>VWZN01000025.1:180094-231301 GCA_013396955.1 Regulus satrapa
CACCCACCCGGCCGTCTTAATAAACACAAACCAGAGCTCGGTGCCAGCGATGGATTAACTATTTCCTCATGGCTCACACAGCCCTGCACTTCCACTGGCTCTCAGCGCAGCCCTGAGGCCAGGACTAAAACAAGGTATTGATTTGGGCCACCAGAGCCCTGAGAGCAGTGTGGCAGCAAAGATCCTGCCACCGGGGACTCCAGGAGAGAGCAAAAGCTAAGTACTGTCATAGCCTGGAAGATGAAGCAAGAAGAATAGACAGCACCAGGCAGCAATCCCACACCAGCCACACCTCCCAGTGGAAAGCCCCTGCCTCTGGTCTGGATGCCCAAGGTAGCCCAAAGCACCAAAAGCAGCTGCAGCCAGGGATGGACGCTTCTAATATGTACATAAATCTAAATAAATGTATGAGTCCCACTCACATGCTTTCCTGACAGCCAGCTGTTCCCTTTGCTCGCTGTTATCGTCACTTGGAGATTAATGTCACTGCCTGGGACAGCTTATTAGCAATTTTTATTACAAAGCGTATACATCTGGCTGGTGGTGGGCAAGAGCTAAGCCTTTGAGTAAATAAAATACTAGGGCAGCTCGCAGGGAATGACAGAGAACAGATATCTGTGGGGTCTTTACCCTGGCTCTGAAAGCCAATAATGGCAGGAGGTCAGAGATCAGCAGCTTAATTGTCCAGTGAATTAATGGTGACGAACGTCTGTTTCCCCTCTTGTTCAAACTGACACCAGATATTTCAGAGAAAGCAGAAGGACACTTGGCTACAAAGGAATGTTTTGATGGCTGAGGCTGAGATTGTTGCCAGCCCCAGCCCGTCAGAGCAGCGCGGGTCAAACGAAGTCGCTGTAGGAAACGGCTGCTGACTCCAGCACAAACCAGAACCTTCTGGGCCCAGTCGAGCAGACACAGATCATCCTGCTCACTCTGGAGAGAAAGATTGCTTGTATTTAATAAAAACATCAGACCTAGAGCTTTGAAAATACAAGCATTAAAAAAAAAAATTTTAAAAAGGAGGAGTGTGAATTGCGTTATAAAAATCATCCTGCGCTAGTTTCCGCATTTTGAAGAAAAATAGAGAGCAACAGGGGAAAAAAAACCAACCCAGAATGTATTATGAAATGCAAAAAAACCCTGCACATTTTCCATCTCCAGAAAATATCCCTCTTTCATTGTCCTGCACAACCCTGGTTCAACAATGCATCTCTTAGTGGAAACTGTCATCACGGGAGGAGTAAGGAAACTGGGAAATAAATACATGGGACCCAGTTTCACCCAGTTAGTGACATTTTCTGAAGCTGGATAATACTCATCTATTGAAACAACTTCCACAGGGATGAATGAGGGCTACTTGCTTATTTTCTTCCTGTTGCTCAATCTCATTGCAATTCAGATTTTCATGTGTAGCTGTAGGAACAAGGATGAAAGCTTCCCTTTGTTTTAAGGTAGTTATGTTAGTTTTGAGCTGTTGTGAAAGAGACCGTAGGGCACATCTTTCCCCTTCATCTAAATAAACGTGAACCCCTCTGGTGTTTAATTTAAACTTCATAAACAAGGAACAAGCATTTTCTGAATATGAAAAAAACACGGTGTCAACAAACCCATCGCTTTTTGAGAAATGTAACATGACTTCTTACACAGCAAGTAATCCCCCTCATTATGGGCCATGCTGATACCTTTAATTAACAGTGGCAATGTATAACACTGTTAACAAGGATGTGTAACACTGAATTAGGTGACTAAAGTCTAAGTATTCTTTCAGCAGTGTTTTCTACAGGGGTCATGACGACCGTGAAACAGCCACACTGGTTTTCAAGTCAGTCTATGTGCTCAGTCTCTGGCTGAGCTAATTATAATGGTGCCTTTAGCATCACTGTCTTTAAGTGCCTGCCAGCATGTCCCTAACAAACCACCAGGTCCATGTTTTTCTAGCCTAGACAGAAGGGTCTGATTATCAGGTCAGAGTTAATTCATCTCCACCGCCAGGCTTCTATCCCACATGAATCCAGCTCGCTGAACTTCAATTACCCATGGAGAAGTTCATGACAAGACACCAATGAACAGAGTATTTGTTTGCTTCTTGCTTCTGCCCCTAATCAATACCTGGGGGAGGAAGGCTGCTGGGTCCTTAAAGGCTGAAAAGATTAAACGTGGTCCTCAAGGGCTAAGGGAGGCATCTGGCTCAGCATCTCCAGTGTGAGGATGGTCTGACCTTCTCGTGGGCCTGACAGACAACTGTCCCCTGCAGACCCCGTGGCCCACGTCCTCCCAGCTGAGCAATATTAACAGAGGGGCTTGTGAAGCAAAGGCCTGAGAGCTGCAGCTTTGGAAAGTGCAGCCCACACAACCTGTGACAGAGCAGGGCACTGCAATGCCAAGAGCATGGCTGGGTATAAAGTCAATTGCATGGACTGCGATGCTGATAAATGAGATCTGTGTACTGCTTGTGTGGCACTTGGAGTCACTCTAGAGCTGAACAGATCTACTAGGCAGTCACAATCTCTGCAGCAAGAAACACATAAAACACTTCAGGTGTTTTATGAAATCCATCTTTTAGGTTTGCTATTATCGTTCCTTGCCGGGTGTCAGGGCAGAGAAAAGAAATTCAGCTCCCGCTTTAGATAATATTTTGATTTTCAAACACAGGAGAGAAAAAAACCCAAGCAGCTAGCCAGAAAATCCCAGCCTCCTTATCTCATCCAAGTGCCCCAGTGACGCAACTTGCTCCGCACTGTGCTGAGCAACACGGCAGCAAACACTGATCTTCGTGTCTGAGCATCTAAGCCCAAGTGGCACATGTGCTATTTTAGCCCCTCTTGGGACCATTCTGAGAGATAATGTAATTAATACTATCTTGGTGACGGCTATTTACCACATCCCACTGGGAAACTGCAATCTGTGCTCGTGGAACTTGAACCCAATTAATACCCACTTCCTACCAGTTTCAGGTGTCTCCTAATTTGAAGATATATTTGCAGACAAAACAGGTCAGTAACTCTTCCCAGTGAGCCAAACAGCATCTTAATCACTCGTGTTTAATAGGAAACAAATGACTGAGCACTGATAAAGTTCACCATTATGCTTTTGAGGAAAAGAAAAGTGACTACAGAACAATCTGATAACAGGAGAATTTGCTTCCTGTGTAACTCGATATTTATAAACCCTCTCAGTAAGGGGGCAAAAAGGAAATCATTTCAGCTGGCTGAAGTTAACATTCCAAAAAACATTTTAAAATGACAACACAAACAGGACCCCAGCTGAAAAGAGCGCTTATGGGCAAAACGTGCAGGAACAAGAGGAGGCAGAGAGGCCGGGGCTCCCGGCACAGCACAGAGCCACCCTCAGCCTGCTCCAGGGGACACGGGCTGGCAGCAGGATTGTCCTGGCGCTGCTCTCCACCTTCCATGGCACGACTGGATTTAACAACCTCCCTCTGTCTCCAGCCGCCGTACAAGCGCCTCCATAGGCATGAAGAGTCCCCTTCCTTCAAGGTAAAGGCTGGACTTTCAGTCTTACTGGGACCTTCAGTTATTGTCCACGCTTTTCTAGAGTTAATCCTCTTGAAATGCAGGCGGTGATTGCCCTAAAGGCTGACCCCTGTCTCGAGAGCAGTCTCAACCCCAGCAGCCTCAAGTACAGCACCTACAATTCCAGATGATTTTATAGAGAACCACTGATTCCAGCAAGCCCTTCAACAAGCCCCAAGTCAGAGGGAGAGATAAGGACCCGAACTGAGGAGCCTCCTCTGCACAACATTGTAAGTGCAGAGTATTTCTGGAGTAAGTGCTGTTTTCCAAGGCTTCCTGATGTGGAAGTTTTTCATGGGAGTACAGCATGGGAGATGTGGAAGAGTGCTTACAAGTGGTAGTAAAAACAAAAATAAGTTATTTGCGTTTTATGCCTAAAAAGACAATGTCCTAAATTATTTAAAAAGAAATGTTTATCTCCCAGAAGCAGAAAAACAAATATGGGGGGAAAAAAACCCAGAAGAAGGTGCATCTATTTTTTTCCACATTTTCCACATTAGTAGATGACAAAGCCATTCGCACTTTGCTGCCTTGGCTTCAGATATCAAGTAAAAGATTTCTCAGTTACTTTTAAAGTACATAAATAAATATAATAAAACCAACAGAACCCTTGAGTTTTCAGCAGTGTCCTCTACTTAAATACATAAAAGCATTTTGCAAACAAAAATAGTGAAAGCTTTTCCAGCTTAAAGATTAATTTTGCCCTCACATAAATTAGCATGACTTTTACAGTCCTGTTGAGACACCCCACATGTGCAACAGGGAAAAGAAATTATCACAGGCAGTTTAAATGCCCAGTTTTAATTAGGAAAAAGAAAACCAAAATAAAACCAGACCCATTCTCCTCGAAAAGTTTTGCAGCTGATATTGTCAGAGGACAGAAGAAAACTAGGGCTGCTAGATGCTAGCGGGAAAATCATTCTTAAATTTGCTTTAATCTGCCCAGCTCTGGAAAGAGAACACTCACAGGTGTGGTCACTTGTCCAGGGGGCTGCACATCACCTTCCTACTGCCGAGAGAACAAGCAGGTGGAGAGAGCAAAAAGATCTGCTGAGAACAGCCTGACACTCGCCCTTTACCAGACACCCGAGCATCCGACGGCACCGACGCTTAATTACTTCCACTGCTCACAGCACAATTTAGCATTTGCTTTTCTGCAGTGCCTGGAGGCCAGCAAATCCAGGACCTCTTTGTACAAGGCAACACATGAATGTCGCAGATCCCATCTCCGAAGAGCTTCCAGCTGAGTAGAGCAGCCAAAAGCACTGCCCGTGACATCCTGAACCCGCTGCTGTCACTGGGGATGCTGCCTTTGCCTTCAGCAAGGGTTAGGATTTCATCCCCTGTGGCTTCAGAGGGTCACAGTTTTCCCACTCATCAACACAATTGCTTTCTGAGGAAGGCCCATTTTTCAAAATGGGCTGGTATTACTGAAAAAACATTATAAGTTGCCAGGAACAATCAAGGGCTGTAAATGCACTGCTGTCCAGAGCTGACTGCATTTCAAACAGATTCAATAAAAACATGACGATGGAAAGAACATTGAAAAATTAAGAGCAAGTCAGACCAGGTGTCTCCCCTCGCTTTCACTCTGACATTTCTTGTCTTTCTGTCTTTTGCCCATCTAGCATTTCTAGCTAACATTTCTAGCATTAACTACGTATTTTACTTTCCGACTTTGTCCTCTTTTCACCTCCTGTTGACTGTTAGCCTCTGATGACACCTTCTATCTCTGGCCTGTTCCGAACTGGACTGCTACCCCTCCACATCCTTCCTACTCTTAAAGCAACCCTAGGAATAGGGGCTTGGAGCCTCTTGCTCTTCTCTTCCCTTGTTTCAGGGAAATGCCTCTAGGAACAGACTGCAACAGGCATGCAACTGTCTCTGAAGAATAAAACACAAGGGATTTTCCATTTGAAATCTCTTGCCACACGCCTGTCCATCCTCTTCAGGAGCTGACACATTAAGATAACTGAAGAGAAGAAATTTATGGCAATTCGCTCACACACACACACACACACNGACTTTGGTCTTGTCCTGAAATCCAAGAGAGATACAACAGCAGATGTCTTTCATCTATATGACCTTTTCCACAAAGACAAAAGAGAGACAGGATATTAAATCACAGTTTAAGATTTTTATGATTCTTGGCAAGCTTTTATTTATTATGGGTTTGTTTGGTTTGGGACTTTGTTTTTAGGCAAAGTGTTATTTTTTGTACTTTTCATGGAACTCCAACTGAAATAACATAAAACCGTCTGAGACAAATTTCTTTTGGGTGATTTGCACATTTTCAAAGTCACAGGCTGACTCCCCTTCCAACTCACATTGCTCAGAGCAGGGTGTTCAAACCAGGACAACCATATGACACAGACTACAATTATTTTTTTCACAAGTCATGGGAAACCTTGATGGTATGTGCCATCATCATGTGAGTGGGACAGCAAATTCTTTAACCAGCAGATCTAGATCCAGAAACATGCTCAGAAGTTCTACCATGTCCAATGAAAATCCCTCAGTGACGACAATGGGGAACACAGGTGTGTGACAGCAGGACACAGCACAAGGAAATGTGGGAGGAAACACAGATTAACTGCATTTGTCTTCTTAAATTGCTTACACCCTTGACTGGAGAGGAGCTCTCCCCACCATGCTCAGCTTACCCTACAGATCACTAAGCAGACAGGAGGATAGGGATGGTACCAGGAAAGGCAATCCAGGGGAAAGGACATTAACCTCAGACCCAGGAAGGATTAGTTTTAAGTCCTTCTTCTAGCAGAGTGTTCTCACGTTATTTTAGGCAAAGGGTTAGGCTGTGTAAACACCTTGAGAAAGTGAGGGCTCTGTGATCACAGACGGGCTCGGGGATGGCTGAAGCAGAGACTGCTCTGTTCACCCAGCCCCTCTGCCAGGGACTGTTACCCGTGGAGAACAGCAGGTTTAATGGGCTGTGCTCCTGATTCACAGCTGCTGAAACTCCCATTATCCCAACGGGCTCTGATCCCTGCCTGCAGGTTCATCCCACCTAAAGCTCCACAGCATCTCAACTCTGAGCCCTTCATCTTGCCCTCCAGCAGTTCCCAGCACGTAACATGAACCCAGAGCATTTCCTAAGCCTCCCTTTGATATTGCCGGGTGTAAATACATTAAAGACTGAGAAACCCTAAAGCCTGATAGAAATTTTCAGTGAAACATTTTTCCCTCAGAAAATACCAATCAGCCCAAAGTAAATGTTTCACAGACGTGTCACTTCTGATAACATTTTATTTTTAAATGTAGGAAATTTAAAAGCTCCTCAGTAAGATTAAAACAGTGTTTTAACTTCTGATTTCAAACTATTTTTAACTCCCTTTAAAATACTGTGATATATCATAAGGAATAATATAAAGCTGTTTTTACCATTTATTCCCAAATAAAACATATAGGCTGAGTTCAAATATTTTTCTCCCTCAGATTTATTTCACAGCCCACTAGAAATGCTTGTATTCCCTTTGTGTTAGAATAGAAATGTTTTCTTGAAATTTGGGAAAGAAGACAAACAAACAAGCAAAACCCCAAAACAGGACAACAACAAAACCTTTGGCCCTCAAAACCTCCCCAAGGCCCTCAGCTCTTGCAGTCGTGAGGGCAGGTAAGGACAGGCTGGAACTCTGCGTGTTCTTTCTGAGTGACTAAAACATGACATGGGCCAAATGCAACCACATGATACTTCCAAAACGAGAACACATATGGCTGAGCATTTCTGAAAAGTCAAAATCTGCTCGCACCGAAATCAATGGGCGTTTCACTCTTGACTTCTTGGAAGCCGGGTTAAGTCAACACCGGGTAAGACGGGAAAATCCCAATCAGAGATCAAGCACAGCGTTCCCCCTAAAGATTATTCATAAAGTGTGTGCAGACGTCACGAGAAAACAGAAGGTGCTACAGTGCTGTTATTTTTAAGCTGAGGGTGAGAAAATAGGCAGTGAAGCGTAGAGCAGAACTTCGTACGTTGCTTTTGTCACCAGTCTTGTTAAGGAGCTCGGGGAATTTATTTTAGGAATTTCTTTCGTAGTTATTTTTGCTTCTTCCATTCAGAACAGACTTAATTTTACATGAACTTTTTAACAGGTTTTTTGAATACTTCTGTATTTTCTGAAGGTACTTCTTTTTGAATGCTGTTTTCCTATGACCCGCCCCATTTTCAGAACCACTAAAAATGACCAAGAATACTTCTTTAAACTATCTAGAAGACATTAGAAGTTATATTCAGAATTTAAATCAGGTGCTAGCTGCCTGCAAAGCTCTTGCAGAATCGTGTCATCCTCCTTTTGCAAAGAGCAATCAATGTGGAGAAGCTGAGGCAGTCACTGAAGTGGATCACAGGGAGCATCTGTGCACAAAAGAGGGAGACCAGTTCTAATCATCAGCATTGCAGGACTGTAATCCTTGAACCCAGGCATGAGCAATTATCAGTGTGAGAGCATAATTTATTCCTTGTAGTCAGACACAAGATGGATATCCCATTGGGCACCAGTTAGATTGTTATACTTGTTTTAGAAAGCTTAGCACTACCACTTATCATGTATGAAACAGCACTAATGGCAGGCAGCCTGAGCCATCAGATGAGTTTAATAAAGGGATTCACTAAGTTAGCACTGCTCTCATCATAAAGGGGAGCAAAAATCCTGGCTTCTAAAAGGAAGAGTACAGCAGCTTCTTGGACTTCCATACTGAAATCTTCCTTTGCCTGAAATCTCTCAACTGACATACACACCCTCATTCAGGCAAACTTTTAGAGTATGCTACTTAATTCACCACAAGAGAGGAAATATAAGAAAAGTTCAGGATTTCAACACCAGGACCTCAGATCCTCACCTAACCGAACCGACGGCACACAGGAGTAATCCTGTCTCCATCATGATTAATAACACTCACACCCCACCCGTCTGACAATGAACAAGGGAAAAAAAAAACCCAGAAACTTCTCTCTGTACCTCACAGCCAGGATTACAGCCCCCATCTCAATAAATGCACTGGCAGTTCACAGCCTGTAAGCAGCAGAGCCTGCTCCAACAGCTGGGACCTTCCCTGGCCATCCGCTCGGGATGACGTCCCCCAAGAGCCATCCCTTCCTTCCCCGTAGCTGCTTTTCCCATCCCAGCACTGACCAGCCTCAGCCACCCGGTTTATGAAGCTGGACAAAAGCAGCCACTCAGTGTGGCTTGGCCGAGGTGTAAAATATATCAGACAGGAATTTGGGTTTGCTCAGCCCAGCAGTCCCAGGCACAACTGCGACACCCGCAATTAGGGCTTGCGGAGAACACACATCGTTACAGCTTCACCCTTGGGCATTCACCAAAAGAGAGATTTGCTTTTCTAATTGGCTCAATATTTTGAGAAGGTAAATGGTGAATAATAACAGCCTCGGCAGGAACATGAGACGGGATGAAAGCAACACAAACTCCCCGTTTACGCTCCCGGCTTCGTGGCGTGAGCCACATGTTGATTGATTTCCAGCCCTGGGAGGAAACTGTCCTGGAGAAGACATCCCTCCTCCCTCCCAGGACCACGGGGAGCGCCCAGGGACACCTCTCCTGGCTTTGGTCACCTCAGCTGGCTTTTGGCCTCGGCCAACTATGCTGTATTTCTGTGCAGCTACAAACCTCATTTGCAGAGCGATAAGTTCCCCGCAGAGTTAGAACTCACTTCCCTTATTGCAGAGAAGAAATAAACAGTTCTTTGAGGGGAATGGCAGCATTTAATTTGCATGGGCTGGATAGGATTCCAAAGTTTAAGCTGGGTAAAATGTTAATTTCTACAAAGCACTTCCTCAGCAAAAGCAGCTTTATAAACGGAATTTGATAAAAACAGTAAATCTAGTATTTTCTTCAGAGGTTCTTAAACCCATATGCTCAGTCCTCTCAAACTCAAGAAAAAAAAAAAATCTAAATAGCAACATCCATCATGAGGTTAACTACAACTGGTCACACTTAACCTCTGATAATTTCACCATGAGGAGTACCTTTTGCTCATAAAAGCTGCAGCAAATGTAATGCAATCTATAAATATCACTGAGGCCACCGGTGGCTGAGCTGTGGAGTTTAACCTCTGGGTTGCTGATTTAAATGTGCTGGGCTCTGACCACAGCGTGCTGCAGCCACTGACTGCTGCCTCGATTCAGGGCTGACAGATGTCCCTTCCCAGGGCTGGAGAGGGGGACGGATGAATGGAAATCCTCCACACCATTCATGGCTGCCAGAGAGCTCATTTTTAAATGCAACCGCGACTCGCATCCTTCCACTGCCTGCTGATACAGCTCCAAATGCTTCTCCTGCTTTCGGTCTACCTTTTTTTTATTATTATTTTTCTATGCATGCCGTTGTTTCAAGGCTTTTTTTTGCTTTTGTGCAAAAACCTAGAGCCTTCTCGCCTCAGTGCCAGGGACATAATTCTCCTGTTTGCAGGGAGGAGCGTGACCTCAGTCTTCTGCTCTCCCCGAAAGAGCGAATCTTCCATTGACGTCAAGGGCTCTGCACACAGAGGGAGGGAGATAAGCATATTGGAGGCAGGATCTGCTTCGTGAATGAGAATTTTGCTGTAGGAATTTACAAGCCTCTCGCAGTCTCCTCTCTTGATTAAAGCCGGCGGGATTATTTCACAGATTCAGCTGCTGAGCCCAGGCTATTGGAAATCTGTCTCACACAGGGCTCTCTGCTGTTAACCCATCCCGCTGCTCAGGCAAGCCAAAAACCACCATTATCTGAAAAAAGCGTGTCAGATGTGGAGAGGGTCGTGTCAGAGGGGAGCTGCTGACACCTCTCTGTACAGCATCTCACACCTGTGAGCACTGAGGAGCTCGTAGAAAACCTGCATCCTGCTTGTGGGGCAGATTTTAAGCAACATGGACCTGTGGGCTAAATTAGGGGGAGGTTACACCCAGCCTTATGCATTCCTTTCCTGAGGGAGAAGATGGGGCTGTCCATGGGGCTCAGCACAGGGCTGCAGATGAGCTCTCCGTGAGTCAGCCAGGGCAGGCAGGGCAGCATGGGCAGAGCAGGCACACTGGGAAGGATCCCTGGGAGCAGGGCTACACCAGCTGAGAGCCTCTGCCCATCAGCCTGGGCCCAAGGCCACCCCAACGTGGTGCTCACGTGTCTGCAGCAAACCTGGAATGTGGGGTCAGGAACCTTTGGATCTGCACACTCTGCTCCATGTGCAGATGAGCCCGGGGTCAGCAAAGGGCCAACAGCTTCCTCTGCCACCAGCTCCTCCTCTGCCTCACTTGGCTCCCGGGTCCTCTGGGACACCAGAACCTTGAGCTGCCCTGTTTACACACACCACAGCACCCTCAGAAACACCCCCAGAGAGGACAGCACTCTGCACGAACAGCAGGCTTTCGAGCAAAGCTGCTCATTACAAATACCATTACAACAACACAAACCAACAGCACAATCTGATTACACCGTGGTGTACATTTAACCAGGATTATCTGATCCTACATTTGTGTGCGAGCCTGCCCATACTCTCACGCACAAGGCACACAAAATAAATCACATTTATTTTTATGCTGTTTTGCAGTGCCTTGCTGGGTTATGCTTTACCTTCCTTTACCATGTGCCACCTCTGCAGGTGTTGCAGCTGTAAAGTGATAAAGGTTGCACATCTACAGCAAGTTTTGGTCACAATCAAGAGAAAACAGAGGTTGAAAAGATAGATGCCCCATGACTAAATGCCAACTTTCTGCAGCAAAATCTGCAGGGAAGGGAGTGCTGTCAGTATGTCAGCAATACAGCCAGAGATCTTCATGGCTGGACTGTTGTACCTGGTGGAACATTGTAGTAGGAACTTCTGTAGGTGAGTCTAAGTAGGACACCTGAAGAAAGCGATGCCCCTCTGTACAGATGGTGTGTCACTTTACAGAATTTAAGAAATATTAGTGAGTGGACATTTAAAGCCTGAGTGAATCCGCCACGTGACCTCTCAGGCTTTCTGCTGTTACACCCCAGCACAGCTCACCCTGCCCATGCTGTCAAAGGCTGCAAGGACTGGGGAGAGGGGCTGGTGTCTGGGCTTCTGGATGAATCACTTTCCGTAAAGAAAAAAAAACGAAACCAAACCCCACAAACCCCCCCCCTTCTTTAAACAAAAGGTAAACAATGTGAATGAAACGTGAATGGACAGAAAATTATGAATTTCCTTACCAGCTCAGCCTACTTCAGGGTCAAAGCTCATTCACAAATGTTTTGGCATCACAAAGGAAGAGCAAGATACCCACTTACAGCCAAGACCCTCCTCCTTTCCTGTTTTCCTGCAGCCTCAACAGAGCAGAGCAGGTATGTTAGAACAATATAGGAAATGATCAGCTTTGATATACATGAGACAATGCTGATGTGGTTTGCAGATAACTCACACAGGCAGCTGCAAGTTACTGGTTAAGGTTTCCCAGCCTCGATCACAACATTCAGTCATTGTTTCTTCTTGATACTTCACAGAGCAACCTTTGAAAATGCCTACTGAAGTGTTTAATATGAAGCTGGGGAAGAAACAAAGGATAGATCACATCCCGACGTACAAGATCTCATTTTCTTTTTCTTACTCTTCCTACGCAAGACCACAAACTTTATAATCGTGATAGTACCAGGGTTTTTTAAAGTCTTTCTGCAAGAAATGGGATTCTTCCAAAAGGCTGCAGCAGTGAGTTCACCAGGTTGACTGTACTTAATGCCCTTTTTTTTTTTTCAGCCATTAGGTATCACTTTATACCTTCCCAGCATATTAGAATATAATTAGAAGTCTCAAAAAATAGGGGAAAAAAGCTAAAGTTTCAGTATGATTTTCCACAGTATTTCTTCTATTCTCTAGTCATCTTTTTTTTTTCTCTTTAAATTGGCACATGTGAACTTCCAAAATATTCCGATCAATTAAATTAAGGCATTTCCTCCAGTTCTCCTTCTTTTTCCTCTCCCCTTAGGATTTCAAATAAATTGCTGGTTGTCTAAATGCCAGGGGAAATCAAGAATTAAAATACAGAGCCATTCAAAACATCCTCAAGACCGTAGTCTGACACTGTGGTTTCTGTCAGCGACCGCACTTTCATCTTATTGGGATGCCCTTGAAAAAAACTCCTGCTGTCGGAAGCAAAACCTGTGCCCAATTCATGGAATACATGAATGTAGCATAAACCCTCACAGGCCAAGAAATTCCAGAGACACCGCACGGATTAGCTGTGATAACATCTTTTCCCATAATATTGAACGGAGACAGAAATAAAAGATGAATGTTTTTAACGTTTAAAAACCTGGGGGCGGCCCCCGAAGCAGGGCACTGTGTGCGCCACTGCACGGGAAGAAGCTGCCCGAAAGGTGGCTTGTGTCAGAGTGGAAAAGGCTGCCTCAGGTATGGAGATCTCAGGAGGGCACAGAGCCTTCACAGCAGCACAGCATCATCGCTTTGACACTTGCCCTTCTTGCACCCCAGCCATCAGACCCGTGCCTCAGGCACATCTTGGCACAGCAGCCCTTGGAATGCTTAGCTCCTTAGGAAGGGATCAGCACAGTGCTGATCCAGGGGGGGGAAACTTAGAATCCACGTTGTAACCACCTCCACATGTTCTTTCTGCCTTAAAAACCCTCAGTCATAGGTGAGATTCCGTTTCCCGAGATCATGGCAGATGCAGACGCTGACAGCTGGAGGGACAGGGGTACCAAATGGGCTCCTCAGTGATCTCAAGAAATCCCACAGGTAGCTAGATTAGTTATACTTTTTGTATTCCAACTCTTGGCAGGCTTTCCCCCAGCTTCTGTCGTGACACGTTGGTCAGCACGATGAGATGTGCCTGCTGAGGAGTGAAGGCCACATTTGAACAGCCACTACACAGAATAAAGAGCTTCAGAGGCAGAGCTGGCTCCTGGCCCTGCTCAGGGACTAGCAGGTATTAACCATATAAATCCTCTCTGTGAGTCACAGGAATTTCTCAGGCCTCTATAAGCCAGATGTTGAAAGTCAGACTCATTCTCTCCTGTTGCCATAGACCAAAGCCCTGTGCAACCAAGAAATAAGTGCTGCAGGAAACAGGACTTACAGCACCTCAGGATGGACCTGTGTACAGAATCAAACATGCTTATATTGAGTAATTCCAAGGATTCTCTTAACTGGACTAGGACACCCTGAGAAGGATGACCCTTCAAATGCTACTAAGAAGCTGTGACACAGCCACTGGGATGGCCTGCAAAGCAGCAGTGTGCCTGGGAGTGTGACGGTCAAAAGGAGAAAATAATATATTTGAGGCGGTGACTTTTCTGGCAAGCACAACTCAAAGCAACAGACAGTCACTCATCCCTTGCTCAAAGGACTCATGTTCCTGATGGCAGTGCCCCTTCCCCATCCTTCCTGGGCTTGCTTCAGGGGCCATGCCTAAGGGACTAGTGCAGAAGTGTGCATCCCAAACCCCTCAGCTGAGATACCAGCCACACCAGCAGCCTTCCTATAGCATCTTCATGGGAAACCCAGCAGGCCAACATAACTGTACTCCTGCTACTTTCCTGTTCATCCTTTATTAGCCACCACCTTGTGTCCTGTAGAGAGCTCTTCGTGTCCTGAAGGCAGGATGCTGGTCAGCAAAGCGAGGAAGCTTCCAAGCTGCCATAATGTGTCCCTGGCTGCCATTCTGGATGCCCTGACACAAACCCAAGGAGGGCTATTTTGAGAACTTTTTGGTCTTTTTTGTTACTGAATGTGGAGATGACACTATGCATCACATCCATGTCTGGTGCTGCTCCCACCTCAGCCAACAATGGTCAGAGTGGATTCAGCCCCAGCCTGTCCTCTGAGACGTGGGCACCACACACACACACAGGGATGAGGGAAGCTGAAAGCTCTCTGGGGCTCCAGTCACATATTATGTTAAGCAGTGGTGTACCATTCCCCTCCCAGAAGCTCTCAGTAGTTTTCCACACTCTGTTGATCTCCACACCACACTCACTGCAGCCAGATACAAGGGAGGCTTCCCACAGCAAGCTCAAAGAGCCCAGTGAAGAATTTAGGACTGTTTTTGCCCTGCAGCCCAGATAAAACAGGAGGGAGAAGAAGCGCCTGGCACAGGCACTGCTGGACAGCAGCAAGTTCAGACAGACATGTGATGGGCCCTGGCCACAAAAGATTGGGAAGAGAGCTGTGTTCCTAGCCCCAGGTGTGAGCTCCTTCCCCAGAAAACAGCTTTCACACACCTCAGTGGTGTTTTGGCAGCCTGTGCTGAGGCCTGCTGTCAAGAACAGCAAGGTGCCTGGTCAGGAGCTGGCTCCAGGCCTTTCCCTGGCCAGGCGTGCCAGGGCTGCTCCTCTCAGCTCCTCACCCACAGCACAGCTCGGCCACGGCTCTTCATCCACCCTTGTGCAACAAACACGGGTCACCCCATGGAGATGTGTGTCTTCAGACCTCCCAGGTGGTTTTTCAATATGGAACCTAGAAACATGACTCTCAAAAGCCATCTTGGGCAAGAAACATCACTTTTGGTAAGCCTAAGGAATGAAGCAGTGCTCCCACATGAAAAGTGCAGGTGTGACAAGCTGCTCCCTCCAGGTCTGTTTCCAGCCCTGGCACTGAGGGGAACATGGAAGCTCTGTGCTGTGCTGAGGCAGCTCAACCTCTGCTGAAGGACCCAGCCCTCCGAGGAGATCCTCTGGCTCCTCATTCCCCTGTAGGGCAGCAGGAACAGGACCCAGACAAAGGCTGTGTGCCTCCAAGACCTGACGAGCTGGCAGCATGGCATTCCTGCCCAAAAGGCACACATTTTAGGAGAGCCCTCACACCAGAGCCAACGTGAAGACACGGGAAAGGGCAACAAGCACTCCACACACCTCACGTGTGCAATGGTCATTGTTTGTGGTGACTCTGGCCCTCTGAAGTTCAAACCTTCATGACAAGGAGGGGATGTGAGATCCCCTGCCTTCAAAGACACTTTGAAAATGTTGTCCAAAGCCTCAAAGTTTTTTTCTCAAGAGGATTGGATGAGTCAGGGCCAACCGTGCCGACACACGACACCTTCATCAGGATAAAGCCAGCTGAGACTGGCAAACCATTCCATCACTGAGCCTCCTCTATTGCCTCAGTCTAATTTAGAAAACACTGGTGCCAACTTCAGCATTCTCTTTTGATGGCCAAGGATATTATTTTGAAATAAAGATGAGACATCCTGAACATCCTACATAAAAAGCACCACAAACAGGTTTTAAGAATAGGATCACCTATTGAAAGGGGTTAGATGGTACCTGTGGTGCTCCTGCTCTATCACTCTTGGCCCTGCCCTGGTCTCACCATGAAGAAGCATGGTGCAGGTGAGGTTTTACCACTAAGCACTAAGTGAAGACTTACAAAGAATTCCTGAAATAAAGAGAAAATTCACAGTCACCAACTGATCAAGCACTAAAAAGCAGTCAACTATGATGTGGCAGTGGTGGAAATTAAGGGTGGCTGAAGAAAAAGAAAACATCTAAAAAGCAGGTAACAGTGCTAGGGGAAGGGGACAGATCCTCTACCAAGACAGTGGCAGGCAAATTAGAGAAAGAACACAGAGGCGGATGTTAGAAAAATATAATGTTCCTGTGGGTGTAACACTTATCAGCCATTCTTGCACATAAACCACGTTTTTTCAACATTTAGAAAAGAAAAAGAATGACTGATCTGTAATTAGCAGAAATGGAGGCCTGGCCCAGATCCTAGGATAGAATAACATTCTAGCAAAAGTGAATTTTGCTGAAATATTGGTATTAGACAGGGCAGGGCTGCTGCAGGAAAAGGGCAAATCCAGAATAATTGGAACAGTGTGCCCACTAAGAGCCACCCAGCTGGGAACCCCATTTAATAAGCTATTTAAATCCTATTTAACAATCCATTTAACAACAATATGACCCCACTGAAGGGAAATCCTGGGGGAGCAATTTTGCATATTTGATACAGGCACCTTTTGCACATCCTGCTGCCAAAGTTTCCCTCTACCTCCTCCTTGCTGGGGCTTGCTAAGGAAAGAAATCCCACGGCACCACTGCATGATTTGGAGTTTAAATGCAAACCGCCTTAACAATCTCTCACTGGCACAAACCCACACTCCATAGGCAGAAGATCTAATTTTATAGTTCCTCTGCCTCTCTCAGCAGTCTGCAGCCTCACAGCCTCACTTGTTTTGGTGGTCATCAGCTTATGTCAAGCCAGCAAAGTATCTTTCCCAGCACCAATCCTGCCCAAATCCATCCCAATACACACAGCTCTGGACAATACCATCTCCGGAGCAGCACCCTGTCCACAGCATGTCTTTAATCACTGTTCCAACTTCACCTCTGCTCCATGGTCTGCAGCCTCCTCCTCCTCCTGTCTCAGTCTCCTGTTTCCCTCCCCAACCTGTGCCAGCTGATGGAAAGCCAGGAATGAGGGCAAAGCTACCACCCCCTTGAGTGGGTTGATTCTTCAAAGCAGCTAGAACAACAAAGGGCAGCAATTTATCAGGAAAATATCAGCTGTCAAGTAAAGAAAATGCAAATAATTTCTCTGCTGACTGTTCTTTTCACGACTGCCACACAATTGTCTTGTTGATTCCCACAGCTGGATGCTGTAGCTTTCTCCTTGGCATATGTAATTGAAAGTGATGCTAGAACAACTTGAGTAAATTGAAATTGATTTCATCAACTGTGTATGTGTGTATGTCAGTGACATGTGTCCTTTTTTCCTCCCCTCCCATTGTCCACTAGCATGTTCTCCAGCCCAGCAGCTGTTGACATTTTGTTTAATGGCACATTTTCCCACTGGGAAATGATGCTTCCATTAAACTCAAGTGTTCCATGAGAAGATACACAATTTGACAACATTTTCACTAAAAATGGTAATTCAGACTTGACTGGTCTGGAATACTACTATGTGATAAGGTCAAAATGCATCATCTTAGCTTCATGATTTAGATTTCTATATTATTGTAGAATCACATAACTCGACACCAGCTGATACAAGTGGAAAGCTAAATATTTCAGTGAAATATTTCAGTGCAATACTAATATGTGAGAGAGGAGAAACCCTTCCTAAGAGGAAACTGCACATAGGAAATTTCACAGCTTTTTATACTTGTCCTCACTGGAATCTCATTTGCTTCAATACTGCCCATGGAATAAGATTTCCACGTTCTAGCCAGATGACAGCAGCCCGTAGTCCTGAGTGTGGGATTACCAGCCAGGGATGTTTGCAGAATGGACTGATGAAGAAACTTCTCTCTTGTTACCCTCACAGAAAAACATAAATCTTCACTGCTTCAAAACTAAAACAGAATTGACAGACTTACCAGTGGCTCTGGGCTTTGCTGCACCAACTTTCCTGGTGCATGCTCTCATCCTTCTTTTGCCTCCTAATCTCTCTCCTCCTCCATCCCTGTCTTTCCTTTCCTAGAAGTATCTCTGTAGCCATGGGGTTCTCAAATGGCAGTGTCCAGATTCTAATTACCTGGGAGGTCCTCCCAGAAATTTGTCAGGTATGAAAATTTTCCTTGCAACTGATGTTTTACAGGTAATGGCTTTTTTAAAAACAGTAAGTAAACAGAACACCAATTGCTTCGGTGCATCTGAGCAAACAATTGAAGTGTAACCTAGATCAAATTTTTTTAATTACATTATTAAAAAAAGGCATTATCAACTAAATACAGCAACTGGATAAATTACTCATGAATATGCAAATTACCTGACAAAACCTTTCTATAAATGCTTCAGTAATTTTTAGAGATAAACCTTGAACCAGCTGCCTCTTTTATTTTCAGTTTTATTTCTTGATAAATATCCAGTGTTCTCTACCTTATTTTGAGGAAATATTTTTAATGCAGTCATCCTTTAAAAACACTTTTTGTAGATGAAATGCATTAAATGCATCCGAGGTTCTCTTCCTTCATTAAAGGACATTTTAAGGCCTGAAGTACAAGAATCTTTATTTCCTTTTAACATTCAACATAGTAAGTGAACAAAAATCACTGTGAACCTCAATGTCTGGCAGTGCCTGATGTAGCAAAAGTCCAAAAACCAAACACCAAAATTTTATGTGCACCTAGGACAAGACTTGAGCCAAATGAAGACCTCAGGGAATTGTAAGAATCTGCACTGCTGTTGCTCCATGGGCTACAGCAGGAGTTTCACTCTTCTGCTCAGCTGGAAGCGTGGCAGAAGGGGCAGGCAAGGAATATCCACTGTTAAAATTCTGCTTGAGCGCCGTGGTGAGGCACTTCAGATTGCCCTGGAGGGGAGCACCAGGCTGCCCTCAGCGAGGAGGCTGCTCTGAAATGTGAACACTGAAGCCAAAGAGAACCAACCCTTCGTGTGCTCCTGCCTACCCTGTGCTCCCACAGCAGCCCAGCACCGTGGCCAGGGCCCCCTGTCCCTGCCTAAGGGATGCAGAGATTCTCCCAACGCTCAGATGTGCGAGATGCCATCTCCACCTCTCACCCACGACTGGAGTCGTCTCCACCGCCAACACAAGATTCCTTAGAGCAGGAATCAGAGGTGTGAGCAGCTCATCCGTGTTCCAAAGCGGGCTGGCTCTGCAGTCACGCTCTGCGCTCGAAGAAGGCCCCGAGCAGATCCCCACCTGCCAGCAGCATGGAAAGCCAGCACAGCTGGAGGAGAACCACTGCTTGCCTCTCAGTCTGAGCCACTTGCTGCTCAGCTGTGGGAGACTTGGTGAGGGAGTGAGAACAGCCAGAGTCTGACACACGGCAGCAGCAAGGCTGGATGGATCCCCACTCCCAACTTTTCCACGGCTCTGCCCATTCCCACAGCACCGGCCAAGCTCCCTCTGCTCCTGTGCTGTCTGCCCTTGTGAAAACTGGTCCTTGGGGTGGGGAATATTTAACCCATCTGGTATGAAAGCACAAGCAGATTGCCGAGCTCACACCCACCAGCAGAACACTCTGGGGTTTATTCTGATCACTCTAAAACGAACACATCATCTAGATCTCACTTGGGGACAAGGGCCCTTAGGAGAGTTAGTCTGCCTGAGCACAGAGACCTCCCTAGCACGGTCCCAGGGCCTCCTTGGAAGCCACTCAAGGCTCTTTTGTTTTCACACTTCCCCTCCTGCACCCGAGCAGCCGTCACACACGTAATTATCCCAGCCTGAGACCCAACATGTGCATTCACGTCCAAGGGTCCCGAGGGCAGCCAAGGCCAGCCTGAAGGGCGTGTGAATAATTTAGGTGGGATGTGTGTGACACTAAACTGTGGACCTTTATCATCTCTAGGCTGTAATCCTACAGCCCAAGGCTTAATTTGAAAGGTGATGTCACATGATTAATTGTTTTGTTACATTGAAAATCTTGTTTTATCAGTAACGAGGAAGCACATACATACATACAAGTATGTGTATATATTCATACGTATACAAATGACCAAGTAGTTTTTTCTAGAATAACTGAGGTCTTAAGACCCTAATCAGTATTAGTAGATTTATTTTTCCAATTTTTTTTTAAATTACTGATTAAAAAAAATATTAGCATAGTGAGAATTGATATACATGTGTACTTCATTTCTACCCTGTTCACTGGTGCTATCCTCTCACTTTCCAGTCTCTCTGAGTCCCAGAGAGAGAGGACAGAGGTTTCATTCTGGCCTGTGGGGGTGTTTCAGTGAACCCCATCACCCACACCCCTCTCCCAGCAGGCATATACTGTTCTTGTTGATGTTTTTTCTTCCTCACACTCGGATCCCCTTGGAGTCATTTTTATATGTTTGCTGACATGCTTTTACACCTTTGCTCTTTTTTCACTAGCCTGCAGCTCCATCTGCATTTGCTATATATTATGACTTTTATGTGTGCTAGATACCATTTCATTGTTTTTCCATAAAAGCAGCTCTGAGTATCCCCAGCTCTGCCTATCTTTAACTTACCAGTTGCCTGCCTGCCTTAGGTGTCTTTCTATAGGCAACTATTGTGCACAGCAGAAACTCCAAATACATTTGTTCAAGCTGCTGTTTTACAGCTTGGCCACAGCCTCACTCTTTACAAGAGGAAGTGCAGCTTCAGGAGGTGGCAATTAGCTGTGTAGCCCCCAGACACTCGTGGGTTTGTTAATTTGTGAGAGCAATCCAGGAGCTGGAAGTGCCTGTAGCCTGTACTGGGGGGATGCAATTCCCTGTTTGGGAATAGGGAGTAAGAAACTCTGGTCTAAAACAAGAGCAGCAAGGAATGCTTTGGGATTTGGAGAACAGTGTCACACCTTGCCCTGCCATGCTTTCAAGCCATTGGGTGATGAGAACATGAAAAAATTAATAACAGCAAAAGACAATATTTTCAATGCCTCTGTGCAAACAAAGCATGTCCGTAGGCACATAAAGAACACACATGGCTGCTTGAACAGATCCCATCCCTCTCCTCTACCTGTCATTTTTTATTGTGTCAGACTTCAAACTATTTGGTCATAAACAGTTTCTTCCTCTGTTGCCACAGCAGCAGGATGGCAAGGCTCCAGTTTTGTTTAGGTCTTGGAGTGACAGCTGTGATGAACACAGTACAACAACAGCAACAACAAAACCAAAAAACCAAACCCTCCATAATTTACAGCCACAGCACTTATGTAAACATAAGCAATCATATGTAAACCAGAGATCTGGAGGAGACTTGGGCAGAGCCTGTGATTCTCCTGTCACTGGAAACCAGGAATACCCTGACTAAGGGCTGCTTCTCCAGGAAAGAACGTGTGTGTGACTGTCATGCTGCCCTGTAGAGTTATTTGTTCCTTTTCCATCTCTGCAGTAGGATGTGCATTTCCCACCCCACAGAGATGGAAAAAAAGCTCAGTGACTTTCTTTTCCTGCTCTGACTGCCAGGCAACTGTCAAATCAAGGGATTAAGATACATTTTCCTCAAAATCCAGCCAATCTCATCTGGCTTTGCAGACAGTTATTTGTAATTACTTTTCTTTTCCCTTAAAGCCAATATAATTTTCCTCTGGACTTAAGAGCCAGTTTTACTTTTTAATGTAGAAAGTAAATGTTTTTTAACTTACAGTTGACTCTGCTCTTAATAGTAATTAATTTTTAGCACTGAAGAGAGAAAATTACTTCATATCAGAGCAATATCATAACACAAAGGACTACAGCACTGAGGTCCTGAGCAACAAATAAGATGGGAGCTGATTTTTTAAATTCAATTTTAATATTTAGACTCTTGAGCTAAATTGGTATGCACATTTTAAGAGGTGTGTTAAACTGAACAGGACTTAAAATATCTGGCTGCCAGTGACACTGGCATGAAGCAGAATATCCTGAGCACTCCCTGTCTCCCAGGGAAGAGAAATTACTTCTTAGCCATCTTTCCCGTAAGGCCATCCCAGCCTGGCCCACACACGTGACTTTCTATCAGTGCACTGAGTATGTGACAGCTGAAATGCAGAGATATTGATGGGTAATTTCGTGAGTGCTTCTGCCAACAGATGCCTCTGCGATGTACTTGAGGGAGTGCTGAGCAATGCTGACCGTCTGTGGCACCCCCTCCATTTGCTGGGATGAAAAAACACTCAGGACCTCTCAGGACTTGTGCTCGCTGACAAAGAGTGAAATGTTCTTTTCAGTGTGCTGGGAAGAGGAATAATGAAAGGCCAAAGCCACACCTGAAACAGGGTGAGGCTCAGAGAAGGCTGTAAGGCTGTGCAGTCAAAAGTTGTCATTAGCAGACAAGTCCTTGGCATCCACGAGCTCTGACTCCCTCTGATTGGAGCCAGTGTTGTCACTTACTCGTGACTCATTTCCTAATAGGGAAAAATAAATAACATCGGAATCCCCAAACACCTATTTTCAGCCCTGTGATTAAACTGAGCATGTGGAAGAAAAAATATCTCCTCTCTTGAAATATAACAACAAAGGAATGAAATGCTCAAATATCTGATCTTAAAAAAAAAGAAGGGGAAAACTGAATGCTAAAGGAGTCCAGTTGGCCCTGTCCCAAGCATGGGGAATATATCCAGACTAGCATGAAGATCTCTATCTGCAAGCAGAGGATTATTCTTTGTACAGCTTTCCTAAAAAAACCCTGAAACACTCCTGGATGGAAAGGCGAATGTAAGTGCCATTGATGTTACCGTGCTGGTGGGAATGGAGGGGGAAAATCTCAACAGAGAGTGAAACTGGGAGTCTGAACACACCAGTTTGTAGAAGGGGTGTCCGGCCCAGTGACTGCACCGCGGTTCCTCCACTGAGGAACAGAGAACCCCTCAGGAGCCAGTTAATGCTGATGTGGGAAATGGCAGATCTCTCCCGATACAAACGCCCCAGTTTTGGGGGACACAAGGAGGAGAGGCGTTGGGGAGAGCTAGGGTGAGCTTCTTTATAGATTTGGCAAGCTGAGATTATTCAAGCACCATTTGGACACTGATTCTGAGCACAGCATTTCAGCACTAACCTGAATGAAAATCACCCAAGCCTTTAAATTCACCTATTGCTCGATACAACATTGCCTCCAGGTCTTTCAAGAAAGATACTACTCCAAAGCAGGAAAATGGAAAACACTACCAAAAAACCCCCCAAAAAACAGTAAAAGTAATAATAAAAAGTCTGCAGATGTTCTAAATTACTAATTACCAACACCCACAACCCTCCCCACTCAATCTGTGGGCACCATAATTTTCATCCTACTTCTCCCCTCGGGTTATGTAACGTTTCGCGTATTTACTTTCGCTGAGGTCTGGTGGCAATAGAATTAACCCTGGCCCAGACGACCTTTACATAACGTGGGGCTGGTGGTGGCCAAGCCACTCACACCCAGCAGCTAAACCACAGCAGAGCCACCCCAGCAGAGCCACCCCAGCGGAGCCCCGCTGTGCCCGTCCCTCGCACAGAGGCGGTGCCGCTAAACCACACCGCGCTCTCCTCCACCCTCACATTCTCATTTTCCAGTGCTAACGCACAAGAAAGCACAAATAAGAATTTAAAACTGTCAGTGCGGCCTCGCTGCAGAATTTGAGCGTTTTACTCCCACTCCTTCTGTTTTGTTTTTTTTTGTTGTTTTTTATTTTTGCTAGTAATACTGAAATGTCCCTACCAGCCGCAGCTGAAAGGGCAAGTTCACAAAGCACTACCAAACCCTCACCCCAGTGCAGCAACAGAAACCAGGCAAGTGGCTCAAAAAACAGGAGTTGGGAATTTTGCTTCCAGTCTGGAGAAAGAATATGAGCCTGGATTGCCAGGCAGCTTTGTGTAAAGGAGCTGTGTCTGCTGAGACCTGGGCAGAGACGTAGAGACATGGGAAAACAGCGACGAACCTCAGTTCTTAAAATGTACAAATGCATAAAGCACTTCTTTCTGTAGGTACAGCCTGGATCCCAGTGGCAATGCTGGCCACAGAATAAACATGACAACGAGGACGTGACATTACACACAAGCAGACATTTCTACTGTCATAAAGCAGTATCAGAGAGCAGCGTGCCGGGCTCCGTCGGCACATACCACAAAGTACATACACACACCATGCACTCAGTGGGTACAGCACAGCCTGCACCTCAAACAGGCACCATTCAGCTGAAAGGAGGGTTTCGAGGGGCTGCAGGTAAGGAGAGAGGAGTTCGAGGGGACAGATGCTCCTTTGGGTCCCCAAAAAGCTGTAAGTGACAAGATGCCAGTGGGGATCAGCTGGAGAGCACAGGGATGGGGACACAGCCTCATGTGAAGGATTAGGAAGGGCACGTGGAAAAGCACCTCCAGACCATCGATGGAGAGACTGGAGCAGCAGAGGAGCTAGCTGGAGGCTGGGAAGGTGAGCTGGCACCAAGGGCACTCCTGTAAGCAAGGTGAATCAGCTTCAAAATCAACAGCTCTAAAATGCCAAGCTCTCCATTACAGGAGTGGCAAGGGGGGAGGATTTATTGCAGCTGGCATTTTCTAGAGGAAAATAATTTACCTTAGCCTTTTAATGCATGATAAATGCATACAGATCTTGCTAGGGAAAAAAAACAAAACAAAACAAAACACCCCAAAATGGCGTGAAATATCACGGTATTATCTTTAGGAGAAGATTAGTTGAGTAAGCCTTCACTGTTTTGTTCAGGCTGCAAGGTCTGGATGATGCACTTTTACAATAATTTTCTCCTCAGGCATGACATATAAATGTATGTCTAGAATGTATGTCTATCATGCTCACATTATCAACACAATGTACCAAACTTATTTTTCCTTTTTTTTCTTTTTTATTTCAGCGTTGATAATGTCAAGAAGTTGGAGCGCTTGGATTCAGCTCTACAAGCAGCACTAACCACACTCTTTTTGAGCTGATCCGGCTTCCTCCTGACAGCCCTCTGAAATTAACACAAATACAAACCTCACAAACACTGAAACGAAGAATATGGAGAGTCTCCTAAGCCCCAGATTGAGCTATGGAACCCCTCCAGGCTTAGGAATGTTTTGTGTTCCTTCCAGTTAGCCTGGCCAGGTCTTCAGCTGCTGCAGATGAGCAGCAGTGGGGCTGCTGTGCCTGATCTCCTGTTCCCCATCCTGCCCAAGGAACAGGCTCGGAGCCAGGACCCAAGCTCCAACCCACAGGCCACCAGCTGCAGCCCCAGCCAAGGAGCATCCACAAGACTCTCTGCTTATCAGGGGAACCACGAGCAGAGGCAGCAGGAGAAAGCAGAATCGGCTCCCCAGTCATTTCTTTGTTGTGCCAGCCTCGCACGTCCCTGAGGTGTGCGAGCACACACCACCTCCCCATGGGGCAGTCCAGTCGCCGAGCTCCTTAAAGGATTTAAACATCAACTTCCCAGGGAGGTCCCCTTAATCTGTGTTTATCAAGGGAGTAAACAGAAAGGTTAAGAGAAATGCCTGCGATCTGACTTTTCGGGAAGGCAGAAGTGAGTTGCTGAGGGGAGCGCTGAAAATGCTCGTGTTCTTCCCGAAAATAAACAGTCAGGAAAATCAGGCATCATCTGTCAAGTAACAAACCAGTGTCAAAACAAAAAAGTTCAGCCCAGGGTCCTCAAGTCCTTCTCTAGAGATCTGGTAGCATGCAGAGCCTTCCCTAAACACTGCACGTAATCCAAGGATTTCTCTGTAACATTCAGAGTTTGGCACTCAGTGGACTTTGTGTATCAAAGACTCAACAACACAAAAGTCTCCAAAGGGAAAGCATTAGAAGGACAATTAAGATGTTTAGCTTTAGATGTCAGACCAATTTCAAATTAAAAACATATCAGTGGTACGTTTTCCAAGTATGGCATATAAAAGTGTACATCTATCTACTAGTGTACATCTATTAAAAAAATGCTTGAAGCCAATAAGCATCAAGGCTACAACTGTTAATTCTTTCTCTCAGTACAGAGATGAAAACATAGGCAAAAATCAAGGGGAAAATAATATTAGAAGACTATGAAAAATAATTGCAAATATGAAAGAATTTGGGGGTGAAAGATAAAAAACAACTGTAGAGAAACCTGACTTGCCTTTGCAAAGTCTTAAGAAACACTTCAAACGAGAGATCAAACTCTTTCAAAATAAAGTAAGGCTTCTGACTCTAAAGGAGTTTTAATCCTAGGCATGTTTGGTTTCATTTCATTCAGAGTTTGTGCCAAGCCACAGAATTTGGGTCTGACCATTTCCCGAAGTTTAGAGCATTTAGAATCCAAAGACTTTGGTCTGGACCCACCACTAATGCCGTTATTGTATGGGTCAAATATCTTATTATGATGACAGTAAACAGCAAGGGAAAGCTCTCAGGCCAGCCAGGGCTCCCTCTGCCAGCTAATCACCGAAAATGTTCACAACACTGGAACGAGGGATGACGCTGTGGATACCAGAACTGGCCACAAGCACTGCAGCACTCAGAGATCAGGCCAGCAGCCTCTGTACCCTAGGTGATGCCAATTCAAAGGCTGGAGAAAAAGTGCCTGTTAACTACTGAGGTGTCACAAAGAACCCTGGAGCTGTCGTTCCGTTCAAACCTGCTCCTGACCCTGCCACTTTTGGCCACCTGCTCTCAGAAGATTCCATTCATGATCCATGCAGATGAAAACGTCTCCCATTCATCTCCCGCTGCCTTACCCATACTGAGTGGAAGGCAGCAAAGATCATGCACAATTGAACTGAATTTGAATTAAAGTGCGTATGAAGGTGAAGGGAATGGCTGTGAAACGTGGAATGGCCCTGTTTCCTGCAAGGGCATAAACAGGAGAAACAGCTCTGAGCAGGGATTGCTAGAAAAAGCACAGGAGTGGTAGACAAAGCTGAAAATGTATCGCAGCAACAACCACACGCAGAAATAAATACATTTTATTCCTCTGTAGAACAAAGCTTGCCTGTGAAGATCTTAAAGCACTTCTTAAATGCCTGATGATGCATTCATCCTGGTGAGAAATTGGGTTCATTGTCATTTGTCAACAGAAACAGAGGCCCAGGTGACAAGAGGCTTTGCTACAGGCTCAGCAGGATGCTGATGGAGTTTGGGAATGAAACAGAACCAGGTTTCTCCCCAGCCCCTTCCCTACACACCAATATTACTGCCCTAGATAAGACCTCACCACAACAAAAGTAATCCACAACATTGCCACTTGCCTGAAAACTTCTCATCAATGAGCACAAACTGTGACTCGTACAGCCCAATCATTTGGTATTAAAATCCATTTTGGTGCATTAGCAGGAGTGCAGTTTTTAAACCTTGCTTTAACTTGGGAAGCTCCCCCTGCAAAAAGCTGATTCAGTGGAGGGTCTCTGCCCTCGTGCAAGCAAAGAGCTTGACCTGGCAAGTACAAATGAAGTACCAGGCTTTGTGTGCAGGAACAAGTTGTTATGGTTCATTTTAAAACCCTAAAGGAGGCACAGGATGTCTAAGGAAAACATACTGTAGGGCTGGATGAATGGGACATCAATTTCCTTGACAGAGATGTCCTGCCTGGCTGCTTTGCTCTTCTTGTATTTTTGATACACAGTTTGGTGCCTTCATTCTGTAATAGTGGGACCTCTGCCAGGTGTTGCTACAGGCATTCACAGTGAATGGCTTCAAGTGTGAAATCAACCCAGTTTTCTCTCTTTACAGAGTAGGGAACTCTCTTTGTGATCCAAATAAACCTTGAAGAAGGCTTCAAGCCAACTTCGTCACTGTTTGCTCTTACATAACTGGACTAGGAACACTCAGTACCCAGAGGTAACAACAATTCTCCTATATACCTAAAAACTACATTTACTTTGAACTTATCAGCAGCAAAAGCCTGTCATCTTTGGACATCATCCACTAGAACTGCCCAAGACAACTTATCTGTTATTTTTGGGTGCCAACAACAATGGACTCCATATTGTCTGCATTTATCAGAACGGATTTGTTACCCGAGATGCAGATAATAAAAAAAACAATTCCTTGCCTCATGTGCAATATTTTTTCTGCTGAACTGAAGTGACTTTTTATATTATATTCACACAGTAAATTCATGGCTTTAGGAATTCAAAGCAATTTATTCTTCAGGGCACGGATGAGCACAGCTGAAACCTGTCCACAGGGATCAGCTTCCACCTCTGCTTGAGGTTAGAGCAAACAATGCAGAAGCCACAGTCCCTTCTTGTCTCCACACTGGTGTTCTCTCAGAGGGGACCACAACCTAAACAGCTGTGTCACCCTTGAAGTCCCAACCAGTTTGCAGCGGGAGCACCTGAAGATTTCCAGCTCGAGCACTGAGGGACTGAGGTCCTGCAAGAGCAGATCCTGCCAGGGTCAGCCCCAGCCCAGACACTGCTGAGGGACCCCTCCCAGAGCCAAATCCTCTCCAGTGCCCACACCAAAGGTATCCTGACCCTTACAGCCTTAGCCTAAATCCTGCCTGGCATTCACTGCTAAAAGTATAGGAGAAAAAGGATTCTCAGCCAAGTTGTGGAGCTCTCACTGGAGAGCTCTCTCTGCAGAGAAGCAGGGGAGCAGAGGAGGCTTTGACACCCAGACAGGGCAAGCTGGGCAGAAATGGGCTCAAGCACCTCAGGGGAGGCTTCGTGATTTAAGCATCTGACTTTGGGGTCACTGGAAGCACACAAAGCAAACAACATTTCCCATCAGAGAGTCCTGGTCCAGGACACAGCAGTGTGGGGTGGGTGCTCCAAAGCACCTCACAGGATGCCTGACAGAGCCAGGGGTGCCGTGCAGAGAAGCAGCCCTCATTTCAGACAACAGTGATTGTTCTGTGATTGATCTTAAAACGCTGGCTTGTTCTTTATCCTTGGTGCTTTACAAGGATCTGATGGGCATCTGTGAGCAGCCTGAGCCAGCACAGGGAGACCCGCAGGTCCAGGCTGATTCTGGGCAAGCTGTGCAGCCAGGCTCTGCTGCTGGAGCTGAGAACAAATTTCAAACTGCTGCAGGGCAGGCACAGAGGGAGGACTGTAACACGGACTCACCGCCGGGTTACGCACACACAGCCCGAACTGCTGGGTGACAGTCAAGCACAAGTCCCAGAATGTTTAACCTGCATAAAGGGCTTTAAGTTTAAAATGAAATGAAATAAAAACAGCCTTTAACTGCGCATACAGCTTGCTGCCACCTCTGGTGGCCAAGCCAAAAGTATTAGGTAGAGTTAACTTTGGCTGACACCGCAGCATTTACTGTTTAATTTCCTGATACTTAAAAAATAATTTTTTAAAAATATCTGTATCTTGAATATATCTGTGTTGGTGGGAACAGCTTCTCATTTTCTTTAACAACAGCTGTGTTTTTGAGTTCACATTTCACAGATTTTTCTCCTCCTAAACTCTACTCCATTCAGCAGCACCCACAGCATCTTGGCACAGGCCTCCCTCCCTTGGACAAATATGTCACCAGACATTTCTGGCAGGCTGTCCTCTTCAAGATAACCAGCATGCCAAGCTAAGAATAGGATTAGCTGCTTCTCTAACTACTTTGTCCAGGTGTCTGCAGAAGATCACTTGGTGTGGCTGTTCATCTTCTCAGAGGGGTAATACACGACTGGGCTGTAACTCCAGCAAGTTATTAGGAAGCCTGTGGAAGCATGCGTGGGTGCTTGGATCAAAACACATCAAAAATCAGTGCTAAGCATCAGATTTCAGCTGTCCAGAGATCCCTGACTAGCAACAAAAAAAGCCTTTCCCAAATATTTTATTATGGGACAGTCAAAGCATTACGCCTTCCTCAGTCATCTGGCCCTAGTTACTGTCACAGAAAAAAAATCCAGATTACAGAGGCCTGTAGTAGAGTCCAAGATGTGACTCTGGTTTAGGCAGAATTGCCCATAATTCTTAAGTGCCTAATATAATATACAAACAGTCCAAATTATGTATGTAATTAAAAAGTAAAATAACTCAGGCAAACAAGTCTAGCCTTCTCTGGAGAGCCAGATGTAGTGCAGGTGTGCTCAAAGGATTGCTGAGCAGCATTTATCGTAAAACAGTTACAAGAGATCCTAAAGCTTTCTGGCCTTTTGTAGCTGTAGCATTCTGGAAGACATTTTAAATTTTTTTTCAGTTGTGAACGTATCAAGTGGCCGAAGAGAAAAAAATATACCCTGAAGAGACTCCTGTGGGGAAATAAGGAAAGAGGGGTTTTGTATGGGAATTGAGTGTTACAAATGGCACAAAACAAGCAAGGTGGTCATATACATGTCAGACTGCACCATGAGGAAAACATGGGGTGATGGCAGGAGAGCTTGTGGACCTGGAGATAAAAAAGGAAGAACCAGAGTTTATCACAGCTGACAGCCCCAAGAAAGGCTGCAGCAAAGGGAGAGGAATCACAGCCAGGAAGAAAGTGTTGGCATCTCCTGCACAAATTCTGAGTGGTTTCAGCTGTTAGTGCAAAAGGACTAATTCTCTGGAACTGTCACTCAGCTGCCTGCATGTTGCTGTGCCGGTATGCAAGAACAACACGTGTCATACAAAGACAGGATGGAAATGCAGCTATTCAGTGACTGCCCATTTTGATCCCTTTCTGTAACTTCACTTCCTCTGACTGCCCTGAAAAGAGATCTGCAGCCTCTTTGCCAACTGCGAAACTGGAGAAAATAACTCCAGTTAAAATATCCACTTTGTCAAGTGGAGGCTTCCTCCCTCTGTGTGCGTGCGAGGACGTAGTTCCCCTCCCATTGTGTCCCGGGGACACCGATTGTCCCCCCTAACAGTGCCTGGCCAGGCTCTGATTAGGCTCAGCCACCTGATCAGCGTGCCAAGCACGCACAATTCAGATCTCATCACCAGCCTACGTCCTCTCCTTATCCCCGCTCCAGCATTTCCCTGATGTTTTTTCTTACGTGACTGCTCGCTGCACTTGAGGGCCACAGTTTTGGTGGGGACAGGAGCGCTGTGAGGAGAGAAAACAAAGCCAGAGCTCCGTGCAGCCTGGCCCAGGTGCTGGCCAGATAAAGCTCTGAGCCGTGCAGGGTCTGACGTGCCCACCATTGCCCCTGAGGTGCCAAAATCTGCTGTGGCCAGCGAGGCTCCCCGGGCCGCTGGGCTGCTCATGGCCCCACCATAAAGATGTGGCAACAGCTGTTTCCACACACACAGAGCAGCCAAGGGCCGTGGTAAAAGACTGAAACTCTCTGCACTAGAACTCTCTGCACAGGCAGAAAAGCTTGAGGGGCATCACTTCACATGGCCAAACACACACAGTGAAATGAGTCTTTTCAGCAGGTAGGAGGAAGGGATAGAAAAGTGACCTTTCCCATTAAGAATTACATATTTGTTTTGTTTCCCTACAAGCCGATTTTTCTGGCATCGTGACATGTAAAACATTTTGAACTTTCTAAGGAAACTGTTATTAAAGCACTGAACATTACTGCGAGGGTGCGTTTGAAAAACAGAACAATTAGGCATTTCAAAGTTTATCTAACTTAGTCACTGGTACCTTTCAAATTTGTCACCATGAAACACACAGTTGTGGGGGGTTAGTTAAATTATTCCTGTCTCCAATACCTCTGCCTATAGGAAGAAGAAACCCCTTGAAAATTCATCTTTGTCTATAAGCCACCCTCCACCTTCCTGCTGCAGTCTCCTAGTGCACAGACTGGAAAAGGAAGGTTTTTCTGAGACAAAGATGGGGTGTTTTTAAACCTCAAGAGCCCTTGAGGGGCTCACTGAGAGCAACTCTGTGGAGCTCAGGGTCCTGCAGCCCCAGATTTGCACACAGAGCCAAAGGCTGGCAAAAGGGAGAGCTCAAGCTGAGTCTCCTGGGGAATTACGTGATGTTGTGTTCTTTACTCTTGTTATAATTCACCATTCCAGCTCAGCTTCTACCAAGCTCCCCAGAAAAATTTTGCAGAGCCACTGCCAGTGTTTGAGGCTCTCCAAAAATTCAGGCAGACAGAAGAGGAAATTCCATGCAACGTGCAGAAAGTCTGAATCAGAGGTTTCTGCTAGATAACAGAAAAGATGGGGCTGAGCTTGGGCTAGCACTTCCCTGACCAACTGTATGAACTTCTCAGAGGCGCTGAAAGAGGAGGTTTAAGGTGTTCAGAGGAGCTTTCCTACTGATGTCAAGGGACTGCCCGAACAGAAAAGTAATTGCTAAAAAACCACATAATTCGAAAGGAAATGTGTTTCACTAAAGGAGAAAACTATCTACTCCTGAGCTGCTCTATGAGAACAGGAATGGGAATTCATTAGCTTGTTCCTGCTGGGAGGGTTTTGAAGGGTAGGACCCTGCCACGGTTCATGAAGCCCGTGTAAGTGAATCCAACCTGCCTTATCTGAAGCCAGATCACCTTCCCCTCTTTTAAAATAAAAAGCAGAAGGTCTCTTTGAATTTTGTTCAAAGTCCTGAAGAGCATAGAGCACCATGGTGCAGACCCTACTATTCCTGGAACGCGAGGCATCTCTGCCCAGAAACGTTAGGGAGGCCTAGAAATAAATGCCATGACTTCATCACATTGCTGCTGAGCTTCTCGAAACAATAACCTTGAGAGGAACTGTAGGTGAAGAAAGCACAGAGGACGTGATGGCATTTTGCTCAGAGAGGCAGGAGAGGACAGAAGAGACGTGATGCAGCCAGTGGCTGAGAGCTGGTGGACAGCCAGGTCTGCAAGTGGGGCTGTTTCAGCTTGGCAAAGAGAGAGGTGCAGGGGCAACAGCTTGGTGTGAACAGCACTGCCCGGAGCTGCCGAGCCTCTTGCACAACACTGCTCTTAGGAACTGAGGCAAGAAGTTAAAATGGGGGCAGACAGTAGCAAAAGAAGCTGGGACCTGGCTGTTGTTCCAGGGGTGAGAGTCATCAAACACAGCTGGAGGGTCCGTGGGTGTTGCAAAGAAGAGGAGGTTTGATTCTGATAGAGGGGGGGCTCATTACTGGAAGCAGCAAATAATGTGACTAAAGAAATCCAGAAAAAGGATCCCACCTCCTTTTAAGGTTTAAAAACACATAAAGCAAAAAGAAAAGAAACCCCAAGAAATCCAGGAAGGCTTCATACCGTGTATGGAACCACAGAGGGCTTTAGAGCCTAACACCCAAACTGGAACCCAAATAACTAGGATTTCCAAAGAATCCCACTGCTTTCATTCCCTTTCAATGTTAAAAGTCTTTTCCATGCAGGAAAAGGATCTATTTATGTTTCATTAGTGCCAGTTTTGTGTATACCAATAGACTGTGTGTATATAGGAGAGAGGGGAGTGTGCTATGCAGCTGTGAGCTTTCTTGGCTAATTACTTGTTTTCTCTTTCTGAGCAAAATAAATACAACAACAAAATTCAACAGGGCATACCAGCACATCCATTAAGGCTGTGCATTTTCCATCAGATTCCACTGGTATTTGTCTTAGGCTGAGGAACCCAGTCTACGGTATCATTCCTGAAAAGGAGCTGCACAAACACATTTCCTAAAGCAAATAAAATAATACCCCGACATGACACGGAGCAATGTAAGGCAATGAACGCCGAAATGCCAGTTACACTGATGTTAAAGTATTTAAGAAAGAATTGCCTCTGCAGCATCAGCAGCATCAAAACATTTTGTCCTAAGCCTGGGAGCCTGTTCCTTACATATACAATCCATCCCACAAATTGAAAGGTTTTATAGGACACCACAGACTGAGCTGGGTTACTCACTTAAAAAAAAAAAAAAAAATCGTTTATTTCAGCATCAGTTTTGGTAATGAGAAATGTTCCATGTTCCGAGAATGCTTTTGGAGTTTGAAACTCCTAAAATGCATTCAAACTGTGATTTTAAAACAGAAAAATTGCAACACTTAATACCCTGAAGCTTAACAACACCCTGGGCAGCAGCTGAATTACAAAGTTTTACAAGACGAAACAAAAGAAAGTTTTCATAAATGATTTGCAAACACCAGCCTTCTAAATCACAGTCTGTAGCATGGTGTACTCGCACTAAGTAATAACAGATATTTCATGCCCCAGGCTGCCAACTGGCAAAAAACTACTGGTGCTCATATTCTTTAGAAACAGGTCCCAGACTAGACCTTAAAGCAGGCTGACTTGGGGATGACTGCCTAATGATACAAAGATTTAAGAAGAATTTTTGAAATTCTTACAGGTTTTGCTTCTAAGTCACATTTCAGAGGTGAACTCTGAAGCCAGATGTGTTCTGCTTTGAAGCAAGATGAACTACTCACATGTATACATTTCCCCATACATAAGGGTTTGGGGAATAAATTCATATTCAAAGGTGAAAATCAAATATCTTTAATAACCTGTCCATACACCAGTCATTTTCTTTTGCAGGAAAGAACATTGTCCCTAAGTGCTTAAAATAAGTTATAAATCAGAAAACAGAAATGCAAATATTTTCCATATGCTTAATTTTACACTGTAATTATTCATTAACAAAGTCTACAGCTACATGTTGTTACACTTATGGGAGTTCAAACACTATTCTTACTATTTAAAATATGTTATTCTGTTTGCTGCTAACTGCAGACATTTATTAGCTCCATATTTCACTGGCAGCAGTTATTGCTGGGAGCCATTTGCTCCCAACCTCTGCAGATCACAGGGAGGCACCTGCGTGGACGTCAAGCTTAGCCAAGCCCTAAAACTGCCTGAAAACCTTCCCTCCCTTTAAAAGAGCAGGCTGCAAATAAAACTTGCCATCACCACCATGTTTTTCTTGATGCGACACAGCCTGAGGGAAGGCAGTGGCACCACAGAGGTGACACCGAGCTGGTTTAGCCAGAGGGAGCCCCACTCACTGCTCCGAGCCCTGGCACTCCTGAACCTCCCTGGCACGGAACACGTGGAGCCCTGACTTTTATCATTTGGGAACAAAGGCCCCAGGATTTTCTCTTCCTTCTTTCTCTTTCTTCCTTCCTTCCCCCGAGAAGCTGTGGGTTCCCACATAACAGCTGTTTCTTCAGTGCTTTCCAGAGCAGTTCTTTTGTTTTTATTGTAAATGACTTTGTTGATGCAAACCAAGATTTGAATCCCACTGCTGTCAGATGGGGTGGGCAGCATGTTCTGTCTCAATTCCCTTGTGAGTTCAATAGGTAGCCACAGTACAGCAGGAGCTCTTGTTTTCCACTGTATTTTATTGCACTTGTACTTTGGAAAATCTCAGATCTTAATCTGCTTGGGTAAATTGTTTGGAGGAAACCAGCGGCCCTACAACCGACACACACTTTTCCCTCACATCAGCTATGGCGAAATGCTCCCCCCCCAGCTGCAGAATTATTTGCAATCTCAAATTCTTAGCTGCAAGAATTTGAAGCTGCATGAGAGGACGGCTTTCTCAACTGGTTATAGCCAAGAGGTGAGGTGAAACAACGTGAATTAATCTCACAGGCTGCAAATGGCTGCTGGAGTGGGGAGCTGAGATTTGTGAGTGCAGTGATCACTCCAGGGACCTTCTGCTGCTTTCTCTGTGGGACCACAAGCAAAGGGCTGCTCCTCACCCTGCACCCTGCCCACCTGGCCCCATGGGTTAGTTCAGCTTTATGCTGCTCAGGGAAAAAGGCTGCATCACCTTTCCTTGTGCTTGCCAGTACTGAGCAGCACTAAAGGATTCTGCATCTGGAGTGCTACTATCACCAGAGGTAAACACTGAATATTTTTAAAGTTCATAAGGAGGACAGGAAACACTAATGGTCACTTCTGTGAAATTACTGAGCTGTCGACATAGCCTCTAGCAGCCAGCTTTGTGAGGAAAGGTTAAGTGCCTACATAAGGCTTTCCATACCTATATGCCTTTAACTGTTGCTGAATTCAATATATGTGAGCTTACAGTAAGCTTATAAACTTTGCAGGAGTAATGCTATCACCCTTAAGGTATGTGCATATTCCCTTTCACATGTCAGCACAGAGCTGCCCAAAACTGAGAAAGCAAACCAGGATTTTCAAAAGCTCGCAGAAAACTTCCAAGAATTTAATTAAGCCGTTCCTATAAAGAAAAATTACAAATTTTGGAGGCGAAATATGGACACTTAAGAAAATGTGAGGTACGCTTGGTTTCAGGGTCTCATAGGAAGAACAAGATATGCAGTCATTTCAAAAAAATGGAAAAGCAGAGAGAATTCACCTGGTTTAACTAATTCCGAGAAGAAGAACCTGCACATAGTCCTAAGGTTTTCAATCAGCCAAAGTCTACAGTGACTTCAAAGGGGAAGTTCCCAGGGTGTCAGCTACAGGAATGTTCCTTGATCTGCTTAAACATCAGAGTGGCATTAATCACAACTCCTCCATAAGATAATTAATGATGACATGCATTTAAAAAAATGTGCTTACGTGGCACAGCTAATGGAAGAACCAAGCTGAAAAATTAGTCCTAACAATTAAATAGGGGATCATTCCTGAATAATTAGTGTAAGTTCCTGCAGAATACACTGATCCACGTATTACAAATTACTACAAAACAAATAAAACATGCTGATTTATACACAGAAAATAAAAACCACATGCTGCTCCACAGCAGAAGGGAACGTCATTGCATACTTTGTTTTCCATGTAACAGAGACACCTGCATTAATATTCCTTTATTAGATCCTTAAGTTCAGCTGCTTTACAGAACACAGGTCGGTTGCAGACGAGATTTTGACCATGAAAGATTAAACAGCTGACTCAGATGCACCAAGTTAACTGGTGGTAGAGACCATTCTCCTCTCCTCCAGCCTCATCTATCACAACTTAAAAGGCAGGGGAAAAAAATCTTCCATGCCAGTGCTGGGATACACAACTGTGAGTGGTGCTTGGTGGCTCGCTCCACTCCAGTTTTAGTCTCCTGAGTCCTTTCCTCTTTCCAGGTGCAGGATTTACTCACAGTTAGAAAAACTGCTCACTTCTTAACCGATCCCAGGCTCCTCTTAAACAGCTGTGAGCCCCTGATATGTCTCCTAGGTCTGGAAGTTTCTTGCTCCCAGGGGCTGGATGAAGGGGCCATACCCTGAGCCCTCTCCCCGTGTCCCTTCCCAGGCAGAGAGGGAAGGGGGCTGAGCCCCATGGCCCTGCACAGCTGGGATGCAGAGAGGGAAGGGGATTCCCAGCACTCCAAAGGCCAGCCACAGCATCCTCTGCGGGATCTGTACTTTACCCAAAAAGTGCTGCTATGTCCTGGTGAAAAGCGTGTGCACTAGGAGGACAGGCAGACGTGAGAGGCACAGACAGGAACGTTTACAAATGACAGAGAGCTCCCCAGCCCAGGTCACGTCCCATCACTTCTCACCACATTGTAGTGGTTGGTATGTGGGTTACCCTGGCCAGAAAAGGAGCTGCTTGTCAAATAACACTCCTTCACTGCTGAAAACAAGCTAGAGTCAGAGCACAAATTACACTTCGGTCTGTGCCAGCGGTTACAGACTGACATGAAGCATTTGATTATGTTTTAAATATCCAGATACCAGTCTGGTCAAGTGGACTGATTCTTCCCATAGGCAGGTTACTGCACGGAGATGAATTACTGGATTCCTGCTTTTAGTCAAAAAATAGAGGTTCAGGACCCTGCAAGAATGGTAAAAACAGTGAATTGCAATGGCGAGGAGAAAATGTTAAAAACTCTACAGACTTCACAGAGTTCAGTAAATTTTATTTGTGATCTCTCTGCTTACCCCACTGATATAAAGTGATTACTAATATTCCTGCATAAGCAGTAAGCTGAGCCTTTCTCAAAAGTGAAAGGAATTGGCACCAAATATGCTTCCTTGTGCTTTTTAGCTTAGAAGAAAAAAAAAAAAAAGAAAAAAGACACTCACGGCCAGTGGGTTCAATGGAAAATGATGGTGATTTTGCCATGCTCCATTAAAAGAAGGCAAATATCATTGAGCTTCAATTGAGCCTTTGCCTCCTGCCCAAATTGTGAGGCTTTCTTCTTTTGAAAGAAGAAAGATCTTCTACACTTCATGTAGAAGATCAAGACAGTGGCATGTTGGAAAGATCAACCCAGAGCTGTGTCAAACTAAAAGCTTCTCTCTCATACAGAAAAGAATGAATAAAAACTACAAGACCTGAGGTTATGGAAGAGAAGGGGGAAGAGATTCCCTCAAATCAAACATGAACTACGGCATCAAACTAAGCATTAAGCACAACCAGAAACGGGGGGCGACGGACTTAATGCCTCACACCAAGGAGTACTTTCTAGACTGCTAAATCCTGAAATAAGTAGGTAGAAAAGTAGGGGCATGTCAGTTGTGGCTCATTTTGTATTGTTATTACTGTCTGCAGCAAGTGTATCAAGCAGGATTTGTGGTGTGGGTGATGGCTTAAGAGGGAAGAGATTATAATTTTATACAGCAGAAGTATCCTGAAGCTATTCCAAAGTATGGACAAAGCATGCAAACAAAAATGCAACTGTGGCCACTGTCAGAATCTATTTTAAAATCTATTTAAGAGCTGAATTTGTACCCACTGCATAGTGTCAGGGAATGCAGTGGCATTATTCTCAGACTTAGACAAAGAGTATAAGATTCTAGTCGTAAAATTAATAGCTGTGTTTACAAGGTCTTTAAGATGCTGCCTATTTTTACTCAGTGAATCATTGCCCTTCTTTACTAAGTATATTTCATTAATCTTAGCAATGCACTCAAATCTCAGTGGAGTTGCTCTGCTTACATACCAAATCTGACGCTGTAAGTCTAAACTATTTGTCACAGTATTCAACTTTAATAAAATCTGTATTTATTGGAAGATACCGTTTCCTCACATTCTCTTAAATCAAAACAACTGATTCCTGTCAAGCTATTTCACTCCCTCTTCCCCCTCCCTAGAGGAAAACAGTACGATTTATAAAAAGCAAAATTCACTCCTGTGCAAAATTTTGCAATCCTAAAACTTAGCTTTACCCTCCAGCTGAACATCATCTACTAAGATCAAATGAAACTTCATCTGCAATGAGATATTAGAGGAGTTAATACATCACTTGTTTGTGTTTTTTTTAAACACAGCTCCTGTGATTTGCAATCAGTCCAGATGAAAAGATAACAGCTATAGTGCATATCTATGTTAGCAAAGCATCTGCAAATCTCATCAACTTTTTAATGAAACAAGCAAAACCCCCCTAAGAAACAGTCTTCCCACAATTATCTGCTGGAATTAGGCATCAGGCCTTCTAACTACTTACACAAAATGGGATTTTTTTTTTTTTTTTTATATACAAGAAGGCAAGAGCCAGGAATGAGAAGAATTTACTTTCACTGATGAGCTCAAATTGCCTCTGTCGACAAATTTTTCACTTTATGGGACTATTCACATGTGAAACTTATTACCTGCTTCAGAGTTTATAAAATGGCATCTTCAGCTGGCACCTGCCCTGGCAGGTTCACAGAAGCAGCATTTCTGCATTCCCCCTTTCAAGATGTGATGCTGCATCCCAAGATCTGAGCGATAACAGTGAGCACAGAAATGAAAAAAGGGCAGAGGTCAAAGCTTTGCTGCCTGCCCTCCTTGGTATCTGGCCTTAGAAACATGCCAGACCTCTCACATTTACCTCTTCCCTGCACAGAATGCACATCTAAACAGAGTTTAATATCCAGTAGTTAATTCCCTATTTTAATTTCTTCTCAGCTCATTCTATATAAAAGCTAATATATATATATATATTTTATTTTTTTTTAAATCACTAAGTATTTTTTTAAATGTAGGCCAGGGACTCTGAACAAAAACATTCTCTGTCCTCACCTTGTAAAATATTTCTGGGCTTCTAAACAAGTTTCATGCCTTCACACAGCTGGTAAACGTTTGCTTAAAAATATATTCCAACAATCCCTTTGAAAAAGATTTGTAACATATAGACTTGAGCTTCGTCTTGGAAGCATCATTTCCACAGCACACCCATAAGTTTTAAAAAGCTGCCTTCTACTTATTTCACTCATTGCAATTACCAGTTTGTTTATATCCACCACCACACGAAGGTCTCGCAGAGGTCACTCAATAAATAATAAATTTCCCTATCTGCTTTCCCAACTGTGCTGACGGAGCCAGAGTTTACTTCCTTCACTTGCCTCCATGAATAATCCCAGTGTCGTGGTATTATTTCAAGCCATAAGCTGCTAATAAGCAAGGATAAATTATTAGCAACCTGAAATGCTGGCAAGGTTAAACATTAACTTGTTGTGCAGTCAGATTACAGCATTACTTTTAGGCAAGCTCTGTGCAGTGCAGGCCCTTCCTACCTGAGCCACCCTTCGTGGCCTCTGGTATTTATGGCACACAGAGAAGAGAGATGTGTTCCCCACGAGAGCTGGAGGCAAACAGCATCCCAAAAAAGGAAGAGAAAACAATATGCTGAATCCATCAAAGATTGTTACTTCATAGACTTTTCACAGCCAAATAAACATTCTGCAGCTGGAGATCTGCATGAGCCAGAACAGCAAATGTCCCGAGACCTGCGAGAGATTTTGGATTAGGCTGTCTGATGAAAGAGCCTGATCCTGTGCATGCATGCATGGACAGAGGCAAGTATTTAGTGTACAGCTCCTAAAAAATTGCCTGAAAACACCTTTCATTTTTCTTTATTCCTTTTTTTTTTGTTTTGTTTTTTTGTTCCCATGATTGGCAGGGTTTGGCAATGGGAGAGGAGGTCAGGGTTGGGTTCATTTTTCAGTGCTGAGGCCAGTGGCCCACTGGCAGGTATCACACTTCTCTGGGGCATTAGGATTGGTGATCACCGACCTTACAACAGCCTCAGAGATTTGATGGGTACGTTTGACAGCGCCCATTTTAAGAGTGTGCACCTGGGACCTTGTCCCTCAGCCCTTGGTGCAACCCTCATTTCTTTGCCAGTCTTCAGTTGTCTCAGGAATGGCTCCTTCAAACACTGCCATCAGCTGGCAAATTCCTACATCTCTCATTCCCTTTCCCTCCCCACCTCTGCAAGAAGTTGGCTGTACTCACAGCTGCCCGGGCAGGTGGATTTTGACACTTTTGAACAGTGATTTTCTTGGCAGTGACCTTCCCCAACAATTCCTTAAGAAACTAAACTGTTTCTGGAGAGGGGACCCTGCTGTGAGCCAGGAGCAGTTGACAAGATGGAAAATCAGGGATAAGAATTCGACAGTGGAGCAGGGCTGCTCACAGGGTGCCACAGAGATCTGCAACAGGACTCAGACTACTCAGTGCATGTATAAATTGTCTGGAAAAGAGATAAATAACAAGATGGCATCTGCTGCCAAGATGAATTTCTTCAGGACAGTTGTAAGAAAAACAGCCCGCAAAATGTTGCAGGACTATTTTGCAGTACTAAATCACTTAAAAATTAGGAGGGGGGAAAAAAAAAAGCTATATTATGTGTCAGTACAGTATTTCTCATGAAGGAAAACAACTCTTGCTATATCCACCAAACAATGGGCTCCAAATTAAACACTGCAGCTCAGGAGAGAAATTTCTGAGGTCACCATCAATAGGCCTAGTAATGAATACTTGTGGCAGCGGGGAAAAAACACAAACAAACACCAAGTTAAAACGGTGACAAGAAGAAAGGACAAAGTGGTCAGCATCACCACGTCCACAGTGCACAGCAGTGCCAGTTAGTTTTGGCCACCCAATTCCAAAAAGGACACAGAATTAGAAGATGCAAAGGGACAGAGATGACAGACTTGTTCCTTTCAGCCTGGAGATATGCTGTTTATTAGAGGACATGATAAAAGGTTATAAAATCATGGATGGGCTAATATAAATCGCAGAAGCAATGAAATCAACATGTTAAAAAAAAAAAAAAAAAAGTGAAAACCAAACGAACGCAGCAAAACCCCAGAAATATTTGATTGATTTGTGGACAATTCCCTTTCTTCCCCCTCCAAGACTTCCACGTCTTCACAATGACTGCTTTCTGAGGCTGCCAAAACATAAGTCATACGTTGACCAAGTCCCTCATGAAGGACACATGTGGGGAATCTTGCATGCTTTTGTTACATGATGGAACTCATCGCCACAGAAAGCTGCTCAGGCCAAAAGCAGAGATGTGATCCAAAAAAAAAGGATTAAATACATTCACAAAGGATAGATCCCTCTGTTATGTCCCACAGGTTAAAGCCACCTTCTGCTTAGCAAGTCCCTCAAACGGGAGGCTGAAAAAATCAGCCTGAGGAGGGACTGTGATATCCACACCTCTCCACGGGCACTTGCTGCTGTTCAGTGTCCATCAGTGACATCTGACGACAAGGAGATTTACTTCAAATGCTTTTCTGTTCTATCACCAGCTCTCCAAACCACAGGGCTAAAGTTTTGTGGGGTTTGGTTTTTTGAGGTTTTTTTTTTTCATTCCTGAACCATTCCTGTCTCTCATCCAGCAAAGAGTGAAAGGAGATGCACACTAAACACACGAGGCTTGCAGGACAGGTGTATGGTAACCCTGAGAGAACCTTACATCATATGTAAATCATCTGCATAGTTCTTCCCAAAACTCTGCTGCTGCTGAAATAAACAAAGCACAAACTTTCCCAGATGTGTGCTTCATGAGGAATTCTCCCTCAACGTATGATTTATAATTTGGCATCCTCAGAAAACACAAAACCATGATTCAAAGATGGAATGTAGATGTGGAATTGCTAAGGGGGGAGATAGAAAGGGTTTCTTCACAGATTAGTCCAAACTCTTGTAATTGTAAGCTTTTTCACAGCTTCCAAATGTTGCACTGGGCAACTATCCTTCCTCTCATAGTAAGACTGATTGTCCAGATTCCCTCAATTTTCCATAAGTGATAGTCAAGTAAAATTTCCTCTGCAAAACTTGCATGGTGAGCAGTTGCATTTTTTGTGCAATAAAAAAGAAGAAATGTAGGTTGTTCCACTGATTTCTGGAGGAGAAAGGTTTGCTGTGCTAATAGCAAGATCACCCCTACAAAAAGCAACCCTATTGATTCCAGAGTGCTTTTCACTAAAACCTCTCCTCCTCCATGGAGACCCAGAGCACTGGGAAAATAAAGAACCCAAGTCTATAACAACCAAAACTAAAGAAGATGGAAGAGAGAAAACTGGCTGAAAGAGATTAACAAAATAACCTTCACCTTCCTTTGTTAGGAAGAAAAAAAACCTTACCCAAGAGGGAAGGGGAAGAAATCAGCAGAAAGCTAAGGACAAGCATTAAACAACTCCAGTATGAATGAATATATATCTACATATATCTGTCTCTTCCACAGATACTTTGGCAACCTTGGCTAAATGATGATTTAGCCTGGCATCCATTCTTTCCAACTCATCTGCTTGTTAAAGGTGTCAGCTCTCTTGCACTGCCTACAGGAATATTTTGATGGAAGCGTCACCGAGGATTCACTAGTGCTGTTTTCCCTTGGCATCACTGACATCTTCCCCTTGTTTCTGAATCTCCTCTTCTTCCAGCTGCATTTCTCTCCTTTTTTAACCTGCTTTTTTCCCCACAAGATGAGATCCTCCATCAGTGCCTTCTGTAGGTGCTGCCGAGCAAACACCGCTGTAATGTTACAAATTTCTCCATTCTCCTGGCAGGTAGGCCCTTTCCTGGGGCACATAAGATAAAATTAGGGAGAACTCTGAGGCAGGCAGAGTCTAAAGCTTTCATTGTAAATAAAGACTTCCTATAGAGCCATGAAGGTCTCTCATAACACATGCATGGAGAGGAAAAAAAGAACAGTTTCAGTAATTTTAGACAGGAGTCCTGTCACACAGACTAAACAGTGACCAAAGAGCAACCAAGGATAATAGGAGTGTGTAAATACATAAAGCCTTACATGTGGCCAGGAAACTGACATTTAATCCAAACTAATTAAATGTGTTTTAAACAGTACATCAAAGACTTCTCAAATTCAAAGGTGGTGTCAGAAACAGAAGACAGGGAAAATAAACTAGGAGGAGTGGGAAGAACAAAATATGGGAATTTGGGTCTAGAAAGGTTTAGACTACTCCAACGGGGAGAAGAAATAAAATAATCCAAATTTATTCCCTGGGAGAATGATGCTAGGAAAAAGGGATGGGTTCAGGAGCACTGGGAACCAGCAAACAGCATCCAAAAAGTCATCATTCTCCACACCCACACAAGGTAAAGATTGGCTCTCTGAGCAGTGAAGCAAAAGAGGCATTGTATGAAGAATACGGTAACTTCTAGAACTTGCAACATAACCTCAGCCTACCAGGAAAAGCCGGGCTCATAGTGAAATCATGCACTCGATGGGACCCAAGAGAATACTCAACCAAGGCAAAAAATAGCTGCTCCAGCTTATTCACCGCCTCTCCGGCATCCTGGGGACAACAGGGAGCTCCACCAGGGAGAAACTGCTCAGAAATACCCTGGTGGAAGCCCCTGTGTGTCCTGCCCCTTCCCCATCCCCAGCACCGAAGCTGTTTTGGCTGGCTCTGGGCTGGGGCAGGGTGAGGAGCAGGTCCAGCCTCCCTGCGTGGCCAATCCATCCCTGGGCACGGGGAGCCCAGTGCCAAGAGGGCACAAATTCTGAGCTGGGCCATCCAGGCTGACGGGCTGCAAGAAGGAAAGAGCAAACCCTGTTCAACTGTGGCGAGGGCGTAAGTGGTGAGGAACAGAAAGTACCTGGAAAAATGAAAACCGCACAAAAGGGATTGCATGAGTAAAGGAGATGGGAGTGAGGGAAATTTAACTGGGAGGGGGAGGAAAAAAAAAAAAATCAAGATTTCTTGGGCTCATTCTAGAGAGACAGACCCATAAATGGAGTCATTTTCATACCAAAATGTTTCATACCTTAAAAAGTACATGGCAGACCAGGGACAAGGTGATGTAATAGGCCTTTCCCAGTGGCTTCCAGTAGTTTCCCTTTAGCTGTCTCCATGTGGTTTTACTGCCTGGAACAGCTCTGCTGCAGTGAGAACTGGCTGATCCCTGAGCACAAACAAGCTGCATTTCCAACCAGCAAGCAGTGCCCATGAAGTCCATGGGACTACTCATGCATAGCAAACGCATCCCTAGGTGCTGGAAATGATGGATACAGACATTTTTCAGCCTTGGCTGTACCACCGAAAACTTATCTGTGAATAACTGCTCTCATCCTGGAACACAGACAACCGCCCTTCCTTCCCTATTTGCAATATTTGCATTATTTGCTCCCAGGTCTGAGCTGAGGCTTGAGTACCTGTGTGTAATTCTGCTCCTTTCAGCCCCCCTGAATAACTGCTTCTGACAGTTTCTTAACTGTATCTGAAGGGACATTCTACGAACTAGAAGCAGCTGAGCCAGTTGAACAGCCTCATCCATCTTCCTCCTTACCTGTGTTTTGTTCCATCCTTTCATTTTTAACAGGCAACTTGGTGCGTTTCTTTTTAATTAAGTAAAATACCCATCATCTTTTTAATATTTTCTTTAGATTGTTTACTTTAATTTTGGTCTCCCTACTTAATCTTTTTCGCAAAGCCCTATGCATTTTTAAATCTTCCAAGGAAAATAATTACAAAGATAATCCAGCAGAGTGTAATCAAACTGCAGGGTTCTTTATTTTCCTGGCCTTTTAATTTAATTTCACATCCTGTGGTCTTAAAGAAATATTAGGATTATATCATCTTGTTATTGTTTAGATTACATGCCAGTAAAAATAGGGAGTAACAAATTATTTTCTTTCCTACTGCCACACAAAAAACTCATACAGAACACAGAATATTTTCAAAATAAAGATGCAGAGGAAGATCTCAGATGAGCATAAGTTAGACCCCTAACTCCCAATTTTCTGTCCAGAACCTGTGCTCATTTGGTTGGATTTTTACATAAAGCACAGTGACCACTCTGATAAGACAACCTGCTTTTAGAGTTTTTCAGTGCAACAACAGGGATCCTGATGTGATATTGTAGCTTTCCCTGGATCAATACAAACCAGAAGCCATTCACAGAGTTAACACTGGCAGAAAACCAGTGTGGGAGAAGAATCAGGCTGAGAATTGCTCAGCCGAGCAACAGAACCACAACTGGTGTCCCTATCCATGCAGGAGGACCCTGCCCCCATGGTAGCAGTCAGTTCTGAGCTTGGTGGGGATCAGAACACATCTGCAGCGAGTCTGACTGCACAGCTGGGGCTGCACACCCTTCCCTGCGTACATCAAAGTGCTCAGCACACGGGTCTTCCTCCTCCGAGCTGGGAAGAGACCATTAGCAGCTCTCAGCCAGCGCAGCAGTGCCTGGAAAGGGAGCTCGTTTCCCAACAAGGCAGCCAGGATACAACTGGATGGGGGGTGGGTCTTTGCTGTGCATTTTTCCCAGCTGTAAGACATGGTGCTGCTATATACCACGGGCATAAAGGAAAAAGGAAGCAATAGCAGCCACCAAACAGGTGCAACATGCATGTTCCCAGGGCATAAAGCAGCACAGGCAGAGCTGCTGAATTCCCCTGAAGCTGCTTCTCCTTCAAAAAGGGGCAGCAGGTGCCACTCCAGAGTCACTGGGGACAAAGGCATGGACAGGCAGGGCTCATCCTGGGGCACCACTGCGTTGGAGATTTTCATTCTGGAGCTGTTTATCACAAAGACACGTGGGCTGGCTTGGTCCACGTGCTGCTGCTCTGGCCACACTCAGCAGAGCATCACTCAAACCACCTCTTTGGGGTGTTTTTGACTAAGTTCTCAGAGTATTCTTAACTGATACAAAAAAAGTCATAAAGTTATGTCAACGTCATGTATAAGTACAGAAAATTCTTTCCTGAGTGGGTAATTTCAGCAAAACTAAGTTAAAGCCTTCTCAGAAAAAGAACATGCTGATAACACAGACAGGCAGTCTCTTCTTAGATTATTTTGCACTTGAGGAAAGCAATCCCATGAGATTAATGGAGCAGATGTAAGTAGTTCTACTCAACCCGCCACGGTTAACATTTGTACTAAAAGTTTTACTACATAATAGGTTCTCTGTGTTAATAACCTGGCTCACTACTAAATATTTTTTAAATGCCTCCAAACCCAACAAGACAGATAGCAATCAGGCCATAACAGTTCCAACACTGTTACGTGGAACAACATAGGAAGGAGCACGGTCCTTTCTCCAGCGAAAAGCTTGGATGGAAGAGCTCTTGCTTTCTCCAGCATTGCCACATCCCCAGCCCTGCTGCCCATGTCTGCAGACTGGAGAACCCCAGAGCATCCACCAAGGGCACAGCTACAGCCCTACCTTGCTCTGCATCAGCCCTGCTATCAAAAAATATTTTTAAAAACCCACAGGAAGTAGATTTCAAGCCAGTTCTACACAAACACACACATCTGACCTAAGCCAGGTGTGGCTACAGAACTAATTCCCTTCTCTAAAAAGAAATTTTGAAGTGATCCAGACTTACACAATCTTTTCAGAAAGGCCTGAAAAATTCTCTTTTCTGACTTTCCTTGACTAAAATACAACAAGATAGTCTTGACTCTTCCGAATACTTTTTATTTTCCCCAGAAAGAAATTGTTTCAGGAAACTAATTTTTTTTTTAGACCTACTGCTTAAAAGCACCCTATTGCATCTGAAGCAATGGCCGACTCCATTCTTGAAATAATTTTTTTGAAAGCTATTGCAGTGGTGAGCTTCTCTTGAACTCTAAAAAGAAAACTAAACTGAGACACCACACGGAAGCTTCCTCTGCTCCCAATGTTTTCCACACAAATCATTTTGGGTTTACATCAAGGGATGGAGGACAGGACCTTAGATTCTGCATTCAGTGCACTGGTTAATGAACTTGCAATAACCATATTCCATGGAGTTCTAGCTGTCACTATAGCCACCTTCTTTCCTTCAAAATATGCTTCTCATTGTTCTCCTGCCCTTTTTCCAACTGCTCCGCAGCCAAGTTCTTGGAAAGCAATCATGCTTCATGTTTAGGATTTATTGCTAGTCTTTTGCCAGTACGGACACACACAAATCTCTCCTGTGATCATCCTGCAAAAGCAAGCTAAAAATACAGCAATTTATGGACAGGCACATTTTGCATGTTTTATGGCATCAGCGTGCACTCATCAAAAAGTTCTGAGAGTATAAAAGGTCACCCCTTTTGTCTAGGCCTAACAGAAGATTCTGCTTGGGTGCCATAAATAAGCTTATTTTAGAATTCCAGCCTACCTAAAAAGGGAAAAAGGATTTACATTGTGTGTCAGGGGTTGAAGATTTTTTTTTCCCCCCCTTTTAGGTGGTAAACTTTGCACTTCAGAAACTCTAGGTTTGACAAAAAACCCTGCTCATCTTCCAAAGCGGCTGCTTAAAGCTAATGACTAAATTAGACATCACTAACTTAATGATAACTAAATTAGTTATCATTAAAACCTCAAAAGTGGTGAGAATTGTCTGTTTGCTTGTACAGTTTTTTAAAGGATTTTGTCATTTCAGAGTCAAGCTGCATTTCTGTTCTCTCAGGTTGCCTGAGGAAGCTGATGCCCACCGAAGCAGCAGGAAACATCAGGGAAGGCTGATCTTATGGCTAGGAGGGAACAGCGCATGAGGAAGAGCAGTCAGGTAATCCCATGCCTTGGTCATGCTTTTCAGACCACACTGTTTATTTTTCATAGTCTAATTATCAGTCTCTTTGAAAGACTTGTCTTTCATCAGCTTATTGCTTTGGCCAGGCAAGGGTAGATTCAAGACTCTGTGGATAGGACTGAAATCTTCTCTGGATTAGGACTGTCAAAGTTCCTCTGAGGCCTCGGGAGACTCAGTTCTTGGTCTCTCCTTGCTCCTGGTTTCTGATGATGCCCTCTCTGTCCAACAACCACAAACTGGGGAAGTGAGCTGGCCCTCGTTGCCCAACGTGGGCTGGCTGCTGGCGGCCTGGTGGATCTCCCGAGCTCGTGGCTGGGGGTTCTGTGCCTCAGACACCACTGCTGGGACTCAGGAACAAGGGGGCTGAGGAAAAGAAAGGTTCAGTGAAATGGCTTCTAAATGATGGAGGGCAAGGTTGGGTGGGATACTGGGATACAGGAATTGTTCCTGGGAGGGTGGGCAGGCCCTGGCACAGGGTCCCCAGAGCAGCTGGGGCTGCCCCTGGATCCCTGGCAGTGCCCATGGCCAGGCTGGATGGGTTTGGAGCAGCCTGGGATGGTGGGAGGTGTCCCTGCCATGGCAGAGGGTAGAACTGGATGAGTTTTAAGGTCCCTCCCAACCCAGCCATTCTCTGATGCCATGAAAATCCAGATAAATGTTTTATCACCTCATAATCTGGGGTTCTTACTCAACCCAAAATGACTGCAATTGTTATTGTTTTGATTTTCTTTTTATGACTCTCATCTTTCTTGTCCTCCCTTCTCAGCTTATTTTTCTCCCCAGGCAATACTAGATAGCTCTCAAACACCTATTTGGTTCCTATAATTAAACCAGATGTATTTTCTATTCAGTCTGAAAAAGGATTAGCCATTTGTGAAATGGGACTTTGCATTCAAGAAATGAGAAATTATAGTTGGAGAAACAGCATAAATTTGCTCCTAATAAATAATGAATGGACTTTCAAATGCAGTAAATCTCCATTCTTACATGTTCAAACTGACAGACTTCTGAGTATAACAAGTAACTTATGTGTAATTTTGTGTCAAAGCCTTCATATTCTGCAAAAATATTAAAATTTCCTGGAATTTATTCTCCGCTCAAAATTATTCACTGAAATGCATTTTTGTATGTGAACCACATTTACTCTTTTTGTTGCTCTAATAAGATTACTCATGTATCACATGGCATCTGTTAATTCTGGGTGTGCTTCTCATTGTGATCATCAGGATTTAAGTGCAAGTATTTGCGTAGCAGTTATAAAACTTGCCCCCTGGTATTTCAGCTAAAAAGCTCACTCTGCATCGGGGGTGAAGGAACTCAGACAAGGCACCACTGGGGGAGAAAAAAAAAAAAAGCTGCCAAGGCCAGAGCAAAAGAGTTGCAAAATTTAAACCAATATTTGCTATAAAACATTTGTGGTGGCCACTCAGCCCCACTTCTGACTCTCTCAAACGTCCTCACTGCTGGATTTCACACTGCAGCTCTACCTGAAGATCTCTGAGATTCTCTTTACTACTGAGAGTAGGTTTGTGTTCCCCTTGCAGTTCTGACAAAACTTCTGCTTTTACTAACATTTGTAGAGTGAATCCCTTTTTTTTTTTTTTGCCTCATAACATTAAGGAACACATTGCAGCGTGTGATTGAGCTAATACAGCTTTTAATTTTGACTTCACAAGAGGAAACACACAGGCACGTACTTGGCTTAGGCTACATATTCACCCAGCTAAATCTATTGATGGAGACTGCAGGACCTGGAACAAACTTATTTTTAGGTAGCATAATCTTCAATATATTAACTTACTTTTACTCTTGGTCTTACATATGTTGTCTGCCTTCTTCATCTGCAAGGACAGCCACCTACATTACTCACTGCAAATTTTAAAACAACTTTACTCACAGCAGTTGGCAACAACAATTAAAGAGTGGCAACCTATCACTTACAGCAATAATACTCATGGATCTGACGTCAGGTACATCATTTACCCTTTGTTCTTCATTAAAATAAAAATCATATCCCCTCCAGAAAAAAAAAAAAAAAAGTTTTAAAAATAAATTAGCACCAGGCCTCCAAAAAATGTTCTTGGAGGTTCAAACATGGTTTAAAGAACAGTTGGAATGTAGTTTGGAGGAAATCTTGATACATTTCTGCCATTTGGGCTATAGCTAACAGCTTCTTCAATACAACTCTAACACAATCAAGCAACATGACTGTAACCATCTTCCTGAGAATGGTAGAAAAGGACCATGAAACTGAGCGGCACACTTAAAATTACTTGCAAAATATAGGCTCTGTGTAAACAACAGACAATAACTGTAATTAATACCAGTCCTTTAAAGTATTCCTCAAGTCTACTGAAATCTAAACCGGCATTGTATGACCGGTAGCAACAACTGCATCCTAAACGACACTAAAAAATGAGGGCAGAAAATAAAAGATCTCCATCCGAAGTCAAAAAGTTCTAATTCACCGATCTGCTGAATGAGATAACGCCTTTGCCCTTATTATTTGTAGAGCTTTTTTGGGAGGATCTCAGGACTTTACTCTTTAGCTAAGCCTCCAAAGTTCAACAGCCTATGAGTTATATAAACACTATTTTACAATTTGAGTTCTTTTCCCAGCAGAAGGATCGCTCCAGGGGCGGACCATTTGAACGATCCCTCTTACAAAATGAACGCTGCTTTGAACTCGCAGCCGGGAGCGGCCGGAGCCCAAGCCCACCCAAGCTGTGCCCAGCCCCGCTCGCAGGCGGCTCCGGCGGACGGCGCACAACGGGGCTGCAGGTTGTACCCGCACCTAAAAAAACCGCCTGGTCCAGCAAGTGCTTCCAGGGGGACAAACTCCGAGCGAGGGAGGGCTTGGAAAAAAAATGCCTTATTTTAAGCAGCGAGCAAGTAAACAAACACAAACATTAAAAAAAAA
>VWZN01000025.1:239486-270640 GCA_013396955.1 Regulus satrapa
CGCAGGCTCCTGCCGCTTCGCCGCGGCGGTGACCCAGCACGCCCCGGCCTTCAAGGGAACGGCCGTCGTTAACGGAGAGTTCAAGGAGCTGAGCCTGGCTGATTTCAAGGGGAAATACTTGGTTCTCTTCTTCTACCCCCTGGACTTGTGAGTGCGGTTTTTCCCCTTCCCGGTGGGCCTTCTGCCCTGCTGAAGGTCATCGCAAGCGCTGCGGGTCGTTCTGTTTTTGCCCGATTTGGGCCAGCCGTGCAAAGCAGATGTGCCTGTTTCTAGAGCGTGAGTGATAAGATTGAGGGCACATGGCCGCTGTGTGTTAAAGCCGTGGAGAGCGGGGCTGGAGAGCATCTTCTGGCTGCAGGGACTGACTGCATCAGGAGCTGCCTGTGGTTCCTGTGACAGTCAGATCCCAGGGGTGAAGGCCCTGCCTTGCAGTTTGGGGCTGCCTTGGAGATTCTGTCCTTGAGGCAGCAAGGCCAGCAGAACTGCTGGCCAAAGCGAAACGGGACAGGGATGGGAATCGGTCTGCTCGGAAGACTTGAATCGACAGGAGCATCCTGGTGCGTGTGGGCACTTGGAGAAGGGTTTAGCCTGCAGGCCTTTCTGCTGTAGTTTGCAAAAACTCTCTGTCTGGAGAGTCTCTACTAGAGACAATTTCTCCATCTTGTTAAGGAATCTGTCTGGAACTCAGAGAGGGTAAGTGGTGTGACAGCTGTGTGTCTATGATTATTGGTTTGAGACTGAAACTAATCTTGAGCAGGAAACATGGCTAAAATTACCAGTCTAAAGAAAAAAGCTCTGGTACATTTGTGCCTAGAAACACACATGAGAGTCTTCTCTAGAGGAGATGGCAGAATTATTACAGCCTGATCTGTCTTCCCACCAGCACCTTTGTCTGCCCCACGGAAATTGTGGCTTTCAGCGACAAAGCAAAGGAATTTCGTGATGTGAACTGTGAAGTGGTGGCAGTTTCAGTGGACTCTCACTTTACTCATCTGGCCTGGATAAACACACCACGGAAGGTATGAATCGAGTATCTTTTTAAGACTTTCTTTGTTAGTTTGGTTTCTTTTCACAAGAGCTCCAGAGAAGAGGAGTTGAATAAATAATTGTGCCAACACTGATTTTTAGTAGACTTCCTAAAGTCGTATGCAATCAACTTCTACATTTGATGACATCATTCTGACCTCACTCTTTTGTTTTCTTTCTCTTTTTCTTAATTATTTGGTCTGGGTTTTTAACTTGTTTTGCTGTGGTGATAGCCTTGTTGATAACATTGTATGCTTGTACATTTATCTCAAAAGACAAATGCTCAGTTTGCATGCAACTGTCCCAAAGTGCCTGTGACAGCTGATAATGTACAAAAACTACCCCAGAAAAGGAGCAGCAGCTGTTCAGTCATTACTGTTAACAATTGCCCAACAGTGGTGGCTTCAGGTTGGAAGCAGAGGAGCCACCAGTTTATTGGAGCACTTGTGTCATTATCTCTCACTTTCTGAAAGGGTTCTGTTCTTGCAGTACAAGTGGAAGTTTTTGGCTTTCTTTAGGAAAGGAGAGTGATGAAGACAGCCTTTTGCAGGAGAGGAGCCTCTTTCAGATGTATATAAATGTATGTGCTTTTGGTGACATAAAGCATCTCCCTGGTTTGGGTAGCTGTAGAGAAGCACAGAAGTGTTCCAGGAAGGTGCAGAAGCGCCTGTGCCATCAGTCCCAGCCTGTGTGGACAGCAGTAGTGCTGCAGGCTGGGGACCTTCTGGCACATGCTGGGTTTAACACACCTCGCCTGAGCCCGTCAGGAATATTTCTTTTCCGTGTGCTTTGTTCAAAGCTCAGCAGTGTGACTGTGGCCTGACTTCTCAGCTTTATCCCAAAGGTGTTGCGGGTATGTCAGCTGTGCACGCAGTGTTTTACAGATGCACAGACTTGTGAGTTGGAAGGGGACCCACAAAGATCGTCGAGTCCAACTCAGAACACGGGGTGGAAAAAATTCCATGGTTGGGACAGGCAGGAAACTGACACCCAGAGAAGCTGAAGCCTTGGTTTCTCTGACATCTGTGCTCAAAGCTCTGTGTAGGGAGCTCTGTTGCAGACAAGTGTTTGCAGGATCTGAGTGGCTGAGATTACACAGTGATTCACTGATGATGCCAAGAATAGCAAAGCTAACAAACTCCAGCCAGCCCTGTTTCAAGGTTAGAGAGCTTATCTCTCTTGCAGTCTGAGTATGTGGCAAAACTGAAAGAATCTTGTTTGATTCATCAAATAATATTTAAATTGATCTGTGGGAGGCAAAAATTAAAAAGTGCACTGGATAGAGCAGCAGAACTCTGACATACTTAGTGTGCTGGTAGGGGCATTTTGTTTGGAATGGTAGAACTGTTAAGGTTGGAAACGACCTCTAGGACCATGAAGTCCAACTCACCACCACCATGTTCCCCACTAATCATGTCCTCCAGGGCCACATCCACGTGGTTTTTTCCCCATGCCCTGGGAAGCCTCTTCCAATGCCTGACAATCCTTTGTGTGAAGAAATTTTTGATAATATTTGGTGTAAACCTCCCTGGTGCAATTTGATGCCATTTGCTCTTGTCCTGTCCCTCGTTACCTGGGAGAAGAGGCTTGCCCCCACCTGGCTGCACCCACTTGTCAGTAGTTGTAGGGAGTGCTATGGTCACCCCTGAGCCTCCTTTTCTCCAGGCCAGGTATCCTCAGCTCCCTCAGCTGCTCTTCATCAAATGAGTGCTCCAAAGTTTGTTTAGTCACAGGTCCATTTCCCTTTCCTCCCCACCATGTTAGTCCTGTTTAATTCTGAACACTTAAATATCCAGTAGAAATTTTTCCATTGAAAGCTCCTGAATAGGATACAAGAAAGCTTTTCTGGAAATTTATGGCTGTTGCCATTGGTAGCCACTTACCACCAAAACAGGCAATTCTAAAATGCTCAGTGCAAAAGAAATGTTCGCTTTCTAAAGAAACAAACTGTTCTTGGCTGCTTTCAACCAACCAAACAAAGCAAACCCAAGCAACACCACACAGGCTTGGTCGTGTTTTGTTGTTACTGTGCCCTCAAGAACATGGAATCCAGCAGCTCAGGAGAGATGATCCTGTGGAGCTTTTTGTGACCAAGTGGAACCTTCCTCTGTTCTCTAGAGCGGCGGTTTGGGCAAAATGAATATTCCAGTTCTGTCGGACCTCACAAAACAGATCTCCCGTGATTATGGGGTGCTGCTGGAAGGACCTGGCATAGCACTGAGGTAAGGCTCCCCTGCTGGTGGCTGTGCTGTGGCACAGCCCAGTCTAACCAGCATCAGGCACTCTGGCCCCTCCTGAGGGAGGGAGGGGAGACTGTGAGATGTCTTCTGCAGGATGGCTGGATCCCACCCGAGGAAAAGGACACCTGGCCATTTTGGCCATGAAGCTGAGAATGGCTCCAGGCCTCTCTGAAAATGTGGGAGGGAAAAGCCAGCTCTTCTGCTCTAAGAGGGGAGGAGAACTCCATGTCAGTAAGGGGCAGCAAGGAAGGGAAATGTCTGGTATTTTTTTTTCCATAGTAGTCTCTGAGAAACTGGATTTGGGTAGGAGTCTTCTGGAGACTTTTAGTTGCTGATCTCTTCGGATCGGGAACTTTTGACATTTGTTTGCTGACAGATTAAATTAATTATTATGGTAAGACTGGGACTTCAGTTTTCAAAGTATGCAACGGGATTTAATTTAGCAGCATAGTGCACAAGCAGCTCTTCACTCAGTACCTACAGATTTGACCAAAAAGACACGGGCAGGACGCCAGCTTTCAACTTTGAAGTACAGGTAGAACAGAGCTCTCCCTTTGCTCCGTTTGCCTGGATTGGGTAGTCTCTCTGTAATTTCTCAGTACCTTAGCTGTCACTTTGCTAACAAACGAGGTACCGAACGCTCTTGCTCCGCTCCTAACTTGGAGCTAGGAGCAGCTACCTCGCCGCAGCCGCGCGTCCAATTCCTTGTGTTTGGAACGCGCTCTGCCTGCCCTAAAGTCCCGCTCCCGCCGCAGAGGCCTGTTCATCATCGACCCCACCGGGGTCATCAAGCACCTGAGCGTCAACGACCTGCCCGTGGGGCGCAGCGTGGACGAGACGCTGCGCCTGGTGAAGGCCTTCCAGTTCGTGGAGACGCACGGGGAGGTGTGCCCGGCCAACTGGACTCCAGACTCCCCAACGGTGAGAGCCCCGCTGAAATAATCCTGCCAGGATGGGCACTGGCCTGCCCGTGCTTCTCCGAAGGGCTGGGATCCGCTCCGATGCGGGGTGCTCCGCTGAATCCGTGCCTGTTGGTGGGCCGGTTCAGTGCTTAAGTGTGGGATTTCTGTGAAGAAAGTCACCGGTTTCAATTTTAGGAGATGCAAATTGTGTTCGAAACTTCACGTTTGGCTCGGACTATTCCATTAACTAAGTGCAGATTTTTTTACTTACTTAATGCATTGTAATTTAATAGGAAAGATGTGTTTCAAGTAGGAATTGTACATAATCTAGGCTGTCTTTCAACCAAGTGCAGAAACAGAAATAGATTGCTGTTTTTAAGTACGAGTATGCATGGATTTTCTTGAATAAAGTGTTAAATATGTAATTTTTTTATCATACCTACACCAAGTACTAACTAAACTTTCTTTTCTTGACAGATCAAACCAAGCCCAGAAGGTTCCAGAGAATATTTTGAAAAAGTGCATAAATAAACATTCAAATACGTGTCTTAAGACGTTAGGAAAACAGCTGTGATTGTAAAAATTAATAATAAAAATAAAAGCTCTCATTTTCTCATGTTTAAGAAGAAATTAAAACCTGAAATACTTCTGACTCCCTCGTCTTGCTTAAAAAAGGGTAAAACTAAGGCTTTCCCCATCTTCTGCAACTTCAGTTTCATGGATTTCTGTGACCATTAATCACCTTCCTGAATGTACACAAGTTATGATTGCCTTCCACTGGCTTTTCCCTCTTTCTTTAACTAGTTTTGGACCAGAAAATGTTCTGCACTTTGTCTTCTCACACAACATAAAATTCTGTCAAAAGAAAAAAAAAAAAAGGATAGAATTTTGATACGTGGTTTGCTTTTAATGAATAGTGTAGAGGAAGAGATGAATGTAAAAAGTAAAAATAAAATTCTTTGGTTTTTTGTGTAAATGCATTAAAACATGGAATGAATGTAAATATGTGCCATTAAAAAAAACTCAAAAAACCAGCTACTCAGGAGCACTAACAAGCATGAACTTCAGTTTTGTTTGGGAGATGGTAAAAACTTGAACCGCCACAGTGTGCTTACTGGAGTTAATGGCAAGTTTTCTTTCACTTGAATTTGCTTGACTCTTGTACTGCTTGAAACTGATGTAGCATCTCTCTAGCTGTAATAAAACGATCCTAGCGTGGCCTAGCAGCAGGTGTGGTGCTTTGCTTTCCTTTCCCCTTCCCCCCAAACCCTGTTTCTCTGTTTTGAAGGGACTGGATGCGTTCATTGCTGAGCTCTGTCCTGCAAGACAGAGCAGTACATCCTCTGTACTGCTGCTCCAGGTTCCACTACTTGCAAATCTTGTCAGTCCTGTAAGGAAAATTAATCCACAACCATAAGAGGTTTATGTCCAAGTCAGAGGAGTCCCTTTATTCAAATAAAGGGAGAAGCCATGGGGCATTCCCCTGTGTCTGCTGAATTTTTGGGGGGATGCAGCCTCTCTTTTAATCCAAATTTCCTGGAACATTTCCCTCTCTCTTTCCCCATTTCTGAGGTACTTGAGAGGCACAGACTCCCTGGAATACCCGATAACTAAAAATTCCCCTGTAATGTATAACCCTCCCTTTTAATTCTTAACTCACGGAATTTATGTTTTCTTCCCCATTGTTTCTCTCATCTTTCAACATTCAATTTCACTTCTCAGCAAACCTACAGTTTGCTTGCAAAAGCAAACCTCCTTTATCCGTTCATCAACCAGCGGAATCCTTCCCGTTATTCCTTTTATCTCTCTGTGCCAGTTTCATCTATCAGCACGCCCGCGTTTTGTTTGTGAAGACACACCCGCCATTCCTCTCAGCCCCGGTGTTCGGTTGTGTTTTTTTGTGAAATGCGGGATTTTTTTCCACCCTCCCAATAAGCCTGAAGGGTTTTGTGCCTGCGGAACCGCGACCTTCACGGGGCCGGGCCCTCTCCTCCCTCCGCCATCCCGCGGGGGACGCGGGGGCTCCTCCGCTCTGGAGGAGAAGGAAGCCGCCGGGAAAGGGAGAGCCCAGGGAGCCTCGCCTTCCCGGGGAAAGCCGGCGGGAAGGGGAAAGCCCAGAGGGCCTTGCCTTCCCGGGGAAAGCCGCTGGAAAGCGAACGGGGCCCGGCTCGGTGCCCGGGCGGAGCGTGCGGCAGCGGACCGGGCCCCCGGCGCTTCCGGCCCGCGGCGCCATGGACGGCACGCTGCGCTTCTGGAGGGCGGAGGGGCAGGTGGGCACCGCGGGCTGTGCCGAGGGAAGGTCCGCACTGACGCCTCGTCCCTCTCAAACGTGTCTCTCCCTCCCTCGCAGTCTTTCTTCCAGAGGTTTCTGCTCTGGGCGGACGCCTTGGACCCGCTGCTGCTGTTCAAGTCCGCCGTGAGTAGCGCGAGGGGAGCGAGCGAGCCAGCCCGGGGGCTGCGGGGAGAAGGACGTGGGTGAGGGATGATGGAGCGGGGGATGTAACGTGCCGGTGCCTGGAGGGGCTGCAGGAGAGCCAGAGAGGAGGTTTGGATTATACAGCGGGAAGAATTCCTCCCTGTGAGGGTGGGCAGGCCCTGGCACAGGGTGCCCAGAGCAGTGGGGCTGCCCTGGATCCCTGCAGTGCCCAAGGCCAGGCTGGATGGGTTTGGAGCACCTGGGACAGTGGGAGGTGTCCCTGCCAAGGCAGGGCTGGAAGGAGATGGGATTTAAGGTCCCTCCCAACCAGAAGCGTGCCACAGTTCTACATTAAACAGAAATAACACGTGTGTGCACTTCTGTACCCGATTACATAAACATAGGGACATTTCCAGGCACAGCCATCTCAGCAGCCCCGCTCAGACCGTGGCTGCTGTGCCAGCTGCTGAATTATCCCAATAATGTAAAACGTCCTGAGCTTACGAAATAGTTTCGTGTCTAGGTGTGTTCTTGCTTTGCTCAGGTGAGGAACTGATGCATCATTATCATTAGTTTATAAGTTTGTATGTGTGGTGTTTCATAAGTGATGTATTGCACTCAGAATATTGAAATCTGAGGGGGTTTTGTTTGCTTTTTTTATTTTCTCAACTACAGAATGAAATAAAAAGAACCAGTTTATTCATACAAATTGATGAGAAGACCCTAAGTGAACCCATAAAGAATAATCAGGTATTTTGGATTGCATCTAAAGTCTTAACATAAGTGTTTAGCCATATTTAATTGTTGTTTTATATTTTAAAATACCTACTAATTTTAATTTTTTAAAAAAAATAACCTTCTGTTCTGCCCTAGTGTGTGCTTTGGTGCTGTTATGCAGCCCATGGGATGTGAGTGCTTTATATGCAACAGAGAATATATGGAGAGAAATTTTAGGGGAAAATATAATTAAAGGGATATATAAATATATACACTTTGTATAAAAGGAAGTGATTAGAAAAAGATGTAGAATAAGTTTAGAAAGAAGACTTTACTCAGCCTCTTCTGAAATTTAATTGCTAACCTCATTTTCTAACTGTTGTAGACCAAACAAGCCTTTTTGCTAAGCCTGGTAAGTTTACAAAATATTTAGATTTTTTTTTTCTCCTTATTCACGTATGGCAAGGATGTTCTAATTTGACCTTTTTTTTCCTTTGTAAGTCCAGTATACATCCTGATACAGACAAGATAATTCCTGTTTTGTTTAGACCTCCAGGTAGGTTCCCTTAAGTGAAATTTTACGTGTGTGACTGAAGCATCCGGGGGGAATAGCTGATGATAAAGAGCTGCTGTGATACCACAGTGACACTTTTCTCCACACAGAAAAGCAAGCAGACTCTTCTGCTGGCTGCATTGTTAGGTGTGCTGAAGGTTTCTTTCTTTATTCCCGTGGCCCTGTTGAGGAATTTCTCCCAGGGAAAATCTCTTCCTCTAGATGGAAACACTCTGATTAGTCTCTGCTTCTTGCTGCTGCAGAATGAGTTCCCAAATCCCTCCCCATTTAACTGTTTGCTCTAATTTTAGCTTTTCCCTTGACAGCCGTGGCTGCTGGGTGAATTTACTTTCTGGTGACAGACCAAGTGTGCTTGGAGTATTGTTTAGGCAGCACAGGTTGTTAATCAGCTATAACCACACTGAGGCTATTTACTCATTATCTCCTGTGACCACCCACACCTGTGGCAGCTTTTGTTACACCTCTCTTTTTAAACAGACAGCTGAACTTCTGTTCAGTTATTTGGCTTCCAAGCAGCCCTGGTGAGTGGAGTTCAAGAGGGCTCCTTTTGGCTGAAACCTCAGCAGGGAATTGTGGCTTCTTGGGTGAGGAGTGAGAGCTGAAGCTTAGGGTTGAAGTTAGTGGTGATGCTGGGGTTTGTGGGCAGTGCTTTACTTGGAGATGGAAATAGGTGGGGGGGAGTTAGGGGAATTTTCTGCTCAAGACCATCCACCTGCACTCACAGATGGTTTTGGTTTTTTTTTTTTACTGAAATAAAGTTTTCTTTCTTTTTAGCTTTCATGCCCATAACTCTTCCCTTGGTGAGTAATTGTGACAGATGCCAGTGTGCATCCAGCAAGGCTTCCATTTTCCATAGCCAGGGCTTGGAGGGAGGGAGTAGAAGTTCTGGGGCTTTATTGCAGATTCAGCACAAGCTGTTTGAAACACATCTGTTTTATGGGAAGTGCTGAGAAAGCTGGAAATCTAACCCTTAAAGAATAATCTCCCTGGAAGCCCAAAGCTGTTAGTTACCCTTCTCCAGCAGCTTTCCAAGAGATTGTTCGTGTGAGAAGGACAGCTTTCTGATGCAAGGTGAGGTCAGTCAGCAATGAGAGCAGGGCCTGGGCCTTTCTTGAGGCCTTTTCAGCCTCAAAAATGCAGTTGGAAGGAGCTGGAGCCTTGTGTTCTGTGTATTCTGTTCAAGAATATGATTATTTTATTTTATTTTATTATGCAGATGGTGCATTTGCAAGTAGGAAATGGTGTGGTCAGTAAATTACCAAAGATATAAAAATCAACTTTTGTTACTGTGCTCAAAAATGGCACAATTTTGTTTCATGAGACTTGTAGCTGTAATTATGTGTGTATTTCTTCATTTATATTCTGAGGTTTTTGGGCTTGGCCCATGGGGGTACATCCTGAGATATGTCATCCCATACAGATATTACAGCATGAACTTACATGGCATTGCTAGCAAGTACAATGGAAGTCTTGATGGCTGTTAAATTCAGTAATAGCAGTAATAAAATTAATAGAAAAACTTGTTTTTTATATTTGCATCTTAATGTGCTCTCATGGATTAGTGGTTGGAGTCAGTGCTCTATAATGAGAGCATTAATAATAAAGATGGTTGAACCACTAATATTAATTGAGTTACTGATCATCTGAGGCTTTGGAGATTCTCAGCCTTCCTCTTATTTAATATTTTGTATTCTTATCTTGAGTGACTCTGTTTTTTGAAAGTGTTCAACACCTTGAGCTTGAAACATCAAGAAACGTTGTGGTTTATTAAAGCTGAAGTTTTTATTCACTGAATTTGAGAAGAAGCTGGGAATTAACTCCTAAAATATTTGATCTTAGATCAGTTAGGTCTAAGTTAGTATTCATATCCCCAGCAAAACCAATCTGACCATTTCTCAATCATTTCTTTAATTACAGTTTTGTTACCTTAGTTATTTTATTTGCATCTATTTTAACTTCACAGGCACAAATGCTTTTTTTTTTTGACTAATAAAGCATCTTGCTGCAATTTTTTTTTTGCATGTAATGTTTTATCACTGTGTGTCTGTGTTTTATACATGTCTGTGTGCTTTCTACTGAATAGAAAAATCAGCATGTCACCTCTGTAACAGGAGAGTGTAGCAAGGCTGATGGCTTTGGGCCCTGGCTGGAGCCTTTGACACTGCTGCCAGTGGTACCTCAGCAGTTCTGGTGCTCCTGCTCCAAAAACCTCTACACTCTTCAAACCTCATTTTCTTGTGCATTTTTCCTCTTAGGTCATTGTTTCATCTGTTCAGCACCAGGCAAGACATTCTTTTTTTTGGCAGGTAATCGCCTCTTTCTTTCTACTCTACTTTTACAGCTCTTCTCTTCTCAATCCTGAATTCAATTTTTCTTACTTTTTGTTTCCTGCAGTTTGTGTTTCACACATACACCACAGCATTCACTCTGGTCAATGGAAATGGCACCCCAAAGGCTGAGGTGAGTGCTGACTTTTATTTTTGTAATCATCTTAATTGTGGAAATGCCATTTTGAACTCGATTTGCAAATGTTTTACAACGTACTTAGGAAGTGTGTTTTTTCTGTCCTTAGGAGTACTCACTTTACCAAAAGCAGCTCTTCCTTGGCTTGGGAGCTGTTTCCTATTCAGCCTGTATTGGTGTAAGTATTTGCTCAGTGATTGCTTTCCCAACAAGCTCTCCTGAGAAGGAGTAGGCACCGAGGTAACCACAGTGCCAGAATTCCTTCAGGACTGTGCTCTGGTGCTCTCTCTGATGTCTTGCCACAGGACTGTTCACAATGAGAATACTTTCTGATCATCTGTCAGCCATTCTTTTGCTTGGCTTCCCCTGATGCTTGCTCTTGTGTGATTTTTCTTTACTGTTTTGCAAACTTAGCAGACAGGTAGTGAGAGGAACTGGCCGGTGTTTGCAAGCACAGTGAGCCACTGGGGTGCTGTAGCTGATTTTTGATGGGGTGCTGTGGAAGAGATCCAACTCCAAACAAGGGGTGAGATCTGCAAGCATCAGTGCAGTGTTTGCAGGAGCAGCATAGCCATGAAAATACTGCACTGGGTGCAAGGAAATGAAGTCTTCCAGAAGAGAGCTGACCCTGTGCTAATCATCGGGATGGGAATTTGTGGTTTCTGGAGTTTGCTACATCAGAACGAGCTCATGTATCCTCATGACAATCATCACAAGTGTAGATGTCTCTGTAATGCCTCTCCTCGCCAATCCCCATGAAGCAGTGACTTTCATAAGCTTCTGGCAAAAAAATGTGATTGTTCTTGCTTCTTTTAGAGGGGGTTTCACCTCTGCCCACTGCAGGGCAAAATCCAGCTGGCCAGAATTGCTCAGGGCTTACAGGAATCTGGGGAGGCAGCCCTGCCCATGGGTCATCATGGGAGTGCTTCCCTCTGTCCTTCAGGGGAGTCTCTGAGGGCCAGCTGGTGTCCTGGCCATTTATTCCTAAATGAAACTTCCTGCAAGAGTATTATGGGAATATACAATTGGGCTGAAACTGCAGAGAATCAGAAAAAATACAGAAGTAAACCAGATTTCCTCTCTGGGGAAAGAGAGGAGTGTGTGACACAATGCAGTTGGACAAATGTCCAAAGAATATTAGAGGTAATTATTTTCTTTTTTCTGTCTTTGTAGTCACACTGCTGCTGTCCTCTATAATAATGTTGAATGCTTTTTTTAATCATCATCTTTTCTGTTCCTATCTAAAAGACTGATTACAAGCACCTTCATTAACTAGAGAAGGTGTGTATTTTGTTGGACTGTTAAACCCAGGCATTTGTTTATTTTCCTAGATGGTAACTATGTGCTAGGTCACAGGTTTTCTTTCCTAATCTGTTACACTGAAATGCTGCACGTTTCCAATGGAAGGTGTCTGTTTCCTCTCCATGCCTTAGGCTCTCCCTCTTACCTTCATGAATCGTTACGCCTTGAAGAGCTCGTTAATGCAACTTGTCATCAAAAAACTGCTCCCTGCTCCTCTGCTTGGTGAGTAGAAACAAACTATGCATTGTGCAGCTGGCCTGAGGCCCGTTGGCCTCTCTGACTGTAGAGTTTTCTGGGTTTTGCACGGGTGTGTTCTCTCACTGTTTCTTCTCTGGCTGCCTTTGCTGGCTCCTTCCTTTCTGTGGGAGACAACTCTCACTGCACAGTGCCCCCGACCTCATTGGAGTCTTGCTGGTTTTAGTTTCAGAGCTGCAGAGCACTCTTGAGACCTTGGTACACATACCTGAAAGCACCAGGACAGATCAGGAGGGCAGTAGCAGTGGCACTGGCATGTCCTGGTGTGGCACTGCAGAAAGTGAGACTTGTTCCAGCAGGGTATTGTTAATCTTGCAAGGAAAGTGGGACTCGAGTTCATTACTGCCATGGTGAAGTTGCACCAGGACAGGTTTAACTATTTAATGTCATTAATTGTGTTTCTATTGCCATTGTAGACATTTTTTGCCTTAATTAGGGCAAAATTAAAATGCATCAACTCTTCTGTTTCAAGTTACCTGAGGTACCTACTCAGATCTTTCTGAGGTCTTACGTTAGAGGTTTCTGACCTGTTTCCTTTGTTAAATGTGCTTCCATTTTCTAAAATGTAGAGAAAAGCCTGAGGGTAATTGATTAATCTCAGTCCAGCATTTGCAAAGCGTGCTCTGGTACACTGATGCCTTCATTGAATAGCCTTACCAAGAACGAATAAAAAGAGCAATCTCATATTTCAAGCAAGGTCAATTTGACAGTCTGTGCCCTTCCTTTGAATGCAAGATGCAGCCTTTCCTGAAACCCTGTTGTTTTCAGGATTTTGTCTTCTGTGCTGGATTTTATGCTGAACAGGACAAAACCTAACCACAACAGAAATCCCTCCACTTTCTATTAAGGGAAAGTATTCATGGTTTGAGCTGGATGGAAATTATTTTAAAGCTCTCAATCCATGACAAAGTACCTTTCAGGACTGAAGCATTGCAGTCTCTCACTTCTGAAACAAAGATTCAGATCCCAAGTAGATTTTCATGGGGCAGTATCTTTTTAAGCTGTCAGGTTATTCAGTTGTGACCTGTTGAACTGGGAATGTAAAATTCCTATTGAGGCAGTCCTTTTGGATCTATTAAAGCAAAATCCCCTTGAACCCTGCAGGTCTGACGAGTGCATTTAACGTGGCGATGGTGAGGAGCCCGGAATTTGATAACGGGATAGAAGTGATGGACAGGAATGGCAAGGTTATAGGAGTGTCTAAGAATGCTGGTAAGAAGGTAAGTGAGGGGCTAGAGAACTTTTTTGACTTGTCTTTCATTCCCTGCTGAGGGCAGAATGTGATGCTGAGAGTATGGGTTGGATATATTGAATAAGGAGTCTCGCATCAGGTGCTGAATCATGGGCAGGCTTGGATTAGGTCTCTCAAACCAGGTTCCACAACTTTTCTGTCATCAAGGCTCGGCTGCTTCCCCAGACCAATATACTGAGGATCAGAGACACGGGCACAAACATTTCTGTTTTCCCTGGTCATTTTCAGAAGGAGATAAGACTCTTGGATCTTCTGATGGGACACCTCAGAGAAAAGCCCTGTATTGTGGAAACAACTGCATGAGCATAAGGATTTGGGGACAGCTGGAGAGAGAACTTCAGAGTTAACACAGACTAGTTAGGATGCCCAGAAGGTGTAACCAGTTGTATGAAGTTCAGCAAAATTATTATCATGGCAGGAAAGCTCATCAGCAATTTCACCTCGCTTTCAAGGAAGTTCTCAGTCACAAGCAGAGCATTTGCCTCTTAGTTTCCATTTAAGAAAGAATTCCTCCAATAGGTTTTGTTATCCCTCATTAACCTGTTGCTTTAAACTCCAGAGTGTAAGACAGAAAAGCACTCGGGGAAGCAGGCAGTGTTTGAAGCTGCCCAGAGCACTCTTGTGACAACACTTGTTTTGCTCTCTCCCTGAAGGCTGTTATGGAAACTGCATTGTCCAGAGCAGTCTTGTTTGGGACAACGTTCTTCCTGCCAGAAGTGTTGATGTACTTTGTGCAGAGGTGAGGGGCACTGCAAGGGGCTGGGGGTGCCTGGTCAGTAATACTTTGCTTTTCAATCTGGCTGTTAGTTTTTGCCAGGTTTTTTCTTGGGTTTGCAGTATTGCTTGCCTTGGTGGAAGTGGTGATGTGGGAAGTTGCTGTTCAGCTGCTGTGATTCTTTGAGATCATGAAGTCAATCTTGTTTTATCTGAGCCCATGCCCCAAGGGTCTGCAGGAATGAGGTTTTCCTCTCTGCTCCCATGCAGGAAACATGTTTGTGCTTTCCTGACAGGCTGTTTTCCAGCACCTTCCTACCTCCAGTTCCCTAACTTAAGATTTGAGTTCCAAGGTCTGTATCAAGGTCGTTCACAGCACCTAGCTTAGGTCTGTATTTTTGAAGAGGAAATGTGGCACTTGAATTTGCAACTAAAGCTGGATCCCAACTTCCAAATAGTTCTCCACCTATTGTAAAACATACTCTTGCTTTTCAGCATTTTAAATCTCTGTATCCTAAGAATACATTGTATGCTTTATGAGAGGATTCTTAGCCTGTCCTGAGCTTTTGGTCATGATCTTTTGTCACATAAATAGCACAGGTAGGGATCATCCCTGTCAAGTAACCTGGCATTGCCTACACTGATTCCCTATAAGTTTAAGGGACTCTTGTTACCAGAAGACAAATGCAGAGGTAAAATAAAATTCTAAATATATATGTCAAGGAATAAATATTTTGCACAAGGCAAAGTAGGGCTGCTCACAGGAACTAAAAGTGTAAGGAAATAGGATAATGCAAGAAAAACCTTAAGCAAGGGACTGAGACACTTTAAAGCACTGATGTACTTTCTCTCCTTTTGTCACCTTGATCTTCCTGCTCCTTTTCTTAATCTTGACAGTCTGGGCTTGGAAAATGCTGCAGGCAAGCACAAAACAAAAGGGAAACACAGGAAGTTAAGAATAAGAACATAGGAAATGAAGTGAGGAAACATCTTTAGGAACCATAAGCCTAGATTATTACTAATTTCAGTGTAATTTCAGCCAATAAAATAACAGCTATTTGTGTCACTGTCAGGTTATTTTTCAATATGCTGACATACCTTTTTCAATGTCTTGGGCAGAACAAGATTTGTTAAAAATCCTCGTGCTTTGGGTTCAGCGAGGATGTTTGTGATTATGTCAGTCCTAGGAGGGATGCTGCCAGTCTCATTTAGCATGTTCCCGCAGTGTGGGGAGGTAAGTCCTTTCACAGGAATTGATTTAAGATTATTGGGACATTAAATCAGCCTTTCACAACTACAGCCAGCAGGCTGAAGGCTGCATTTATAAAAAAAAAAAAATCAACAAGATTAATGTGGTACATCTAAAATGGGGCAGCAGAGAGGCTGCTTGTGAAGGCCCATGTACCAGGCAGAGGCTCACAGGACTTGGGAGGTCTGAGTTGCATTGTGTGTTATATTTATACTTTTCAATGTAGATTTATCAGATTTTCACAACAGTCTGAAGCAAGCAGGGTCAGGAGAACTGTGTTGAAGATTTAAGCCAAGGGCTCTTCCAGCACTGCATTCAGTCCAGCAGGAGAAAGGAAGGATGTAGATGAGAATTCATTCATGCAAAGGCAGTGTGAGCTCACTGGAGAGGTAAATTGTGCTCCCATGTGCCATCCCTTCACCCTGCCTGGCTGAGCTGGGCAGTGTAACCTGTTCCCTGGGAAAGAATGGCTTCTGGCAGGTTTGAAATGGAGGATGGAGCTCCTGAACCTTGGGCTTTGGAGAAGGCCAAATGAGAGAGGAGCCTTTCTGCATTTGTTTCCTCTCTGTGAATATTCTTAGCAAATCACAGACTGGGCTCTTGCAGTTTTCAATGGTTTCTTCTATTTGCCTAAACTTTCCGGACAGAATTTTTGTTTTTTGGGGGATTTTTAGATTTCTTAATCTCCTATGCCAGCGAAGTGAACTGAACATAAATGAGGCGACTTCTGAGGAATAATATACTGAGACCAGGGCTGGTTGATGCCCTTCAGCCTTCCCAATGGCTCAGAAGTTCTCCTGTGTGTCACTCAAATGTATTTACAGCTGGATTTGGTGATCTTAAAGGTCTTTTCACACCCATATGATTCTATAGTGCATAGTGATAATGTCACTCTTTTAAATTAGTATTTCTAAAATGTGCACATGTAGAAAATGCTGGAGGAGCAAAAAAAAAAGCCCCAAAACAACAATAAAATATCCCTCAAATCACCAAATACACAAAACCCCTCAAGTAGCAAATACTGAATGCAGTACTTGATTTAGTGCAAAGTGCAATGTAGTAACAAGGACTTAACATCCATTTACCAGGCTGGGGGTGGTGCTGATTCCCTTTTTTCCTACATTGCAGATAAAGCGAGCAGACCTCGAACCAGAAATTCTGTCATCTACAGAAGAAACAGAGTTCTTCTACAACAGGGGAATTTAGAGCCTGGCTTTTCTATAGAAGTGTGTGCTCTGATCCAAGGGACTTCTGAATGCACCACTGGCATTTGTGGCTGCACTGGGATTCTGTGGTGGCAGAGGTGCCAGATCCAGGGTAGGATGGCGTGGCCTGGAACAAGGCAGAACGTGGCAGAGTGGCTCTGCCAGCCCCAGCCTCGAGGCACCTCACTCTGATGCTGAAAAGTACTAGAAAAGCACTGTAATACAGATTTTGTCCCAACCTGTGTTCTCTGCTTCCTTGGGTGATTGATTTCTTAATTAAATGACTGTTGAGTACATAAGTTTGTGGGTGCTTCTTTCCAGGAGTCCAGCTGGTTCTTCTCAGAACACTTTGATGTTTTCAGTAATTTAACAGTGCTCGTTTTGAGGATGAGACTTGCATGAGGCAGCCCTTAAAGTGATATTAGACAAGGCAACCCTGATGGCAACAGAGTATTGGTTTAATTTAGTTGTTTAAAAATCGTTCAGGAAATGGGTGTCAAACTTGACTGCCAGTTAATTCCTGGCTTTCTAAATATCCTTGAAGGAGCTGTGAAGCCTGATGGCCCTTGAGCTTGGTTTTTTACACTGAAGCCATGAAGAGATCCCACATCTTTCTGACCTTGTGGTGGACAATGAAGAATTCCATTTTTGCAGGTTGGCCGTGTTTGTCTGAAGGAAGAAGGCATCATTTTGGTCTGTTGATCAGTGAGGTGATACACTTTGCTAATCCTCTGAAATTATTCAGGGTCTAGGAAGAGCTGCAGAAAGAGCCTACAGGAGCCCCTGTGACTGTGACAATATCTTCAGTGGCTTTTGAGCCACCTCTCCTACAAGCCCTGCCTGTAAATACGTGAGGTGCTGCTAAGGTTGTGTGATGAGGATGGAAATGCACTAAAAAATATATTTATGTGAAAATGATTATCACAAGTGCAGCCTCCAAAGGGTGCCATAATTTAACTTCCATAGGGCACAATGCCCAGGTCACTGCTCTCCTATTGCTGGAGGATTGGATTTCTTTTCACACTGTGAGGAAAACAATGGTTGCCCAATCCAATCCATCCTCCAGGAAGAGAGGAGCATAGAACAAAGTGAGGAAAAATAGCAGGCCTGGGCTCTTGCAAGAAGAGATTCCTGCTGTGCTTTTGAACAAAAGCAGGAAGTTGAGGGTTGAGTTTAATTTCTTGTTTGAGAAAGGCCTTTTCTGAGCCTTCCTCCAACAACTGACTGGAGGGAAAGGTCAGACAAGGGCAGAGGAGAGAGGACCAGCAGCACATCCTAAGGATCTGAATGGAGGGGAATGTGCTGTAAAGCTGCTCCTGGAAGACCCTATGGATACTGCCTGTAACTGGCAAAGTTTGCACTACTCCACTGGAGGAGTGCAGTGAATTTTGAAAGGTAAAGGATTGTTTACACCTACTGAACTCTGCAGGCTCGCTCAGCCCGTGGGTGATGTTCTTCAGTACATGGTAAAATCTTCATCGGAGTCAAGAAGGTAATTGTGGCAGACCAAAGGGTCTGCTGAGCTAAATGTCACCTGCTCATGGCAGCAGTAGGTTAGTACTAGATGATCTTTAGTGTCACTTCCAAACCAACCCCTGCTTCTGCCACAGGGTGGTACAGGTGAACAGGCTTAAGTCTCAGCCAGCCTCTCGGGGTGAAGTGTTTGTCTCCTTCCAAACCTTTAGTAGCAGAGGCACAGATAACATCCTGCAGTTAAATGAGCTAAACCACATTTCTCTATTGCTACGTCAGTCATGTACCAAAGGCCAAATGCAGAAGGGGTCTGATTCCCCTCCCACTAAACAGCAACTGGCACTGCAGTGAAGATCTGCACCTCTCCCCACTCCTTTTTTAAACATAATGTAAGAATGGCTGAAGTAAATGCTAGTTACATGAACCGCAGTGGGAACAAGCAAAAAAACCCCAAAACCTAAGAGTAGAGTAAAGCCAACAAACAGAAGAGAATATATTGGTGAACTTTGGATTGTCATGGTAACTAGACAAGCTATAAATTCGCTGGCAGCACACTTGGATGTTTTAAGCAAATTGATGTCATTACAAGTCCATGAGTAAGGCTTCTGGAATAGGTCTGAGAATAGTGGCTGTTATTACAGCTGCCCCTTTTCAAACTCCCCCCCCTCCTTACTGAATACTTGAGTTGAAATTTGCCATATTAAACTTAGCTCCCTCAGCATTATTAAATATCCCTTTCCCCCATTCTCATAAATGTTTCTGTTGCCCTAACCAGAATTTTCCAGAAGAAGAGGGCAGGTGCCTGCCATTGAAATTGTGGGCCTGGCTGATTCAGCTGCTTCCCAAACCAGGGCAGGGAACAGACACTGCTAAAAAGGGCCTGGCATCCTCAGCCTTGAACCAGTCCCTGAGATGAGAACTGCCAGGACCGGACACGTGGTAGTCCAGAGGGGCAAGTCAGGGAACAAGACTGGGACAAGCAGCAAAGCAGCATGTGTGAGGGACCTGGGAAAGGGAAACCCCCTTTGTAATGTGGAATAGATAACAACATACCAGCCCAAGGCAGGTCTGTCTCCTGCCTTGCTGGCCCTTGTGTTTAGTGACAGTGCATTAGTGGTGGAACCAGTTTAAGTTGTGGTGAATGACAACAGATGGAAGCTTTCAGCCTCAAGGAAAACAGAAGTCTTAGTACAGCACAAGATGCTGGCTCTGCCTCACCCACTCAGCTTGTCAACTTGAAAAGCCAGTGAGGCTTTCAGGCCCCTTTAATGTAGCTTAAAAAAAAAACCCAACAAATCAGCCACTCCCATGTTAAGAAATACTGGGATCAAAGCCTTTCTCAGCTGGAGCTGTGTCCCTGCTTTACCCCTGGGCCTGTAACACAGCCGTGCTGCTTCTCCCTTCTCCCCTCCTGCCAGGGTGAAGGAAGGAAGGAAGGATGGAGGCAGAGAGGGAGTCTGGCACACAGCTCCTTGCCCATCGGACAGCAAACGCCACGTGCTGCACAGCGTCACTCAGGAAGGAGCTGCTGCCCCGGCCTTGGAGCCTCCTCCCATCCCACATCACTCAGCAGCTCCAAGGAATGACTTCACCTGACCACAGATGCTCTGACTCCAACTCCAGCCTGCCTAAGGAAGGGTGTAAGGCACGAGGAGGCAGCTGGGACTCCCTACACTGAGCTTTATGTCTTGCTTTTTCTCTGCTTCAACTGACATCTCACACCACACAAATAACAAACCCTCAATAGCCTTTTCAGGAGCAGTCAGAGGCTAAAAGCAGAAGCAGCCAGGACGTTTAAGGTGGGTTCTGTCAAGTTTTTCCAGGTTACAAAGCATGACACTGCTCTCCTTTGAACACTCCCCCCCTTCACATTTGCCTGCGGGGAAACAGGGCAGGGCAGCTCATACCAGGAACTAAAACCCCAGGGATGAAAGCAGTAAAGCAAGTAACCCAATTTACTCAGCAAAATATCAACTGCAGGGACTGTTTATCCTGCTCCCCTCTGCCAGCCCTGCTCACTCTTTACCTTCCAATTTCTGCAAATGTGTAGTGGAGATGTTACCGTGCAGGAACCATTCACCGTTGTGTATTTCTCCAAGAACAGAAAGGTAGTAAGATGAAAAGGTATGAATGAAAATTCCATTTTAAATGGCCTTTGCTTCTAGGAGGAAGAAAGGATGTCATCTGAATGCAAAAGAGCAACTGCACCCACAGTCTGCTTGTGTACATCCTGGGGAAAGGAAGCGAGAAATAAGGAGAAATATTTTCCTGTCCTGACCTTGCGAATTTTTCTATTTTATTTTAAACCATTTGGAAAATAAACAGAGCCAAAAGTCATCAAGAAAATGCAAGAACATGAAGACAGTCCTTTCAACCCACTGAAGCTGAATGAGGAAAAAAATCTTGTACAGTGCTGATGATAAAATCAGGAATGATAGACGTGTTTGAACATTTCCAACCTAACAACCAAACCACAGCTCAATCCCAGCACTGCAAAACTAAGTCAGGCCTGTGACTCCATAGCCACAACTACTGAAGAATAAATTTACATAAATTAAAAAGTAGGGACTGTTCAGGAATTTTTTAATAGGCATAAGCATGCTATGAGTCCAGTTCCTTAAGTGCAAAATTGTATTTCATCTGTGTTGCACAAACGTCAGGAGATCCAATACCACACTGAGATTTTCAACTGAAACATTTCCAGAACAGAAATCAAAACAGGCATTCAAGGTTTAGTTTGCAATTGAGCTCCTCTGCTTTGTGGGGTTGTCTCTGGATATGCCTTAAGGCAGTTTGTTACTAAGAAACCATGGGAATTTCTTCTCCCTTACACTGTGGTGTTAAGACAGCTGGCTGAAGCAGATTCGGGTTTTCCTTGGTGAAAGAATTCCATTTCAGTGGACTTTAAAGTAGGTCCTGAATAGAATTTTCAGCATAGTTTTGCAGTTCTTCTAATCCAACTGTTTTATAGGTCCCAGAAGCAGCAATATTAAAGAATCATTAACAGAAACCATTAATGGACAAATGGGGAAAAAAGCTGTAGAGCACTTACAGGTTAATGAAGGCAGATGCAGATTTTTCTCAGAAGTTTAAAAAAACCCAAAACAACATGCTACTGTGTTCAGAATTAAAACTTCAGACTAAGTTTTTAAAGCAGAATTTTACACCCCTGAAAATAGGGGATTGTTCTGAAGCACTTTCATTTCCTGACTGTAATAACCACCCATAGTATACACAGATGCCACATTCCTTAATCACATTCTAAAATAGATTTCCTTAAGGTATTATACATAGCAAAAGGACAACTCTTTTTCCAACCAATATTGCTTGCACATAGTTATTGTTGAGCTCTACCAGTTTCAGAATAGCAAACACCCAATTATTTAACAATATAAATATTGGTTACTAAAGTTTTAATCATAAGTATAAAATCTCTATGTAAAACCACATGCTACAGCCTATCTGTACAAAGGCCAGGAAAAAGGTTATTTTTTTCTTACAACAAAGTGCTACTGCAGAATTGACTGATTTGTTGTGGACATTTCTGAACAAATACAGATTGTTCGGCTCAGAGCATTTCCTTATAGACTCTTAAATTCTTCTCAGAAGATTGTAAAGCAGTTAGTTTTAGGCTGCTCAGTAAAAAAAAAAAAAAAAAACAAACCAAAAAAACCAACCAACCAAACCCCCCCTCCCCCAAAAAAAAAAGCAAACAAAAAAAAAATCCACTCTTGAGTTATGGCTGTGCAACCGAACAAGTAGGCAAATTTTAATTTTCTCTAAACTCTTTCCCACTTTTCACTATGCCTTCAGAAGTTCCCATCTACATTTAATTTCCACAGAGCACCATCAGACAGTACCTGTGTTACAGCTGCAGCCATTCAAGAAGCTGCTGCTCCACCTGTGGCAGCACCTGGCCACTGGAGCATTCCTGGTGCATAAGGCTTTGACTCACCTGACTTTCTCTCAGGAATGAATGGCCAGATCCCTTCTCAGCTGAGAGCCTCAACAACTTCTTAAATGATGCCAGCTGTAAGGCAGCACGTGTCCACCACCCCCCCCCAGGAAGCCCCACTTCAAGCACAGTTGCTTGAAGATAGCAGATAAGATAATGCTGGAGCTTATCCATCAGAGGCCTGGGATGGAGTGAACGGGGGAAAACCTCTAAGGCAAGGGTCCAAAAGAGATGCTCAACTCATACCTGAGCTTCAAAATATCCCTTTCTTTTCATACTAAGGCTACCACATCAGATTTTCCCAGACATCCTTTATTCACACCTAAGACACTTTCAAGTAGAAAGAGAGAACTTGTCCACTTATTTGGGATTTCCAGGTATCAGGCAGTCCAGAGCAGGAGCAGCATCTGACAGCCCTGGAAGCCCAGAAGGAGCAGCTGCAGGGTTCAGGGTGTCCCTGTGCAGAGATCAGCACATCCCAGCTGTGCTGGGCTCACAGCACGGGAGCTGCAGCCCCAGACAGACAAGTCAGAGCTGTCCAGCCTCTGGAATGTGCAGGATAAACAGCCACTATCCTGATGTCTGCCACAGCCTGGACACACTGACCTGTGCTCACTCTGTGGTGTGAAATACAGGAGCTGTAGGTACACAGTTAGAGTTGGGGGGAGATAATGACACCAGGAATGTTCCCAAATATGTCTCCATAGGTTCCCATCAAGCTCCAATAATCTGCATTACATTGTGGTAACTAGGACATTGACTCATACCTTTAGTTTTTCATATAAAATACCAGGTATACCTATCTGGATGGCAGAGACAGCTTTTTCAGCATTGGTCCATAACACTGCAGTGCAGCAAAATCAGATTTTGAGCATCTGTTCAGCAGCTGCTAAATGAAAAAGGAAGTTTTCTGTGGCTGGTGGGAATCGCTTTTGTTTCAGGGCTTCAACATTAAGGGTTGGTTTTTCATTGCCATCAGAAACTTCAGTAAGTGAGGCTAAAGTAGCCAAGATTTCTTTTGTCTTCAGAGAAATGTCCTTAAGGAACAGAAAAACAAGCAATCGTGAATATATTATGAAGTATTAAAAGGTTTTCACATATGCTTACAATAAAAACCAATCAATACAGAACAAGAAAAGGAAACAATGATAAATAAATAGCTCATTTAGAATAAAGAAAGACCCCATTTATTTTAAGGCAAACTTGTAACAGTTCTTCAGCCTGCTCTTATGCTATATTGGACAAAGGAAGCACAACCACTCCTCTCCTGACCTTACTGAGCTCTGTGACTAAGTCACTCAGCTGAGAAATGTCTAATATTAGATGGGGGAGTGTAAAATGCCATCATAAAAATCAGACTTTATAGCTAAGAAGCCATATTTAGCAGGACATTTTCAAGGTATTGCCAATTCCAGCATTGAGCAAAATCCAGGCTTGTAAACTGGGAAACCAGTCTTACAAGCAATAGAAGTTCTGATCTTTCTTTAGCGATGTAGATACCCAAGAGATAATATAAACTAAGCTTATCCTTAGAAACCTGCATGATGAATAAAAATGCTCATTTGTAAAAAGGCAGAAGGTAGAAGAGACTGACACCCTTCCTCCTACTCCTGCCTTCTGCCAAGATTTAGCAATAGAAGTTAATTAGGTTGAAAAATAAAATATTAACCTTAATGACTTGGCTGTCTGATTTATCTGGATCTTCTGCAGATTGAACAATCAGTTGTCCAATTTCTTTGTGAAGTTTTCCCATTGTCATTGCCTCTGTGTAAGAAAAAACAAAACACCACACATGAAATCACCTTTCTTTGTGACACCTAGAAATGCATACGAACAACACACCAAAGTGAGGAATCTTTTCGTGAGTGCCATTTGAAATCTCTTGGTAAAGGCAACGACCTTGTATCAACAGCCAGTACCTCTGAAGCGGCCCAAAGCAGTGATAAGAAGCAGCAAGATGATAAGCAACACACAAAGTTTTCTGTCAAACAGTCCCCAGCCTTCAAGTATTTAGTGACATGTTCTTCTAAAAACTCTCCATTCAGCTGAAAGTCTCTTCCATGTCTAACATGGATTTTAGGAAATTCCAGTCGTGCATTTGTTGGAAAACAAAGCACATCTTTCCAAATTCCAACTTTACCCAGTCTTCCAGGGTGGCAATAAAATGAAGACAGAAACTTACATATTGACTTTTCAAAACCTGGATGGAATAAGGATCAACACTGTTTGACCTACAGCAAGGTCGAGCAGTTACTGTCAGCTCTGGAATAAACTGCCTCTAAACCCAAAATATAAACAGCAACCAACCTTTTACTACAGGAGAAACTGTAATCTCACTGTCTGCCAAATTCACATAGACATCATAGAGGTCTGATCTACTGCTCACTTCAGAGTCTGTAAATCCAGCGATGTAACCTAGAGCACGGAATTGAGCAGGATTAGGATCTTAATAAAAGCAAAAATCCCAGTCCTAAAGTCTGTTCTGGAGTATTTGACACAATACCCAGTGGACCCAGGAGGTTGCTCTCTTGATATTATCTGTCATCCAGCAAGTGTTCAGCAGATGCTTCATTTCTGAGGAGTTTAAAAAAATCAGCTTCTGAAACTGCCTTGAGCATGGATTAACTGCTAACACTACAGCAGTATCACCGAGTTGTCAATCTGAAATCTTTTAATCCCTTCCTCCACTCCTACTAAAATTACTCATTTGCAACTTCCTCATTACAAAAATCTCCACTCTGGAGTCTCTTGTCACGAAGTCAGTATTAGACTGGAACAGAGGAATAAACCCAGCAGATTTCCTTATTTATAGCATGTCAGATGGGCAAACTTGGAACGGTTTTTCTCCATGGAAGATGTTTAGTGAGCTGTAGAAATGTTGAAGATGAGTAGTCCCTTTGCTCATATTCTGTATCAAGAAGCCTTTTAATGGTCACATGATTGTGTCACAGTGACCTCTGCCTAAAGCAAGGGCCTGTTCCTGGATTATTGAGCACTGTGCACACCCTGTCTCACACAGACCAAACTCCTACAGGTAAAGTCTACCTGTGCTTATGAGCCTCAGACTTCACTGACATCAAAAAAAGAACTCTGGGACTTCAGAGTTAAGAATTAAAAAAAAAACAACAAACCAACAACATTCTAGTTGTTGTGATACTAGTGATGTGTAGAAGCTGGGAAAAAATGTAGCTTATCTAAGTGAGCTGCTTCTCTACAAGAGGAAGATTTTCCACCCCTCCAATCAAAGAATCAAAAAAGTCTCAAGGCTGCTTTGCATCTGTGATTAGGGGTAGACTGATGTGGATCCACCCAAAGCCACCAGATTAACTAATTATCTTCCCACATACTTGATTTGTTGATTTGCCTTTTCCAAAGAAAATTATGTTTAACTTTGATCAACAGCATTAATAGCAAAAGAACCCTTTTTTCCCCTCCAAAGTTCCCCGGTGCAAAACTTTGCAGCAACAGAAGCTGAAATTAAATTTCCCTGGTATTTTTGATTAATAAATTATCACTACCTGTGCAGGCTTTTAAGGCTTCCAGTTCCTCCTCATTTAGATGCACATATGAATGAAGAATTGACCAGTCTTGTCGATGCCACACTAAAGCAGGCAAAGTCCTAGGGAGATTAAGGTGCAACTTGAGACTCAGTAGGTTTTTACTTACACTAACTAAAGCTTCACAGTAAAAATTGCACATAATGAGAAAGAAAAGTTATTACTAGGTCTCATTTGGGAGGGGTGTATATTAAAATAAATAAATAAATAAATAAATAAATAAATAAATAAATAAGCTGTAGAGATTTATATTATCAGTGCAAGCAGAGTAAATCACTCATTCCACCATTAAATGTCTCTGAGTTGAACTAACTTAAGAGGGATTCAGCAGAATTTCTATAAACAGGTTTAAGACAGTTGTTCTTGGTTTTTTTCTTTCTTAAAATACGGGCTTTTTTTCTCAATGAAGGTTCAAAATTTGTTGGACTTCTGGGGGTGTGTGGGTGGGAAGGAAGGAATTGATAAAATACCTGGTAAATTCCTGGATAGCTTCTATTCTAGGATGGTACACTACAATTCTCTTCTTTAACATCAGTGCAGTATATAAAATAACTGTTTCCATTCCAAACTGAGACACTATATCTAGAAAAGAGGGGAAGTTATTTTATAGAAGATATATATGCTGATACTATCCTGTTTCTGAAGAAGCTTAATAATAAAGCACAGGTAAATAATAATAAAGAAAATAATAAAGCACAGGCTGTGCGTGTCAGCACAGTTTACTCGAAGCACACATGAAAACAATAATGCATTTTAGGCTGTAAGAAAGAAATCAGAACAGAGATTCTGGCAGAGCTTAACCTTTGATGGAGCCAGCAAGGTAAGCCTTCCGAGCATCAAAGTCCTTGCTGAGGAAGGATCCATTTTCTTCACTTTGGCAGATGCCCTTTGTAAGAACTGCAATGTAACTCTCCATCATTTTAACTGGACTTCCATGCTTCAAGTAGATTCTGTGTGGAAAAGGAGAGAGTCTGGTATTCTAACTGCACTCAGTGCACCAATATGTGTATATGAAAAATAAAAAAAAAATTAAATCAGTATCACAAATAGCAATATTGCTGACAATAATTCTTATTCTGGACACCTGGCTAAGGTGTTAAATACTAAACTAGAAGTCTTCCAACATGCACACAAACATGTCTGTCTTTTAGAATTAACCCTGTATTTTTATTTCAGCTTTCTATTTTATGAATGAACCAACAGGGACTAAGATAGAAACACACCCCAAAGTTGTAGGCAGGTGTCCAGAAAAAGGATTCTTTGCAGACTTGGAACTGTCTGCTTAATGAAAAAGCAACTACCATATAACTCCTGTTATTACATGCAGACAATGACTAGGTAGTTTTAAATTTTTTATCCAAGTATCTTTTGCCATTCTTCTGTACTCTTTGCTAAACAATAAAAGAAAAATATAAACATGCCCTTGAAAGTCATTAAAAACCAAAAGTGACACAGAAGAAGCACACACTGAGAGAACCCATGCACTGTCAGCTGTCTTCCAGGAAGCAGAGAGACACTGTAACCTATTTTACAGGTTAAGATATTTCAGGAATTGCACTGAATCCGTCAGCTACACATTTTTCACGTTTGAAACTCAGTTATTACCATGCTTAGAAGAATCCATTTCAGATTTGAAAGGAAGCATTAGCTGGTAAGTCAGCAGTAATGCAATCCACAGTGAATTTTAAGTATTTAATGTATCACCAAAAAAGAACAAATCTCAGTTTTTCAGTACCCTGAAGGCATTCCCAATTCTACATTATACACAGTAAGTCCCAAGAGCACAACAACCTCCCAGTTGCATCTGATTAGCTGCAAAATCTCAGGGAATATTCTTGGTACCAAGAACTGGGACCAAACCGATTTGGAAACTGAAGGTAAAGCAAAATAAGAAGCAGAGAGAGAGCATGAAAATGGGGATGTGAAAGGAAGTAAGTCAACAGGACAAGGAAAGAAGAGGGCTCTCAGTTCCCTACAGGAAAAGCAGAAACAGTCCTGGGTGCTGTGCTTAGCTCAGTAGAGATGCAAGGGGCATTTACAAAGACCTTGTGGAGGGATAAAAGTCATTCACCACACACACGGTTTGCCTTTAAGTCCAGCACTGACATCTTCCCTAACATTTTCACTTTTTAAAAATATGTTCTCAGAGGAAATGAGTGTGAGTGGTGGTAGTGTGTGTCTGGAGAAGGCAGGCATTAAAACCCAAGGAACGTCTGGCATTCACCCAACACGTTCTGCATAGGACAAGCTCAAATCAAGGATTTTTATCATCTCATTTCACTTCTAGGACTGAGTTTCCAACATTTCGTTTAAACTCAATGAATTCAACCTTTTGCTTTGGCAAAATCTCCCTCAGGCCAGTTTTCATACAGACCTACAGAGGATCCTGGTGAAGGCTGCGTATTTCTCTGGGTTGAAGTCCTTGGCCGTGAGGACAATGGAGAAGTGGGTCACCTGCACAGAAACACACAGAGCTCAGTTAATGACCCCCCACTAACAGCCCTGGGCACTCTGCTGGCAAGGCTCCAAGGTCCTAACTGCAGGAATGGCCTGGACAGAGGACTTCTGATATGACTCAGCTCTAGTACAGACCATCTTTTGCTGAACCTACACACGAGAGTTGCTCTCCTCTAATCTCACGAGGCTATTAAAAAAGGGAACGGTATTTTTCTTCCCCATAGCAGGGAGGAAGCTTCCAGAATTTGTTGCTAAAGGAGGCTGTGGAGGCAGACATCATCATATTTAAAAAGAGACTGGCAAAAAAAAAAAAATCACACAGATAGCAGGCCCACAAACAAAATTACTCTAACTTCCTCAATCAAATGATTGTGGGCCGGGACAGTACAAGACTGAAAGTCTGCAGACAATGACCAGACTCCTGAAATAGCATCTCCCACTGCAACTATTGAAGATAGCACTGTGATATTTAATTTTGTTTTACATCATAGGAAATACAAACTTGGAGCGAGCAAAGGCAAGCGACATTCTGCTGTGGGCATACAAAATTACCACATAATCTTTTTACTTAACAGCATAGCATGAAACATGAAAATTGAACAGACTTAACCGACAGCTTAATGATTTTCACAGCAGGAAAAAGACAGAAGATACAATGATATTTGGTGGTCTTCCAGTAATCAACACAGTGGAAAAGGAAGTATCTATGTAACTTTGGGGAAAACAAGGCAGCAGATTCTATAGGAACAAGATTCTGGACAATGTGAAACAGACTTCATAGAGAGAAAAAAAAATGCTGAATTTGAAATGCAGCATTAGAAACAGCAGCAAGAAATAGCATTTGTATGTTAGCACAAAGAATTAGGTAACGAATACCTCAATCATTCTGCAATTTCATGTCTTGGAAACAGATGAAACGCAGACTGCTTGGACACCTGGACAGAGCTGCACCTGTGAGCATAAACCTTGAATCCCTTCTCTTCCTCACGTTTCTCTCCATGGAAAAACACTGCTTAACCCACAGAGGAAGCCCTGCAGAATCCCTCCCTGCGTTCTACTGAAAAAGCCCTCCAAGTCATACCTTTTTCAAGGCTGGAGAATCTTGAACTTCTACCGTTGTGATGTAGAACCAGGACCTTTTATACTGGCCAAATACAAACGTATGAAGCAGTTTGTTTTCATCTGTAAGGCAGCACTTTCGCAGCAACAGAGTCCTCAGTTCAGCTGTGACGGACGGATAACACCAAACCCACAAAGCATCTCCGTTGGTGTCTTTTTCTATGGTGGAAAGATGCTCACTGTGAGAATGCCAAACAGCAGCAAGGAAGTAAATTGATGGGTTAATCAGGTTTGTTTCCTGGAATCAGATTAAAATTCCACCTTACCCTGACCCTAGACATCCAGCTCTGCCACTACAGTTTAAGCCTTAAAGCAGGAATTCCGCTACGGGTTATATTTTTAAAAAATATTAATAAATCTCCATTCTTGACCTGCTTCACGAGGTCAAAAAAGCACCAAGTTTGAACGCACATTCAACATAAGCACGGTATCGAGGAACAAACACCCGGAGCAGCTTATTCACGATTTTCCCTTATTGCTGATTTCGCAACACAAACCTCGGAAGCCGCGAATTTCGGACACTTCGGCCGAGCTCTGCAACAGGCAGAGCCGGCACCCGCGGCGGGCCCCNCACGGCCCCGCTCCGCCCGCCCGGGCCCGCCTTCCCTCCCCCCGCCATTTACTGAGCGCCGCCCGCCCGCCCGTGCTCCGGGGAATAAAGGCTCTGCGGAGAACGGGGCTTTTCTCTTGCTCCAGCTCGGCTGGTGCTGCCGTCGCTCTCAAGCGAGTTCCCGGAGCACGGCGCTCAGGAGCGTGGCCAGACGGCTTTTGGATGTCTCCAGCGAGGGGGACTCCAGGCCATCCGTGGGCAGTGTCCCAGCGCACGATCCAAGCACGATACAGGAGTTCTTTCTCGTATACAGGTGGAATTCCGTGCGTTTCTGCCTGTTGCCGGTCCATCCTCTGTCACCTCCCTTCAGGTGCTGACAGACACGGATGAGATCCCTGCTCGGCTGTCTCTTCCCCAGGCTGAACAGGCCCAGCTCCCTCAGCCTTTCCCCAGAAGTGAGGAGCTCCGATGCCCTCATCATCTCACAGCCCCCCTCTAAGTCGTGGGGCTCGTGTGAAATGTTCCACAAAAGGAGGGTGGCCCTGCTGGCAACCAGCTCGAGTCAGCTGTACCCCGAGTAACACGAATCACAGACATCATCCCCGTGTTTCTACAGATTAAGTGGCGTGAGGAACAGTCATGGAAGCAGAACGTGACTGAGTGACTCCGTGCATCAGCGAGTTTATTGATGATGTAAAGATCTCATTTGCAAGTGGCATTTGAACAGTTGGATTGCGTGATCTTAAGGGTCTTTTCCAACTTAAATGATTCTAGGAATACCATTACACTGATTAGGAGAAGAATCTTCCGAGATAACTGGGATAACTAGAGGAGCATCAGAAGCTGCTAATAAAAGATGTGAAGTTCTGGGAGAGGCCGCACCTGTCCCAGCCTGGCTAGGAAACACACTAAAGGGCACCTGCCATATGATTTTCACTAAGTCATGAAGCACACACAGTAAATATACTCAACTACCACACAGGGAGACATGACAAGACAGACAAAAGCTGCTCCCGATACAAAATCGTCTTGATCCCAGCCTGGAGTGCTTTGAGGAACTGCAGAGATCCAAAACCAGGGAGTGGGCTGCCCAATAGCAAATCCAGCGGTCAGTACCAGGCAGGACAGCTGCAGCCCCCATCCATGAGAGCACAGCTGCCTCCGTGAGAGGGATGCAAGGACAGCCACTGCTGGCTCGGGTGACACTGGCACAGCTGCCCCCGTGAGAGGGATGCAAGGACAGCCACTGCTGGCTCGGGTGACATGGGCACAGCCACCCCCATGAGGGATGCAGGGACAGCCACTGCTGCCTTGGGTGACACGGGCACAGCTGCAGTGTCCATGAGAGGGATGCAAGGACAGCCACTGCTGGCTCGAGTGACACGGGCACAGCTGCAGTGCCCATGAGAGGGATGCAAGGACAGCCACTGCTGGCTCGGGTGACACGGGCACAGCCGCCACCCAGGCCTCAGGTACTCACCCGACAGACTTTTAAATTCATTTTATGAACACAAGAAAAGCGCTTGTTCAGCACTATAAAAAAAACCTTAGTGACGACTCTACTTAAAGCAGACCGTACTAAAATACATGTCTGTCATGGTTTAGGAACGGAATTCCCCAATTTAGTGTTCCCACCGAAACACCTCCCCCTGCAATAGCATGGAGAACCGGAGGTACGAAAAGGTAAAGATCACGGGTTGGGTTAGGAACATTTTACTAGAAGCAGCA
>VWZN01000025.1:271094-305714 GCA_013396955.1 Regulus satrapa
CAGGCCGGGGAGGGGGGGGCGCTGAGCCGGGCCGGTCCCGGGCCCGCCGTGCGCTGTGCCCCGTCCTTGGCGTGAGCCCGGGGAGAGCCTCCATGGGGAAACTCGTGCACAGGCTGCTAATAGCACCGCTTCGCCCCCGGGCGAACAACAATGCCGCGCTCTAGCCGTCGTCTCCTGGCTGCCACAGGAAAGCCGGAGTGCCCCGTCCTTGGCGTGAGCCCGGGGAGAGCCTCCATGGGGAAACTCGTGCACAGGCTGCTAATAGCACCGCTTCGCCCCCGGGAGAACAACAATGCCGCGCTCTAGCCGTCGTCTCCTGGCTGCCACAGGAAAGCCGGACCGGTTATATTTATCATCTGGCTCGTTTCGGGCCAAACATATGGCTTTGGCGCTTCTGGTTTTTTTATAGTGTCCTATTTTAAGCCCTTAGCGAGACCATTTAGACCCTTCATTGTCGCAGGGCTGATCGCGAGATGGCACTTCAAGACGTGCACGGTTTGCTGGTGATGTATGGGTCTTGAAATGATAGCAGAAGAGGCTTCGTGGTCTGGGGACTGTGCATTATTCAAGTACTTGGTATATGAACAAGAAAATGTGGAAGTACTGCACGTCCTCAAGATTTTTAATAAAAAATTCATTGTGAAATTCTTTCCCACAAAGATTAAAAGATGAAAGGTAGATAAGATCAGCTGCAGTCAGCCTTCAGGGGTGAAGATGTGTTGTATCAGTCCTTTCATTGGAAAAGATGCACGTACCATAATATATAAACTTCAGTTATACTTGCAAATTCTTGGGTCGAGTTAGCAGTACTTAGTGTGCAAGTCACATTTCTGGAATATTGACTTTAAACTGCCCATTATTATTACTATTGATGCTTTCCTGGTATTTAAGTTTAAGTTCACATTTTTTTTCTACTGCTGCAAGTCTGCCAAGTTGTGTTGAAGTGAAGGAGTCGAGTTGGACTTGAAGGGTGGGAAATGAAGGGGGTGTTCTCCAGACAGATGCTGGCAATCCTGAATTTCAGGGAACCGAATGGAAAACACGACAAGCAGTGTCGAGCCTTACAAAACTGCAGGGGCTCGATCTTACCACAGCCAAGCATCGTAAAAGGTGCAAAGTCGTACCTGAGGCAGATTGTGTGTTGCAGGAAGCAGTTTAATGTTAGACTGACATCTCAGATGGGGACGTTCAGGGCAGTTTCCAGAGTTTCAGTGCGTGTTTCATACGTAAGGCTCAAGTGAGCATTATATATAGAGAGATATATACTGTATACACAGATATCAGTATATACAGACATGTAAAAAAAGCGTTTTCATAATTGATAAATGTAGGTCAAGGCCAGCCCTCAGCTATTGTTAATATTTGGCATTCCATGGCACTCAGGGAGGTAATGCAACTTAAGGAGTGTTTTATTGTTGCAGGTACTAAGCTTGCTCACTGTTAGAGATACTGTAAAGCATGTGACATCTTTGTCACCTCTTGTAATGACATGTTTTCTCAGATTGGAAACTGAGCTTAATGCAAGATTTTGGGTTAGCGGGAGGGGGGGGTGAATTGTTGGTTCTTGACCGCTGGGCTTCAGTTGCTACTCTGGATACCTGTTAGCATTTTAAGTAGTATAAAAGAACAAAACTGGTAGAAAGTAACTCTTACAGCTACTTATGGACTCAACTTTACAATTTGTATGTTACAGATAACTTACACAGCATAGCATTGTGTGCTGTATTTGATTCTTCAGGTTCATTTTGTGCTTTACTAAAATGTCTCTTAAATTAGCCTTAATTATTTGACTTACTTGTAAGAACCTGCTTGGCCAGAGTTAATTAAAACTTTCAAAACAAAATAAATTAATTTTGTGCTTTGTCCAGTTGGTTATCGACCGCTGAGAGCTGTGGTTGGAGTGTCCTGGCATTGTTGCAGGATTAAACTTGCCTTTCAAGTTTATTTTCATATATAAAGTGTAAAGCTGAACAGTAATTGTCTGAAAAGCAGCTCTGAGCTAGAATTGCAGTGTAAATTATGGGATGGAGGGGTAGCTTTATTAAAATTCCCTTGGTGAGTACAGTACTGCTGGATGCTGTCACACCGTAACTTTGATTATCTTCAGTTGAATCACGGTGCTTTCTCCAGAAAGGAACTTGCTCATCTTCTGCCAGCTCATTATTTACATCCATAAACTGAGCCCTGAATATGAGCCGTTGTGGTCCTTAAATTAAAACCACTCTGCTGCTTTCACTATAAACCTTTTGCCACGTTTCACTTCCAGTTTGAGATTCCAAAACTTGGAAGCTCTGTCTGATGTCTGACCCTGGAGCAGGTCCCTGCTTTAATAGTTTCTGCCATTATTTAGGAATGGAGTGCTTTCCAAAGTACTTCATGGGAAATACTGGCTCCACCCCTCAGCCTTGAAGAGCGGGCACATTTCCCACTAGCTGTGCTCGAACTCCCTTATCTTTTAAACCTGTTTGCTTCTCGTTCTGCGTTCATTTCTCCTGCTGTTCTGCGCTGCAGAGCACATTCACTCTAGGGTCTGTGTGTGTGGGTCACTGCCCCAGCGTTTCCCATGGGTGGTTTGCTGTGTTCTGTGCAGAATGTGTGGGATTTCAGAGGTGGGAGTTGCTATGATGCTGAAAGCTCCTGTTAATAACAGCAGCTGCTTAGGGATGAATAAATGGGGCACCAGTTTCAGCAGCAAGGCTGTTTGAAAAAGTATTTGACCCCTTCAAATGAACTGCAGCAGCTCTTGATGTAACTTCTGTAAGCTGAAGTGCTAAACCACTCAGGAGTTAAAAACAACAAATAGAACAACTTCGCTGAATGAATTTTTTTTCTTTCCTCTCCTTCCTTCCTCCCTCACCCGAGAGCAGAACTTTCAGTCACATTCGTGCTCTATTTTGCACCTTGTTAAATGCCCGTGGTAGGTGCTGTCGCCACAAACCTCCTGGTGGGTATTCCTTGCCCTTGATGAGACCGGGATGGTTCAGACTGGGTGTGTGCATTCCTACACATCCACGTGCATGAAGTGCTCGGTCATGCCTGGATGCACGGAGACACATCTCCGCTATCCTGGACCTCCCGTGTCAATTTATTGGGCAACATTTGTTTGCCAATGATGTCGTTGAATGACTGGCACCGAGTCGCTGACATTTTTGATCTGACCGACTAAATCAAAGCATCAATGTGCCCTGGGTAGAGTTGATTCCGTTCTGAATGTTTCCTTTGTTAAGCGTAAAACACGCATCTTCTGGTGTGCAAGTCTTTTGCTAACTGGGATTTTCCTTTCAGAATTTCTCGAGGTTGGCAAAAAGCAGCCTGCCCTTGATGTTCTCTATGATGTTATGAAAAGTAAGAAACACCGAACATGGCAGAAAATCCACGAGCCAATTATGCTGAAGTACCTGGAGCTCTGCGTGGATCTGCGCAAGAGTCACCTGGCAAAGGAAGGATTGTACCAGTACAAGAATATTTGCCAGCAGGTATGGCTTTTGGGGTTTTATTGTACTTATTTATAGCAAGCATGGTATCTGTCAGCTGGTGTCATCTAAAAGTAACTGATTTGTCCTCAATTAGGATTAATCTGCCTTTTAGATGTTCTTGGGTTTGTAGCCAGCTACATTTTAAAAGATTTGTTGCCTATTGTGGGTGGAAACATCATCCCTTTTTTTTTTTTTTTTTCTTTTTTTTGCCTTTGGTGTAGGTTAACATCAAATCTTTGGAGGATGTTGTTCGAGCCTATTTAAAATTAGCTGAAGAAAAAACAGAAGCAGCTAAGGAAGAATCCCAGCAGATGGTACTGGACATAGAAGACTTGGATAACATTCAGACTCCAGAAAGGTGTGCAGCCCATCTTTAAAATGTAGCAATTCACAGAAAGTATCCTTATTTTCATTCACAAAGCTGAGATATAAATGTGGTAGACTTGAAATGGAATGACTAGTGGTGTTCTAGGAGTTTGAAAGGTAGGGATAAAGGCAGGAATTTTCATTTAATGAAACCTAAGCCTGAGTAAAGAAAAGTAAAGGAAAGAAGCAGTACAGTCTAGGTGCCGTGGAAGTGGTTCTGGGAGTCGTCCCCACTTTCCAGAGTCTGCTTAGATCTGCATCTGTAGTATTGGAGAGTTTATTGTGCTAAACTGCTTATTACTGGTTGATGGAGAAATGCTGTTAATTATATCAGACAAATACAATTCCTGTAATGGGATAGCCTCACTTTCTTCTAACCACATTGTGCATGCACAAAGGAAATGTTACTTTATATTTGCTTGGTTAAGTGATGAGATAATAGAAGAAAGGGCATGAAAAGTACATTTAAGAGAGAATTAATAGGATGGGTAATGAGAACGTAGAATAGTGATAGAAATGATAAAAAATTGGAAGACATTACTGAACATTTGTCTTGTGTAGGAATAGAGTTGTAGTAGTCAAATAGTACTCGTAAAGATCTGGAATAGAAGGCTCTGTATTTAAGTGCTAGCAGCAAGACTCTCTAGTTGAAGTTGGTTCCAAAAAAGAGAAGGTGACAGATGTGTCTGCAGTAGGGGGACAGTGCCATTCTCGTTATTTCCAGTGCCTGAAATTGTTACAGAGGAATCCGCTAACACTTAAACAGTGAAGTTTGACTGACCTCCTCTCTTTTCCTTGTTCTCCTTTCTTTAACAGAGGACTACAGAGTGGAGGTTTTCATTCACACTTCTCATCTAAGCAGCCACAGTTTCCTTAGTGTTTTTTAGGTCCTCTTTTCTAGACTTGTTATGCTTTTTTGCTGGGTTCAGCTCTTGAGTTAGAGAAGGCACTGGTGACGTGTCATGTTTAATAGTGTGTGGTAGTACCCAAACATGCAGATTAGAACTGGAAATGGTGTAATGGAAAAGAGACTTTATATTAAAAACAGTTCAAAAAGAATTTTTAAAATGGAGGCTTAGGGAAGATGTGTTTTTGTGAGTTTAACATGTTGAGTGGATTGCTCAGCAAAAAGGGATCATGTGGGACAATAGCCCTGAATTGATCTCAGTGTATTGGGAATGCTTTCCCCTCTTACATTCCTGTGATGAAGGAATGAAGTTGTAAATGCAAGATTATCATATCTTACTTCTTAGATATTTAAGCATCTTTTTCATGTCAGAATTTGTACAGGATTTGAAATGTTAATGTGAGTATCCTGGTTTCTGCTGTGTGTGGATCATAACGCAGCGCTTGTGTCACATGTTGACACAAAGTGAACTCTGGCAGCAGTGCTGCTGACTAAAAGGGAAGTGTCAGCAAGTACTAAAGTGTCTGCACTGACACTGATACTTGACTCTAACAGAGGTACAGGACACAGGAAAGGTGAAAATCCTGGAATTAGTTTCCTTTGAAGCATACAAGTTTCTTATGTCTTGTCTCTGGAGCTTGGACATGTCAGTTGTATATGCAGTGGCCAGAGTTTGAAACTTAAAAGTTTGAAATAATTATCTACATCTTTTAAAGGAAAAGGGAGCAGTCTGAGGGACCAGTTTGAAAGTAAGCAATAGACCACTCAGCAGCAATTAGCTGTTCAGATTTGTCCAGTCTCGCCTTAGAACCCAGTAAGAAAAATTGATGAGAATTGTTGGGAATAAACCACTCCTCTTTTTTCTCTCTCCTTACCCCGCTGCCCTGACTAAAGTGTTCTTCTGAGTGCTGTAAGTGGAGAAGACACTCAGGATCGTACTGACCGCCTGCTTTTGACACCCTGGGTTAAATTTCTGTGGGAATCCTACAGACAGTGTTTGGATCTTCTCCGAAATAATTCTCGAGTAGAACGCCTGTACCATGACATCGCACAGCAAGGTAGGTGCAAAAGATGGAAACTTGAACTGTAACGATGTGGTGTCCCCCTTTAAGGGGAAGGAACATCCAAGATTGGTCTGTGTTTGTGAAAAACAAGAATCAGAGTGTCTTCAAGAGCTTACAGAGTTTTAGTAGTAAATGACACGCTTGGCATGACAATTGTGTTGTTAGTCTTTGACCTCCTAGTGTAATCACATGGCAGTGGGTTTTGAATAAAGGGATAGGGTGGAAGAAGAAAGGATTGAATTAAAGAGAGGGTTAGAGAGAAGGAATGGGAGGGAAAAAGAGAGAAATCACCAGTCCTCACTCCAGTGTTTATCCAGTTGATGGAGGCGTCCAGTGTCCTGGGGTGTACACATAACTGGGCTTGACCTTTTTATAGATAAGTTTCTCACTTGTTATGCAAATCAGTTCTCGTGCTCTCTCTGTTCTTCAGGACCTTTCTGGAAATGGGTTGAAAGGCTTCCAGGATTTTGGGTGGTCTTGGTTCCCCTCTACAGTCCATCTCCTCTTCTTGACCTCTTTCCTGCACTTGCGTTGTGCCAGAACAAGGACTGGTTTTTGAGAACTGTGGGATTAGTGACAGGGTTTTTATCTGTGTCATTACAGTCATTTGAAAGCTTCATTTGACTTTACCATATTTAGGTGACTTGAGAATTTTTTTCTCCACGTTTTACAGAGCCAAAACCTAAATTCATGCCATTCACTGGATTTTGTGTGCTCGTAGTTCAAAGTAAAAGCTGGAATCACTGCATAAATTAGAACATTTTTAAAGAGACTTAAAGTATTCTCCTTTACTCTTTAAGCTTAATTATGTAGAAACATCTTCATCTTTTGAGGTCAAGATGAAAATGCTCTGCATTGTCGCTTAGTCCTTATGCGTGACAGATTGTATCACGTTTGAGATGTCTCTTGACTGCAAATGAAGATTCTTTAAGTGTACCCATTGACATCTTTACGTGCCATTAGGAACTACCACGAAGTCCCCATTAGTGAACATTCTCGATGTACATTCCTCCTTTTTGCAGCTTTCAAGTTCTGCCTGCAGTACACGCGGAAAGCCGAGTTCCGCAAGCTCTGCGATAACCTGCGCATGCACCTGGGCCAGATCCAGAGGCACCACAACCAAAGCACAGCCATCAACCTCAACAACCCCGACAGCCAGTCCATGCACCTGGAGACCAGGCTGGTGCAGCTGGACAGTGCTATCAGCATGGAGCTGTGGCAGGTATGCAGCAGGACCCCCCCCTCACGCTCGGTCTGCAGCCTTTCCAGAGTCTGCCCCACGTAGTTCGCGTCTCATGGTACATGCAGCAAGGTGAAGAAAGGATAAGAGATAAAGGAAAAAAGTTTTCATATCTAGAAGAATCTTGAATGCTTAGTCTGGTGTTGCTGTGCAGCATTTCAAACCAAGCTTTGCTGGTAGAGCTTTTAGAGAGTTTTTTTTTTCTTTAAACCCCTCCTTGGTTTGTAGCTTGAAAATCTGAATTAAACAAGTTTTCAAAAATGCTAAAATCTAAGCAGATAATTCATGGAGTGTGTCCAAATAATTTGTTAGGAAAGAAGTATTTAATTTGCTATAGCTGACTACACTGAGGATCACAGCTTTCAGTAGTATTTAATATTTAATTGTCTTGTAACCTTTCATAAATTTATATATTTCCTGTTACAGGGTGTTGCAAAAAACTTCCTAACAGTAGTGTATTTGGTTGTTTTGGGGTTTTTCAGGAAGCTTTCAAAGCAGTGGAAGATATTCATGGACTATTTGCACTCTCTAAGAAGCCACCCAAACCACAGCTGATGGCAAATTACTATCACAAAGTTTCAACTGTCTTCTGGAAATCAGGAAATGCTCTTTTTCATGCATCCACCCTTCACCGCCTTTATCACTTATCAAGAGAAATGCGAAAGAATCTCACACAAGAGGAGATGCAGAGGTGGGGAAAGATACTTGCTGTGAGCTTAGGATCTGTTTTTAACCCCCTAGGTTCAAAAGTAAACTAAATTGTACCCCAAAAGAAGCAGATGACATGTATGGCTATGAGCAGCTCTGCCAAAATTGGCCAGTACTAATTGCCTCAAAAGAAATCTAGAGCAAGGAGGATGTTTTACAAACCTGCAGTGTAAGTATTGTGAACAGTAGCATCACCTTAGTTAAGCTTCCTTCTCTTTACTGACTGAGAAAATAGGCAAGCAAGTCACTAAATATCTGGGGGTTTGTTTCCTTTTTCTCTTCCCAGTGGAGGTATTTTCTCCACAGGATTTCAGTATTTCCTTTGGTGGTGTGGTTGATGTCTCCTCTGTTATTTATGGTATTTTTACAGTTTTTGCATCATGGGTGCTCCTCGTTCCTCTCTGGACCCGGTGGCATCCATGAACAGGAGCTAGTGAGTGTTCTCTAGCACTTCATCCTCTTGCACTTGTGCTTTGTCACCAGGATGTCCACTCGAGTCCTGCTGGCCACGCTGTCCATCCCAATAACTCCAGAGAGAACGGATATCGCTCGTCTCCTGGATATGGACGGGATCATCGTGGAGAAGCAGCGGCGCCTGGCCACCCTGCTGGGGCTGCAGGCGCCCCCGACACGGGCCAGCCTCATCAATGACATGGTACGTGCTGGCCTGCAGGCTTTTAGCTCACCCAAGCAACAAATACTGATTTGGAGCACTGAGGGTTTTGAAACGTCGAAACTTTGAAACTTTTCCGACTCTGAAGTGTGTAATTAACTGAACTAAGTGCTTGGTTTTTGTTTTAAATGTGTTTTGGATAAGGACGGGCCAGATGTCAATTGTTGGATTGTATGGATCTAAGTGATTAGGAAAACTTCCCTGTGTTTAATTTGAAGGGATTTTAGATTTATCCATCCTCAGACCTCCCACAATGCTCATAAACAAATTAGACAGTATATAATGGGCATTTTCAGAGAATGTTTGAATTTCTTGCAGTCATTTCTGCTCATGTCTAAAATTTAGGTTCAAAGCTCATTTTAAAGTTTGAATTAATTCTTCTTGCAACGCCTCTCCAGTCTGCCTCAAACCCACAGTTTAAGGCTTCAGAAATTTAATCATGAACAGAAATATGTGGTTTTAGTTTGGGTGTGGGGCTATGTTTGTGTAGTAGGCTTGTGTCTTAGAAATGGCTGAGGATGACACTCTAGTCTGTTTAGCTTGTTTGTTTTTTGTCTACTCTTCCATTTCTAACTACATTTAAGTGACATAGTGTAGAATTACTGTCACTGCAGTTAAGAATGTAATGGAAAATACATTGTCTCCTGTATTCAAAATCTCATCTATCACCTGTTTAACTTGTTGAATATTAAATTCTTAAAGCATTAACTATTGTATTTATGCTGAGATCTTTGGATTTATTTTCTTTTTGTTATTGTTGACTGTAGGTCAGGTTCAACGTAGTGCAATATGTTGTCCCAGAAGTGAAAGAACTTTACAATTGGCTTGAAGTAGACTTTCACCCGCTCAAGTTGAGTGCCCGTGTCAGCAAAGTAAGTTTTTTGTAGCTCTGCGTGTGTTGTGATTGGTCTTGACTGATAATCTGTTATTTCACTATTGATTTATGGTAAATATCAACCAGCTTTTTCTATTGCCAGATTTTTCAGTAGTAGCCTTGATTTGGTGAAGTTCCATTACCATGTGCATGACATCTGATGAGTAAGCCAGGTTATTGAAATAGAATGAAAACTCACTCAGGTCTTTTGGGTGCTATTCAGAAGGCTCCATAAAGGTGCAGAGTTTTGGAAATAAAGTATCAGAAGGTTTTGTTGGTAGAGATGACAGTGAGGTCATTTTGTTTAAAGGTGCAAAATAAGAAGACTGTGTGCACATGTGGGCATATGCTGGCAAGTGGGCTGTGTGCTAAATGGAAAGATGAACCAGTGACTGGTTTTACTATTAAAAGGTAGAGTGTTGGGAGGAAGAATAATGTGAGAGCTGTTGATTAGGTTAGTGTAAATTCTGCAGTTGATAAAGCACATCATGTTCTTTTTCTTTGATAGTGGGAACAAAGATATTTGAGGTGCTAAAAAGAACTTGAAGGTAAATTAGCAGTGTGGTAAACGTTGCCAGTACTGTCAGTCGCCTTCATACAAAAACTGTCAGCTCTCCTTTGTAACTGTAAGTGTTCTGATCAAAGGGTGCACTTCAGTAAAATAGTATCTGGACAGAAGCGCCCTTGTTTTAAGAACTGTAAACCAGAAATGTTACTGTAATGGTGAAATTTGTACAGGTCAATGCAGATAGAGTAACTTTTCAGACTTTTGGTAGGTTCTCAACTGGGTAAAGGACCAAGCTGAAAAGGAACCTGAACTGCAGCTGTACATTCCTCACCTGCAAAACAACACCATCCTTCGCCTTCTGCAGCAGGTATGAGTAAAGACAATCTATGTTCCTAAGTGTACATAAGTTAGAATATTATTTGGGAGAAACATTAAGTTGGAAACCTTAAAGCTGAAGTAATTTTCCTTTCTATCAAATACAAGACTGATTTCCAAATACATTTTTCTAATATATAACCCATATCTTCAGTTTGTGCATCATTTAAATACAGCCATAGTAGCTGTACTTGATGGTGGTGTAGTCTCTCCTCTAGGTTTTCTTCATTATGTATCAAGATTCTTGAAACTTCTCTTTGGAGTAAGGTCGGGGAGGGGAGTATTTCACTTTGGTTTTTAGTTTCTTTTTAAAAATTATTTGTATCAAAGTTTTAAATCAAATTATTTCTAAAGCAAAATATAAATATGGATTATTTAATTATTTATTTACAAATACAATTATTTATAAAATGCACATTTCATTGACCTGCTTTCATTACCAGTGATGAGCAGTGTTATTTCTGGTGTGCTAGAGAAACCACTGAAGGCTAATTAGCAGCATAACTGGACGTAGTTACTGCTGCCAGTCTCCTTCATACAAAGCAGCCATTCAGAAATGGCATTTAATCTGAATACAGTACAGAAATAAAATCCTCAAACAGTATTTGCAACTGCATTAACATGCATACATTCATTTGTTGACAATTTAGCGAGTTAACTTTAAGACCTGAACGACAGCTTTTACTTCTGATTTCTTTTTACTGAGGAAAAATACCTGATGTTTCTGTTCACATTCAGGTGGCCCAGATTTATCAGAGCATTGAGTTTGCTCGTCTGTGTACCCTGGTTCCTTTTGTGGATGCTTTCCAGCTGGAGCGTTGTATCGTGGACGCAGCCAGGCATTGTGACTTACAGGTGAGTGCTGTAGAAAGGCTTTGTGTGGAGGAAGAGGCAAATCTTTTTTCTTTCAGTGCTCATTTCATTGACTAGTTGAGAGTTTAGCCTCTTCCGGTGATTTTTTGTTGTTGTTGTTGTTGTTTGGGTTTCTTTTTTTGTAAGCCATAGAAATGAAACAGACCTACATTGACAGTGCTGTTTTTCTCCTACTAATTTGGGATATCTCATAGAGTGGTATAGCAAAAGATTTCTTTTCAAGTCATTTCTGCTTAGAGACAGTTGACTCCTTGGTGGTCATAGGTAGAGCAACACAGAAATTGATCAATAAAAAAAAAAAAAAATTCCTTTTTCTTTATTTTTATTTTTGCAAAGGTTCGCCTTGATCACACAACCCGGACGCTGAGTTTTGGTTCAGATTTGAATTACTGTACTAGAGAGGATGCTCCACTGGGCCCTCAGCTGCAGAGCATGCCTTCTGAGCAGATCAGAAACCAGCTGACTGCCATGTCCTCAGCTCTGGCTAAGGCTCTTGCAGTCATTAAGCCTCCTCACTTAATGGTAAGTCATTGAAAGTGTTATGAGAATGTTGACAAAAATGTATTTTCTCAGATTAGATGTACTTTCAGCTTTTTTTTTTTTTAGCTTAATGGTAGTCAGTTTTTTGTGCTTTTAAAGAAGGCATTCTTAAAAGCACTCAACTGGTTAGTTTCTGATCATAAGGAAAATACTGCAAAATGTACACAAGTGGCTTTAAAGTTTCCAGTTTAAAGTTTCCAGTCTTGCAAATACCAGGTTCAGGATATACAAATAATAACTGTCCTATGCCTGAGCCTACAGAACTAGGGTTTGTTTAAAGCTCTGCATGCACTGCTGAAAATCCAAGAGCCTGCTTCATTTATTCTTCCTGGAGAAACTGCTGTCATGAAAAGCCTGGAATGTAGCTTTATAGAACAAAACATCCCACAGCTCAGGTTGGTAGCTGTCTTTGTCACTTCCTTGCCTCCTCCCTGGGGCTCTTGGCTTCAAGGTCAGACTCACATTTCAGGTTTTCAAGAGCTCTCTAGCAGCAAGGTGTAAATCAGTCTCAGATTTCCAGCATGCTTTGGTTGTGGCAAGTTAAACCTTCACTTCTTTTACTAGAGCAGTGGTAATTTTTTCATTTGTTTTAGATTTATGAAAGATTTCATAGCTAACAGATCAGATATTGGTTCCATAGGAAAAAAAAAAAAGGTTGGTAGCAACATGTCCATGTTACATTCTCTACAAGTTGAAATACTAAGTATTATTCCTAAAGTCTAAATGCAGAAAGTAGAACTGTATTGTAAAACCTAGTGCTCACTTCCCTATGTTAGTTTGAATGTATATTAGTGGTTTAAAAGTGTTTAAGATAAAAATATTTCTAGATAAGTTTTCCCTTAAAAAGATTTGATTAGTGATTGATATTGGACTGTCATTTTGAAGGAAAAAACATGCTTTCACTAGACATCTGTGGGTAGAAATGGCAGTTAGTCTTGCACTCGACATGCTAGTACAGTTAGTAGCTGAATAAAGGCATAAATCCTCCTCATTTAACTCACTGGTGACCATTACACTTGTAAAATTAGAGAACAGTATCAAGGTTAATATCAATCTAGGTGGTTAGAGAAGCTACAGAACAAATTGATATCTTTTCCTTCACTGTTCAGGTCAAAACTTTGCACTTTTGTCAGGTGCTTAAAAGCTTTTAATTTGTGACATTTCTAATAATTCCACAAAATCATTAAACTCGTCTAAACCTTTTTACTTTTGTGTTTCTGGCACCTCCATTTAGCTTTAAATGTGTGCAGAGCTGCAGCAAAGTATGGGTGTTCCAGTGTTTTTGCTGAATGCCCTAGAAGTGACAGATTACTAAAAATATCCCTGCGGGTGCTCACATTTCAGGAGTGAGGGAGTGTGGGGAGGTGATTTGGGCTGCAGTGTTTGGCTGGACTCATGGAAATGGGAAGCTCCTCCAAATGTGTACAGCACAAAGAACTCTGGGGGTGCTTTGGGGAGTACTGGGGAGTTGGAAGGCTCTAAAGAACAGTTTATGTTCTAATGTCTGGAAGCCTAGTGGTTTTTATAAGGTAATGAAAGTGGTTTTAAATACAATGTTTAAATTGTTGACTTCTTTTTTAATCTCATTTATCACCTCACAGATAGTGCTTTGTGTCAGAATACTTTTTTCTGCTATTAGTGGGCTTGGAAGGTAAAAGAACAAAGCAGCTTTGGTGAAATACATGTGGTGGTATGCTTGCAAACACACACAGAGTCAAACACTCTTGGCCCACACACCCATTGCAGTTACAGATTTCAACATCAGTAACTTCTGGGTGTACAATATCTCCGGACAGAAAAATGTCAAGCTGAGCCATGTTGCAGAATATTGTCTTCTGCAGGCAACTTGTGCATGTGCACCTGATTCTGGGCAGTCAGCGCTGCCTCAGATGCCACTTGGATGAGTGATCAGATTTGCCCCTACAGCTGTATTCCCATTCACTTGGCAAGTTTGGAGAATAGAAATAACGTTGCATTTTCCTTGAGAAGAGTTTGCTTCAAGAGGGACCGTTGACATCATGTCTTCTTCTTCATTTAAATCCAGCAAGAGAAGGAAGAACAACATCAGCTGGCAGTCACCGCCTTCCTCAAAAATTCCAGGAAGGAGCATCAGCGTATCCTTGCACGCCGTCAAACCATCGAGGAGAGAAAGGAGCGCCTGGAGAGTTTGAACATCCAGCGTGAAAAGGAAGAGCTGGAGCAACGGGAAGCAGAACTGCAGAAAGTCCGGAAAGCTGAGGAAGAGAGGCTGCGCCAGGAGGCGAAGGAGAGGGAGAAGGAGAGGATCCTGCAGGAGCATGAGCAGATCAAAAAGAAAACCGTTCGGGAGCGCCTGGAGCAGATTAAGAAGACGGAACTGGGAGCCAAAGCATTTAAAGATATTGATATTGAGGTTAGGGATTTGTTGTTGTTATCAGTGGGGGGTTATTTTGTTATGCTTTCAGCGTTACATTGCTGGGGCTTACCTGAATTTCATGAGTTTGTACTGCAGCAGTCTCTCTTAAAAGGGAGACCTTGTAAAGTTTAGTTCTGGGTTCGGATGGGGCTTTATTATCTGGGGGAATAAAATCTACCTTTTGTGGGAGTTTTTTCTCATTTTTATATCGAGAATTGTACTTGGTTGTAGGATCTTGAAGAATTGGATCCTGACTTTATTATGGCTAAACAAGTGGAACAGCTGGAAAAAGAAAAGAAAGAACTTCAGGAACGACTGAAGAATCAGGAGAAAAAGGTACAAAGTTGGAAGGGTAAAAATGTCCATGCAATTTTTTAGTGAATGTGATCTGTGTTGGTACATATATGTGCATACACACATATATATAATACTGGTGCTGGAAATGCTTCTGTTTGAAACTAAAGAAAGGTAAATGTGTTATGTACCAATTGGGTCTCTGGTTTTGATGCAAAAATCTGTTCTAATTAATGGAGTTGACTTGAAAAAGGACCCTTAAGCTGCATGTGAACTGGGTCTTAGCTGGGAAGACTTGTAATTAAAAAATGCTCAAAACAGCTTAAGTTCAGAGAAGGAGAGACCATTATAGAGAAGTGAAATTAATTAACAGTGTTAGTCCTCACTGAAAGAGGGGAAACTCCACTGTTAGAGCCCTCCTAGATGGCAGAAAATGATCTGTCTGAAATGTGGGTAGCTATAAAGTGTGAGAAATGTGTCATGATAAATAGAAACACCTGACCTGGGCAAGGTGGACCTCAACCAGGACTTCCTGCTGTGTTCAGGAATGGAGCAAGAGTTCTATGGTACAGTTGGTGACTTGGGTCACTTAAAACTGATTTGAAGAAAAATGTCAAGTAGAAAGTGGCTGGTTAGTTAAAAAGGTTTCAGTGAGGGTCTTTGACACTGCAGGCCTGTAAAGCTGTTGCTTATACTGGACAGAGGAGCAGAAAATACATTAACAGTCTAATTAGCAGTCACCTGAGTGAATATGATCTACCTGGAAAAGTCAGCACAGCTTCTATAAAAGGAATGTTAGCAAGGGCTTCTTCCTCTTGTAGTTCTCTGTCAGCTTAGAGAAGCTGTCGGAGCAAATCTATGACTAAGGCTGATGTGATGGGTGTAACTAAGTTGGATTTCAAAAAAAAAGCTTTTTACAAAGTTCTTCACAAAAAAACCCAACTTAGTAGTGTGACAAAAGAAAGTCTTTGAATTATGTTCTGGTTAGATAGATTTAAAAACTTCATATAGGGAAAGTAGGGAAATGAATCCCTCAGTCTTTGGCTTTGCATATTAAATGATGGGCTTTAAACTTAACATTCTTTGCCAGCAGTGAGAACTCGGTTCTCCTGCATTTTGAGCACTGTCTGCAGTTCTGCTCTCTTTATGTCTAAGAGGATGCTGCTGAACTGGAAGTTTAGCAGGAGGCCAGCAAGAATTATCAATGATGCAGATTGGCTTCTGTGGGAGAAATGTCTTTGTAAAATAGTACCCCTGTGTCTGACAGATTTCTAGAGAGAGGATGTGGTGCCAGTCTGTTAGAGTGTACCTGTTTTAAGAGCTGGTGGTGGAAGCAGTTGTTCTTGTGCTGCCTGCAAGGGGTAGTGGAGTGAGAAGCATCAGATGAAGCCAGCAGGAGCTGTGCTCAGAGCTGTTTGTTGGTAGAAGTTGGATCTTGGTGCTGTGAGCCACTGACATGCAGAAGTTCTTCCCAAAGTGTATTGTTGTCTATGAAAAGCGTTGAGTTCAGAAGGACAAGAGAGGAAACCCGCTAATGTTTAAAATATAAAAGTGCTTCCAGCACAGAAAATGCTGGGAGCTGAAAAGGGATGATGCTGAGGGGGAGGCTCGTGATGGACCTGTCTTCATTCCTGTGCACTTAGTGAGTTGCCAGTGGTAGAGGCAGGTTCTTGGTTAGATTTACTTTACATGGTCCAGTGTGGTTGTAGCTGTTTTGCCGTGATATATCAGATATGTTGGAGAACTCTCCAGAAATCAGGGGTTTATGTGCATTATGTCATGCTAAAGATGTGTTTGTTATCTTTACTCAGATTGACTACTTTGAAAGAGCGAAGCGCTTGGAAGAAATTCCTTTAATAAAGACTGCTTATGAGGAACAAAGAGTGCATGATATGGAGCTGTGGGAGCAACAGGAAGAAGAAAGGGTAAGAATGGTTTGTTCAGTTGATAAAGTGCATTAGCCACACATGAAAAATAGTGGGTTTTGCACTGCTTGTTTTCTTTTTTTCCCCAGCTCTTTCCAAAAACAGAAGTATTAAAATGTTAGATTTGTGATTTCGCTGTTTTAATAAACTGCAATTTCTTCTGTCCTTGCTCTGAAAGGGGAAGAGAAGATTTATCCTTCTAGTGGCTGGAGTGGATTGAATCCAAATGTGTGGTAAAGTTATACTTTGTATATTTTCTGTTTTCAGATCACCACCCTGCAGCTGGAGCGTGAGAAAGCCCTTGAGCACAAGAGCAGACTCTCCAGGATGTTGGAGGATAGAGATTTATTTGAAGCCAGGCTCAAAGCATCACGGCGAACAGTTTATGAGGTACATGAGATGTGGCATTGCCAACAAAGTACACCCCTAAAGTGAGGAACTAAAACTGACCCAGGGATTCTTCATGGAACTAGAAACAAATTAGTATTTAAAATGGTTCTGAACTGTGGAATTGCTTATTTTCTGCTTCGACTTTTGAATTAAGTTTCTTGCCCGTTTCTAGGTAGAGTATCACTTAAAATTTTGAAGAGTTTCTGGAATAGCTTATATGGAAAATAAAAGAGGGGTAATTGGTTTATTTCAGTACAGCTGTTAGTAAGGGATCACTGAGTCATAGAGGCAGGCAGCTGTATCTGCCTGTTTATAGCTTTGAGTATTTGGCTGTGTTGCAGTCAAAACTGGCTTTACCCAAAAAATGTAGAAGAGGTGTTACGTTAATATAAATTGTAACTGCATATGATTCCTTGCAATAATAGGGATAATTTTGGATAATATATTTTAGGTACAGATACAGTATTATTTAGGCAGTTTCTTTTCTGATAAAGCAGATCAATAACTAATAGTATGCATGATGATTTGATTGTCTTTCTTCTACGCCAGAGTATATTTATATTCTCTTGTACAAAATCAGTTACGGAAGAGGTTGACATGGCAAACAGATCCTTTTTCAGTGGGGCAAAATGAATACGTTGCAGTTGTTTTGAGTTCCTGTGTAGCTTTATTTAGCAGTTGGTGTTAAGTGCCCAGCATTAGCCCTTCCAGCTGTGGTGTGCTGAGGTGCACTGTGGGTGTTTCAGGATAAACTCAAGCAGTTCCAGGAGCGGTTGGCGGAGGAGAGGCGGAACCGACTGGAGGAGCGCAAGAAGCAGCGCAAGGAGGAGAGACGCATCACTTACTACAGGGAGAAGGAGGAGGAGGAGCAAAGGCTGAGGGAAGAGCAGCTGCTTAAAGGTGAGACTGAGAAAGTGACTGTTTCATCCTTTGCATCCTGGGGCCTTTTCATTTTGTAACACAGCTAATGTCTGTTTTTCCTGTGTCATTAAAAAACTGGTTCTCAGCTTCCAGTTGATGCACCTTCCTTGCTTACCTGTTCAGGCACAAACAAAAAAGCTTTGTAGCTCCTAGATGTGAGTGAAGGAGGAGATAAAGGAAGGGAGGCTAATGAAAAAATGAGTCTTTGATTTTAGTCTGCAGTTGAAGTTCTGGCCATTTGTTTGCATGTCTTGAAGAGAAAAGAAGCTGAACATTGGTGAGATCAAGAACTTCAAAATTGTAATTGCCTCACACACCTTTCTTTGTGAATTGCTTTGTCTGATGGCCCCAATAGCCTGTTTCAGGGCTTTAGAGGAGAAGAGGTGGTTGGCAAACTTCAGGATGAATTTCTGCCCTATTTTTCACTTGGAGGATGAAGATTTTGTGTATCAGAGTTCACCATAATGCAGTATCTGAAAAACAGACAAAAACTGAAGCAGTTATAAATATCAAATTTCTGACACTTTTAGCTGATCTTTTTTTTTTTTACCTTTTCTAAGAAAGGGATCCTCTACTATGTTTGAGTTAGTTACTGATATTTTATGTTTATTGTCTGTACATTGAGTTAACATACCGGCATTGGAACTTTTTCTTTTTTTGCTAGCTGTTCAAGATGTCTCATTAATGGATGTATCAGGGGTTCTTTTCCTATTGGTTTGTGGTAGGAGACTTGCAGAAAACAAGTAGTGTGGTTAGCTAAACAGATTGTATGAAATGCTTGTACTTTTAGGTGTTCATTTTTTACAGAGTCCAAGGGGAGAGACGGTGCATTGTGTGTATCCCTTCAGTGGATCCAGCCAAATACTGGGATCTGTGTTGGTAATAAGCTGTGTGTGGGTTTCCATCCCTGCAGAGCGTGAGGAGAAGGAGCGCATCGAGCGCGAGAAACGCGAGCAGGAGCAGCGCGAGTACCAGGAGCGAGTCAAAAAACTGGAGGAGCTGGAGAAGAAAAAACGGCAAAGGGAAATGGAGATCGAGGAAAGAGAGCGCCGCCGAGAGGAGGAAAGGAGAGGCCTGGATGACCCATTTTCAAGGAAGGTGGGTAATGCCTGCAGGTTTGTTTCTTTCTGACTGCTCCTCCTCCTGGAGGTTATTTGGAAGAAGGTGTCAGCATTGCAAAGTCGTGGGTTTGTTTGTTTATTTCTGAAGTTATAATGCGAATGGCTGATTTAATAGTTAAATTGCTGTCACTTAATTTCGACTTACTGTCAGGATCTGAAACTCTAGTTTAGCAATAGAGTAAAGAAACTGCTTGGAAACCAAGATCTCCAAGCTGCTGAAAAGCTAAATTAATAAAGACTAAAATGAATATTGGACAAAATTTTCTTTAATACAAAAAGAAGGAAAACTATTGAAAACAGGTGCAGTAACTCATGCAAAAGTCAGAAATTCAAGTAGATATTAAAAGAAAATCCCCACCAGATTAAACATAAAAGCACAGTTTTGCATTGTATAGGAAATGCACAATAATGTAAAAACCAAGATGTGTGTGCAACTTTCTGTTTACAAATATAACTTGGATTGGGAGAATTCATTATCCCAATCCAACGGGAATCAAGGCAACAGCAGTTATTTGGAAATGTTTAATGGTTTAAAAGAATTTAAGTACCGTAACCCTTCTACATTCCCACTTTTTCAGAGCTTACCATTCAAGAGAACTAGTTTTAAGTTTCATCCCCCACAGCCTTTTGTTTATTCTTTAAAGTTTTTTAAAGTCTTTAATACTTACTTGATGGAGTAACAGCATGAAGATAAGTTATCAGCTTGTATAAATTGTTTTGGTAGTCTGTCAAGTAAATAATCATGATGGGCATTTTTCACATAAGAAGTCTCCTATCTGTGGGCGCTTGATTGTATGGAAAAGCTGGCTCAGTTTCTAGAGAGATACCTGTACCACTCCAGAAATTCCATTTGCAGTTTCGGGATTCTTTGCTCACCATTGTGATTTGGGGTCATTTCAAAAACATTCAAGGAGACTGAGTAGTGGGTATGCAAGAACTTGGTTAACCCATATTGACAAATAAAAACACATTTCAAAGAGGGGTTTAAAACTTAAATAGCCTTCTTATAAAGAGGCTGTGAGATTATGTGAAATCAGTTATTTTGGATGGTTTAACTACCTAGTTTCTTGTGGTGGAATTAAGGCATTAAAAATCTCTTTAAATGTTTTGTCTGGCAATGGAGAGAGACATTTTAACTTTATTTTAAAAAAGTAACAGATTGATTATTGCTCTGCCCTGCAACCTGTGTGAATCGCTAACACCTCACCTCTTATGTGCACTGAGGTTTTAGGAACAAAATTGTCCTGCCACAGAGAGCTTTCAGTGTATTCACTTACATTTCCTGATGAGATCAGAAAGCACAAAAGCAAATAGTTACTTAAATTCATTCCTGTTGTCATAAGCTCCCAGGAAAAGTGCAACTGTTAGAACATCTCTTCTGTGTCAACAGGTAGTGGCTGTGGCTGGCTGTAGCTGTTGTTCAATTGTTCATACACTTTTCATAAGCTTTTTAGTGTATTTGCATACATCCTATAAAGTAAAGTAAGTGGCACAAGGGGAACCACGTTCTTGTTTGAACTGCAGCAGAAACAATAAGTCAGCTAAAACCATACTTGGTTACTCAAAACTGCTGATAGTTCAGTGTTCTGCAGCGTGACAGGTGAGTTTCTGATGACATAACATGCTCAAGGGTAAATTATATGTGGAAAATCTTCATTTCGAAGCATTCAAAGAGAACGTTCCTGATTTCTTTGGCCACGCAGGAATCTCGTTGGGGTGACAGGGGGGAGTCCGAAAGCTCCTGGAGAAGAGGTGGTGAGCCGGAATCTGAGTGGCGCCGAGCACCCGTGGAGAGGTAATCAGTTATACTGGGATCAAAGTAAGGAGGCTCCCATCCTGCTGCTACTGCTAAAGCTGCACTAGCTTGATGCCATGTGTAATATCTCATGCCTTTACCCCTCTGAAAGTTACTACCGTCTATTATTACAAAGTTGCTTTGTAGGGATCTCGGAATGAGAGAGAGGTTTTATCTTGGAACCCTGCTCAGATAACATTCCTGTTTTATTTGGCTTAGATATGTGAAGGCAAGCAGACACCTTCTGTCTGTGATAAACAACTTGCTTCCTTGGATTCCTTTTTAAATTAACAATTTCTCTCACGCTCAAACATTGGTGGCAGTTTTATAAATACAGAATGGGGAAGGATGGACAAGCAAATGCAGTGTTCCTGGATGATGAAATTCTGAGATGTTCCATTTAGAAAACTCCTGTGCAAGTCCCAGAGGAAGTCGCAGAGCAGACAGACAGCACATGCCATAAATGAAGCTCAGAAGTACTGTATTGAACAGGGAGGGATAGATTTCTGAAGGAAGAATATTATGAATGTACTTTGAACTTCAAAAAGAAAAAGAAACCTACACTTGTTTACATCTATTTTGGATATGTTCGCTAATAATGAAAACTGTTTATGCAGTTGTAGAAAACAAGATTTTTAACATTTGTCTGTTTATTTGCTTCACATCAGGATGAACTGTAGCTAAAAATATTTCTAATGATGCAGATCTAGTTCTTAAAAGCTTGTGCTGATGGAGATAGCGCTGCTGATTCCAACTCTCAGTATGTTTTATTGCTTAATTAACCTTGCAGGTAGACAGATTTTTGTAAATGTCTAACCCTAATTTCCAGTACAGCAATTTAAATCCATTACTGCTTACTCTGACTCTGGTGCAGACAAATTTATTGACTCCTCTCTCTAGTAATTTCTTACAATGTTTTAGAAGGGTGTGATCTCTCTATAAACAAAATAGAATTCCATCTTTCCTTAAAAGCTCAGTTTCCATCCCTGATAGTAATCCACTTTCTCACGAACTGCAGAATCTAACAGTTGGATGAAACTGCTGGGTGGAGCCTTTCACTGCTCATATATTGCATAAGTTGTGATGCCCCATCCCTGGAAATGCTCCAGGCCAGGTTGGACGGGGCTTGGAGCAACCTGAGATAGTGGAAGGTGTCCCTGCCCGTGGCAGGGGTGGGATGAGATGATCTTCAAGGTCCCTTCCAACCCAAACCATTCTGTGATTTTGTCAACTGCCTAATGCACTTATTTGTATGCTTAAGTGGATTTTTTTTTTTCCCACACAGAGTGATACAGCTTATCTTAGTCATTTCTCATTCAACTTTTCTAGAGATTGATTAGAGGTTGTTTAAAAGTAATCGTTTAAAATTAGATTTAAAAATCCTAAGACCCTGAGACAGTATCTGAATGAATTAAATACTTGTTCCTCTCATAGACATTATAACCATTCTTCCACAGGTCTTTTATGGTAAAATAATCAGATTTTTCAAAGGGGAAGATTATCCAATTTGAGTCTAAATGGAAATTAACAATCTCCATGTCTCGGTTTTTACCTCACAGATCAATGATAATTGCATTCTCCCTTATTCTCCCAAAGCCGGGAAATGCACTGCTTGCAATTCCTCAAAATTCTTGAGACTCTTGAGTTGTCACAAACTGTTGTCTCTTTGTTCTCACATCTTCAAGTCCTACATCTTCTGTTTGGTAGCAAGTAATTTCTGGCTTTTTGTTTACATTTCTGGTTTTTGCTTTATTTTGGTAGCATAGTGGATTTCTAATCCTTGGGGTGTTCTTTTTGTTGTGGTTTGGTTTGGGTTTTATTTTTCTAAAATCCCTGAGATTTAACCCCAGTGCAGCTTCTCTTCTCCTGCCGAGAAGCAGGTGATGTCCTATTTCTTGTTTCTTTTTTTTTAATTACTGAGGAAGGTTAATTTCCTGAAAGAAAGAAATTAATTTGGTGACAAAAACTGAGTTTATGGTCTAAATGTACGTTTAATATCTTGTAGGGAGCAGACTTAATGGTGTGTAGGGTTGGCATGTGCTTGGAGAGGGTGGATATTTAATTGGTGGTTGTGGGGTTTTTTAATATTGATTCTTTCCGACTTAGGTCAAGTTTGCCCAATTAGGCTTGGTGTAGAAGCCAACCCTCTTCTCTGTGATGTTGCAGCAGATAACCAACAGGGGACTGTCCAAACTGTAGTTTTGAAGGAGATGATGAACTGCTCAGTGTTTACTGGAGCTGCAGGGACAGTCACCTCCTGCTCTCCCATAGCCATGAAGGGCATTAAAAGGAGCATTTTGAAACTGCACGCTCTGTGTTTGGAACCACTCACCGAGCTGGGTGCAGGCAGAAAAGGCTTGGAGGGGTTTGATGCTGTCCATGTAAAGCTTTCCTGGATGTCCCCTTCCACTTTTCACTCGTTCCCTGTGGTTTTACAGAGACTGGCGTCGAGGAGATCCACGAGACGATGAGAGACCTTTCCGCCGCGGGGACGACGCGCCGCGGCGAGGGGACGATGTGCCCAGGCGTGCTCCTGCAGATGAGAAGGAGCGTCCTCCAGAATCGGCGGAGGACAGGCCCCCCAGACGGGAAGGGGACGAGGACAGGCCTCCGAGGCGAGAAGGGGAAGAGGACAGGCCCCCCAGACGTGGCTTGGACGAGGACAGGCCGCCGCGGCGCGGTTTGGATGACGACAGAGGAAGCTGGCGAGCTGCGGACGACGACAGGCCCCCCAGACGCGCCCTGGACGACGACAGACCACCCAGACGTGCCCTGGATGATGACAGGCCCCCCAGACGTGCCCTGGATGATGACAGACCCCCCAGACGCGCCCTGGACGACGACAGGCCCCCCCGGCGCGGCCTGGACGATGACAGAGGCAGCTGGCGCGCGGCGGATGACGACAGAGGGCCCCGGCGCGGGCTGGATGACGAGCGGCCGCCCCGCCGGGCCCTGGATGAGGACAGGCCCCCCAGGCGCGCCCTGGATGATGACAGGGGCAGCTGGCGGGCCGCAGATGACGACAGGGGGCCCCGGCGTGGGCTGGATGATGACAGGATGGCCCGGCGGGACGAGGACAGGGGACCCTGGCGGAACGCAGACGACGACAGGCTGTCCAGAAGAGATGATGACAGGGGCCCGTGGCGTGGCGGTGAGGACTCCAGGCCAGGTCCTTGGAGACCATTTGGTAAACCAGGTAAAACAATAATCATACAACAATCCTCCCTCCAAAGTGTGTGTTACTGTCGAAGACAGTGGATGTGACGTACTTGATGCCAGAGGTGGGAGAATCAGCTCTGCAAACATTTAGATTAATGTGGCTAATGTGGACGCTCCTCTACTTAGTATGATTAAACCTTTTATATTTGATGGAATTTTTTAAAAAATGGCTTGTCTGGAAGATAATGTGTGGGTCACACACTTAACGCTGGTCACTTCCCTGTGTGCAAAACCAAAGTATTCAAGTTCAATGCTCTGCTGGGAGCATTCTCACTAGACTAGCACACCTTGGACTCTTTCCCTACCCCTTCCAGGTGTCTGAAGTTAATCTCCTTCTAAAGGAGAATTTTGATACCTCATTCAAGTAGGTCTGGTTTTGATAAGACCTTTCAGTGTGTAGAGATAATGTTTTTAACATTTCCTTTTTGTTTTTAACCCTTCTTGAAAGTCTTGCTTTTAGGGCAGAGCTTGGAACAGATGACCTTCTGAGGTGTCTTAAAATCTGAATTATCCTGTTCTTGTATTGTTTGTTTCTATTCTTAAGTGCCATTGATGGCGTGTAGAGCTGTTTCTGATTCTTTTCAGAACTGTTGATGACATTTGAATGTTAGATATGCTTTTGATTTCTTGGTTCTTTTCACTTATGTGCTGACAGGCACCATGTCAACTTTCATAGACACTAATTCTGTAATCTGAACCTTTAGGAAACTTATTATAAATACCAAAACTTGAGCTCCAGTTTTTTCATTTAAAGCCAAAGCAGGCTACATAATAAAGAACTCCCATTCATAAAGAGCTGAGCAGTATTGCAGAGTGCACTGTGTTAAGTGGATGGTAACAAAAGTCACACTTTAAAGTAGTGCTTTAAAAAGCAGTAAGTTCTTTAAAAAATCTGCTTGCTTAAAATCTCCTCACTTGTTGATTTTCACAAAGCTGTCTGAGCTACACCCTTTGCCTCTTGCACTCGATTTGCACCGGGCCCTTGTGGTTTGTGGCTGAAAACTGCAGGGTGCAGCCAGCTCTGCTGGCCGGTCCCTGCAGCCCTGAGGTGAGGCGTGCATTCCTGGCTTTACCTTTAGCAGCTTGCACAGAGTTTTCTCTGTGGTTCCCACGTGCAAACTTCTTACAGACATCTTGAGTTGGATCCTCAGGGGTCAGAACTGGAAGAACCAGTTTTCTGTGACAGGAAGTAAAGGGTTCTTTGTCTACAAAGAGAGGTCGGGAGGTCAGTCACAAACTCCTTTGACTGTGTTTCTTTCTTACAGGGGGGTGGAGAGAACGAGAGAAGGCCCGTGAGGACAGCTGGGGCCCTCCCCGAGACTCCAGACCTTCAGGAGACCGCGAATGGGATCGAGACAAAGATCGGGATGAAAATGAGAAGGAGCGGGAATTTGACAGGGAGAGAGATTTTGATCGAGACGATCGTTTCAGGCGTCCCAGGTCTGGCTTCTCTGTTTAAGTACTTGTAGAATGTTTCTGCAAAAGGAAAAAAGGGCCCTGCTGATAGGGAAATAATGTGGAATTGCTGAGTGAAAGGAACAAGGGTTGGTTTGTGTGAAACGAAGCACTTCAGGGCAGCAAATGGATAGGGGCATTTTGGGGTCTTTTTGGTTTGTTATTTTTAGGATGATGTTATCTGTTTACAGAAGGAATTCCAAAATGTTTAAGATGCTTTTTAATTTTTTTTCTTTGTAACCTATTATCAAGAGAATTCCATGTTAGGCTCCTGAAAAACAAAATGGATTTTGGAAGTCTGTTAAATGGACAGACACCCACCGGGTCTGTAAATATCCATGTTGTGATTTATTACTACTCCTTTCCATAGCAAAGGTAAAAATCTTAACATTTAATTTTATGTTTTGCATGGCCAAAGGGATGACGGCGGTTGGAGGAGAGGGCCAGCTGAGGAAACTTCCAGCTGGAGAGATTCCAGTCGTCGTGAGGAGTGGGACAGAGGTGGTCGTGACATGAGAGACCGTCGTGGTGATGACAGGGAGCCACCCCTCAGGAGAGGGCCGCCCCCGCGCTCCGAGCGGGAAGAGCGTACGTTCATTTTAATGTCCCCAAAGTCCTGCAGCCACCACAGAGCCTCCCTCTTCCTGACACTGCTGGGACAGGGCCACATGGGAATAGGTTATGTTTTCAGCCTGTGTTTAAACTGCCTTTCCATAAACAAAGTAATAAAAAGCACCTCTGGCATAATTGAGACACAACTATTTGTAGTTGTGTTGTTTTCCATCTTAGTAGCATTTCACATCTACGGTAGGAGGAGAGAAACATTTCAGCTATGCACTTCTCATAGGATTCTGGGTTTATGTAGTCCTTGTGTTTAGATTATCAAGACAGACATCCCAGAAAGTGATTTCTGGGCCTTTCCTTAAAACCATTAAAAGGTGAAAGAATTATTTCTGAATGAGGGTTTCACACTATTAATAATATTAATTTTGATGACAGGCCTGTATTAATTTTGTATATTTATTAATCCTTTGCTGTGTTCTAAAAGTACAGCAACAGCAAATCCATTTAGCCTGGAGGGACCATCACATCTTCCAGTTTTGGCATTCTTAGCTTCAGGATCTCATTTTCTCTCTGCCCCAGCTGTGGGTGTTCCTGCACGTGGGAGCAGGCTGGAGCAGAGCATGGGATCAAACACAGGAGTGCTGCTGATTGCAAGGCAGAGTGTTCTCAGTGTGGAGATTTTTTGGTTTTAACGTACCAAGAAGTTTCGGGATTTGACTTCTCGGTATCTGCCACAGCTTTGTTCACACACAGCTGGGGCGGAACTCTTAGCATCCTTTTTTGATGGAAATGAACTTTTTTTGGTACAGTGAAGGGTGGTGGATGCATTAATAGTGGAGTCATATAATTCAGTACTGTTTTACCTCTGATTCCAGCAGGCTGAAGAGCAGTTTCCTGTCTTTTAATAACAGCAAACATCTAAACATTTTCCAGAGACGTTTTTAAGTCAGGATTTCTCTGTTTTCAGAGTTCAGTCATTCCTAAGGAGACACTTTTGTGATTTTCATTCTGCTAGTACAAGAATATAAAACCATGTACATCAGTAGACCATTTTTACTGCAGTGACTGTCTTAAAGATGACACTGAGCTTGCTCACCACAATCCCAAACCTGAGAAGAGGCTTGAGCAGTTCTGCTGTTTGTTCCCTATAAAATTAAAAGGTGTATTTGGCCATTGCCATGGCATTCCCTGTGGGCAGGGCTGAGGATCAGTACGTGCCACTGCTGGGGTGGGGGCTGTGGTTTGAACTCTTGCAGGCTGCAGGTGGAGCGTGGCTGAGCTGTTTCTGTAGTGCCTCGCTCCGTAGCGAGCTCGTGGCGCCGCGCGGACGACAGGAGGGAAGAGCGCGGGGAGGAACGGGAACCGGCGCGGCGGTCAGCCCCTGCTCCTGCTGCTCCTCCAGCCTCTGCTCCCCCAGCGGCATCCAAAGAGCGCGAACGGGATGGGGAGAAGGAGAAAGGCTCCTGGAAAGCAGAGAAGGAGCGTGAGCCCGTACGCCGCACTAAGAACGAGACAGATGAAGAAGGCTGGACCACTGTACGACGTTAAGTGGGAATCACAGAGTTTAACCGATGTTTTAGCTTCGATTTGATCGAATCCACAGATTATATTTGTGCTTATAAACATTCTGAATTGGAATTCTTTAACCAATGTTTTGAGGTAACAAGAAAGCATGAATTACTTACTCGTATAGATTGATCATGCACAAAACTCACAGCAGAAGGTTGGAAATGGAATGCCAGTTTTTCAAATTTCAAAATGATGCTTATTTCATGGGTCATTTGTTGCTAAAATAAAAAGAAGCAGGCCCAACAGCTGTCTTCAGTACAGCTTCTCTCTCGCACCAAAACAGGCTGCCCTTTTTATTTTTAGTCTTTCTTAGATTGGAATGGGGTATTACTGTCACAGGACACGCATTTGAAAACGCCTCTGTTCACACAGTGGAATTACTGAAAAAAGAAGAGCTAAAAGAATTTGCATAATTAGCCAAAAAGTAGAAAAGCCCTCTTTTATGTAGGTATTTTGGAGGGCAGGCGGTTTCTGAGATATTTTATCACTATCTAAATTCAGTAAGTTGTTTAAATTTGAATTGAATACAATAAACATTGTGAATTAGCTACACTGGGATATTTTCTGTAGATTTACTTGAATCCATAATGCCTCTGAGGCCACTTTGCAGTCATTGTTCCAGTAATGTACACACTGCTGCAGTGTACAAATCAAACTTGCAGCTTTTACAATTTCAGTGTTTTGGTAAGCATATGGCTATGTACTTTCTGTTGCCAATATCACAACTGCTTTTTCCATTACTGGATAATTCATGCCTTTCAAGGATTTATAAATATTGTCATATTTAAAATGTGTGGTTTTGGAGAAATTGTTCAATTTTCCCCCCAATTCTTTGTCTTCAGGGTCAATTCTTTCCCTTTCCAAAAAAGTGATTTGTAGTAATGGCTGTGTTGACTTCAAAGCTGGGGTGCAGTAACAACAAGGAATGATCTGGTCACACCGAAGCCAACACAGAACTTGCTGCTGTGTGTTTCTTCAATGATAAATAAACAAGTTAAGGAATTAACTGCCGCAGTGTCTTGACTTTTTAATGGGTCCTGCACCATGTGTTCAAGCAGAACAGCTGATGAACCACTGCTCTCTCAGACCTGTTCTGTACCAGCTGAATGAGGTGAGGACACCTGGGCTTGTCTCTTCCTGAGAAACCTGGTGTGTGAGAAGTTGTAATACTCCTCTTGTCCTTTTCCTGTCCTCTTCTGGGTTATCCAGGGCCAGTAGTTCTCTTGAGGAAAACTTGCTCTCAGAGTCATCTTCTAAGGGCTTGATTTTTGTGTCTTTGCATCCTGGCATGTCACTGCTGCTTGAGTCACAGGACTCCTTTGGAGAAGTAGTGTTTTCTAAGCATTAAAAAAAAAAAAAACCTTTATTTTTTTGTTCTTTACACAGCCCCGAAAAGGATGGAACTAAAGAAGAGCAGCCATCCAGTACTGGTGCTTACTGGAATAGGGGGTGCTGCTGTCCTTGCATTCTGTGTCTCAGGAGCAATGCTGTTCAAGGGGATCAGGAGCTCACTCCACTGCTGGCTGGGAACCTCCTGTGTTGCTTAGAACCATGTTTGTCCAGTGTGGGTTTGAAGACCTCCAAGGCTGTGGACTGCACAGCTCTTCTGGAAGCCTCTTCCAGTGCTTGACTGGCTCCAGACTGATGACAGCAGTGTCACAGATTGGTTTGGGTTGAGGGGGACCTCAAAGGTCACCCAGTCCAACCCTCAGTTTGAAAATCAGTAGGGATGTCTTCAACTACATCACGTTGCTCAAAGCTTGAATGTTTCCAGGGATGGGACTTCCACCCTTCCTCTGGGGAATTTGTGCTGGTGTTTTCTATCCTCATTGTTAAAAACCCTCTTGTATCTATTCTGAATCAAACTTCCTTTAGTTTAAAACCATTACCCCTTTTCCTATCACAACACAATCTGCCAAAAAATCTGTCCCCATCCTTCTTACAGGCCACCTTCAAAGGCCACAATTAGGGCTCCATGGAACCTTCTGCTCTCCAGGCTGAAAAACTCCAGCTCTCTGGTCATTTTTGTGGCCCTCAAAAAGTTTAAACCTCTGTCTTCAGGCTTCTACCCTGTGTCTGCTCACTGTGTGCTACTATGGAGAGCTGGAATTTTCCAGGTAACTTCTTAATAGGGAATGGGTGGCTGCTGTGAGGTCTCCCCTGAAACCCTTCCTTTTTCCAGGCTGAACAAGCCCTGTCAAAGCCCTCCACCTTTCCTCCCGTGTGTACTCCAGCCTCTGAACAGTGTTGCCCTCGGCTGAACTCAGATTTGGCCAAGTCCTTGTATGGGGGAAAGGAACCCTAAAGAGCACATAGGAAAAATGAAGTGACCTGAGGGGGAAACTTTCCTTCTACAGGCCAGGATCTAGGCCCAAACACTTCAGTGCCCAGCTCAAAGAGCCTGGGATCTCTGGCTCCTGCTTACCTTTTCCGCTGCCAGGGCCCAGAGGCGTTTGAGCCCTGCCACTGCAAGGGCTCCTCCCTGGGCTGGGCAGGGCCCTGCCCTGCTCCCTCTTCCTTCAGCAGCCCTGTCCTGTGGGCTGGGGCTCAGGACCATCCTGTGGCTGCCTCCAGGGCTTAGGGGATGGCTCCACAGTGCTGAGCCTGGACATCCAGCCAGCTTTCCTGCCCCTCTGTAATGTGGGCCGTAGCATCCTGAGCTGGGTGCAAGAATATTGTGTGAGACTGCTGAAAGCCTCACTCAAGTTGAGATGAAGAACATCCAGTGCTCCTTCCCTCGTCCACAAAGATACTTTATTAGAGAAGGCAGGTGAGCCAGGCATGGTTTACCCTCAGTATATTCCATTCTGGCTCTTCTCAGTCTTCTGCACGTCCCCAAGAAGATGTTCTGAAACGACTTCTGATTTTCCCGGGGACTGAAGTGATTCCATCTGGCCTCTGTTTTCTCAGATGGTCCTTTCAGTTTTTTATCAACCACAGGCACCACATTTGCCTTTCTCCAGCCTTGTAATACGTAAATAGTGATTATACCTTCAGTTACACAGGTTTAATTGCATCCACACAAAGACTTTTCACACAGGGATGGTGTTAAGTCATCCCTGCACCAGCTAAAGCTATCTCCCAGTCTGTGTTACTAATCTGCATTATTTGAGATTGTGATAATATTGTCAAGGAATATTACAATCCCAGGACTGGGCAGCTTGAGAAGAGGCTGGGGAGATATGAATTTTGCAGGCATGCCAGTGTGTTTATTTTATTGCTTGATCTGTTTAGACACACTGCTGACAGTGATCAAAAAACCTCTGCTGGCCAAATCCAACAGCCCAAACCTCCATCTCCTGCCATCACCAAACACCAGCACAAAATTTGGTTACCTGAAAATGTTGATGAAGCCAAATGAGTTCTGTGTCAGTCTTTGCCTTGAGTCATGTTTCATTAAACAGCTAAAATTTTCAGTGAACCTTAAAAGAACATGAGTGCCACAGGCTGTATTTAGAAGGCAGAACTTAGGTCTGCTGCTGTTTGAACGGATGCAAATGTTGCTGGATTGAAATAAAGCTCCAGCAAGGCAGTGTCAGGTATGAAAAGTGCTCCTTTCCTTCCTTCTCCAGGAGCAGTCCAGACATGACCCAGGCCACAGGCAGGACTGAGGGCCAGCAGAAGGAAGGCATAACTGGCATTATATTTAAGTTTTCCCTAGAGTGCTTTACCTATAAAAACATTTTTTTTTTAGCAAAAATCCATATTTATGAGAACTGGCAGGGTGCAGTAGTGTTATTCCTGACTGGGCACAGCCACAAGTGCAGCCCAGGACGTGTTGTGACTTTGGTGACCCAGTGAGGCCATGAGGAGGGCCAGGAGGATGCTGGGGTGGGCTGGTGGGCAGCCAGGAGGCATCTGGGACAGCCAGAGTACTGGAAGGCTCCTCCTGCTCTCAATCAAACACATCTTTGTTGTTTTACCGTCCTTGGGCTGCTGGCACTGGCAGGAACTGCTGCATGTAAGCAACTTTTCCTCGTGTGGCTAAAGGGCATTGCTGAACGGAGTCAGCCTGCCAAGGGAAGGCATTAGGGCAGTGAAATGCAAGAACCAAAATTTACCTGTAATTCAGGCACTAGTGCCCATCCTGTGGTTTACTGCAGCATTGCAAGTAGACTCTCAAGTGGTGTAACAAAAAAACCCTAATTCTGCCTTTTTTGCCATGGCAGGAGCAGCTGGAGCTGAAATGCACTACACTTTGTCTGGTCCTCCCCTTAAATAAAATTCATGCATTTAATTACAGTAGGATGGAGATTCTGAAAACTATCCCACTGCATTTTGCTAATCAAAACCTCCCTTGCTGCACTTTAAGCTCTGTTAGTCCTTTCCCTCTTGGGTAGGAGGCTTTGCTAAACCTTGTTCCATTTTTAGTGGATCACTTGTTTTGTTCAGACAACAGGCATTTTAGAATTATTGTCTTCTTCCCCATGCCACTTTTAGCAACTTATCTCCAGTAAAAATTAGCCTGTATATCTGGTGGGTCAAACTGACACTGTAAAAAAACAAACAAAAAAAACCCCAAAACCAAAGATTTTATATCTGCTGTGGTTTGGTCCTGTGGCATCTTCCTGAGGCACTGGTACAGAATCTCCACTAAAGATGGGCACAGACTTACCTGACCTCAGCTGAATCAATTTATCTATACATCTGAAAGTAGTTTCTAATTAGAAGTAGCTTGCATTTTGCCAGGACTAGTACCAGCAAAAGATGATTATCCAATACTGCTGTCACTCCTCTTGCCAGACTATCACTATAGAAAAGATTCCATGACTGAAATGCACACGTTTAAACAGGTGATGATCACCTTCTGATTGGCAGACACCCATAGAAGAGTGAAAATAGTATCTCACTTTTCACAGACCTTTTCTGTGGAGCGTAATACAGCTCTTACCTGGCCTGCTTTCAGATTAAGCTCTTTGCTGTTCCTAGAATTGAAATTACTAATGCAAATGGCTCCCTGTACCTAAGGAGTGAAAGCAGCAATACAAACACTGTCTATTGCAATAACCTTTTCAGAGTGACCAAGAGCAAGCATGTTTCTGCTCACCCAGTGCCACAAGGAGTGTGCTGGTGCACCAGAAATCACAGGAGCTTACTTCAAAAAAAAAAAAAATCCTTTAAGGTTTAGTCTTTGGTTAGACTCACACTCATAAATCCTTAAAGGGCAAATTGTCCAGTGAAATGATTACATAAAGTAACTGAAGAGCCTCGCTGTCTCTTTTGCTTTAATCCTGTCATCTTTCTGCAATCATCTGAGGTTTTCTGTTCGGTGTTTTCACCCCTCCCACCCCCAGCTGGTCTGGAAGCCCTTACTCCTCCACGTTACCTGTAAAGCCTTTGACGAGGTGCCTGATGCTGGGTAGCAGCGACGACAGGCAGCTCTTTCCAGAGGCTGCAGGTGCTTGGAGAACAGAGCCAGGAGCAGCAGGCCGTGTGGGTAGAAGCTTTCCTCTCACACAGGCTCTGCAGAAGGCCAGCGCCATCCCAGACACAGCATCTGCTGCTATCCTGAGGGATTTCCAGGCGTTGCTTTAGGGCTGCTACTGCACAGCAATGTAAAGACCAGAGAGGTGGGGCAGGGCCATGGCAAACACATCCAGCCCGGCCAGTTAACCCTCAGAAAACACCCGAGACACGATTTTCTTTGATCTTTCTTGCTTTTGTGTCCAGTAACAGTCAACTGCATTAAAACGTATATAAGGATCTTCAAACTTCCCACAAGGAGGTAACAAAAGTACAGAAGAAAACTCTTCCCCCACAGCATCACACTTGAGCTCGACTCTAATGTGTGGTGGACACAGATTAAACCTATGTGGACCAGGAATCACAAAACCAAACACATCTGACTTCAACGGCTCAGCAGAGCCTGTGGTGCACTCCCCGTAGAGCAAGAGACAAAATGCAATGTATTTAGCACAAGGAGAGGGAGGCTGGCACAGGGACAGCTGTGGCCACCGAGTGTTATTTAATTGTCCTACCTGCGCATTTGATAATTAGATCTGACACCATCATGGAGATTTTAAAGGAACACTTCTACACAAAATCACTTTCTGCCTCCTGATTGTTATGGCTGCAAGTCAACAGCAGTCATGAATAATGACCCCTGGGTCCTCATTCCCAGCCCATCCCACACATGTTTTGACTCGGTTTGTAACCGTCCTGCTCTCCTGACCCCGTCTGCCACCGGGCTGAGCAGCCTTTCCAAAGGAAACCACACAGGTGTGGATTACTCCTCACTTTCCTAGTTTCCTTTTTCTGTCAGGAGCCATCTCCTCTTCCAGGCGATGTCCCAGCAGCTCCTCCACAAGGCTCTCTTCACCTCCCTGCTCTTGTCAGGGCAATCCCTGTGAACTGAGCACCCCTCCACATCCCCGGTGTTGGTAAAGGCACACACAGCAGTGACCCTCTGCACTGAAAACTCCAGCACTCATCTTTCTGCTCCAGAGGACAAACTCCAAACTGCTGCTGCTCCTTGTCCTACCTCCAGATTAAAAAAAAATAAAATCAAACAAACCACAAACCAAAACCACCAACAAAAACCCAATTTCTTTTCTCTAGGGGATTAGAAGTAATATAGCCCTGGGTGATGTTCTGTAGCAAGGAACTGCCATCACCCAGCCTAATTCTTATGTTTTGTACAGTCTGTGTAGTGTTAAGGACATTTGTTATCTGTACGGGTAGATCTCTTTTACTTGCAAGGAGTTAAAGCCACATTCTCTGAACTCTTGAAAATAAACAACCTCTCTGTCTTCCATTCTCCTACGGTCGCAGCTTTTTGCTTTGCCCAGACCTCCTCCCATCAGGCTTCCCCCATTCTCCACCACGAGCACAGCTGCATCAAAGCTTGCTCTATTGCCATTCTCACCGCCTTTCTGTCAGCGGAAAGGGCTCGGTTTGCGCTCTGGCCCGGAGTCATCACGTTTTCAAACACGCGTTCGGCCGTTTCCTCCTCTCAGACCTCCCCTAAAGCCGAGTATTCGACACGGGGAGCCGCGAGAGCGGCGCCAGCGGTGCCCGGGGGTGCCAATTCCCGAGGGCTCCTTCGCCACTCGCCCAGCGCTTTTCACACCGGCCAAGGAAATCGCTGGGACGCCGGCTTTTAAGAGCTGAAAGGCGGCGTGGCTCACCCCCCTAATTCAACACCCTGCTATTAACGCGGAGCGGCGGCTGTCCCGCCCGCAGCTCTCGGCACGGGCACAGCCGGACGGCAGAAGGAGCACCGGGGCATCCCCCCCCCACACACCCACCCCGCCACCCCCTCCGCGCTCAGATCTCGCCGTCTCCGTAAAAACCACATAAGAGATATATATATATTTGTTTCCTTACAATAAACAACCAGAGCGCATCCCCGCGCCGCAGTCCCCGGGC
>VWZN01000025.1:306878-350425 GCA_013396955.1 Regulus satrapa
GCGACGCGGGATCGGGACGAGGACTGGGACGGGAGTGGGAACTGGGATTGGGACCGGGATCGGGATGGGTAGCAGGACCGGGACCAGAACCGGGATGGGGATAGGGAGTGGAAGCGGGATCAGGACCGGGATGGGGATGGGGACGGGAATGGGAATGGGAATGGAGAGCGAGACCAGGATCTGGACTGGGACGGGATGGGGATGGGAACTGGGATTGGGACCGAGACAGGGACTGGGATCTGCACTGGGAGGAAGGCACAGGCCCCGTGGGGAGGAGCGGAACCGCTCCGAGCGGCAGAGCGGCGCGGGGACACAAGGAGTTCAGTGCTGTAGGAGTGGGAAGAGGCTCCGAGGAGCCTTGTCAGCTCATGGAGGGCAGCAGGTGCCTTCCCATTGGTACTCATAAGTCGTGTGGAGCAGAGGTGATTTCTTCTTTGCACCCCCGTTAGGAATGGGTTTCAATTAATTAGACTAGAGAAGGTTTGTCTGGTGTCTCAGGTGAGGTACGTGCCCTCACTGGAGTGCTGCTCAGGTATGGGGAACCACCCTGGAATATTCAACCCTCGACAGGGATGGGCCTGATGTGTGCTGTGCTTGTGAGCTGTGAGTGCTCTGTGTGCAGGGGGTGGGTGCAGAGGCACCCTGGGCAGCAGGACAGGCAGCAGCATCCCACAGCACCCAGCTGTTGGGCCTGGTGAGCCCAGGCTTTGGTGGCCCGGCCCTCACCCCTCTGGTCAGTCCTTGCAGGGCAGCAGCTGTGCTGCAGGATAAGGGACCGTGGTGGGGAGATGCAAGTCCCCTTTGCTGCCCCGATGCTTCATCCAGCCAGGCCACCCAGAAACAGGATCCTCCTTTGGGAAGCATCAGGTGTGCTTTTCCATTTGGGCAAGAGGAGTCCACAGTGCCAAGATCATGTTGATTTCCAGCTCCTGGTGAGAGCTGCCAGGCTGAGCAGGGCGGGTGGAGTTTTGTCAGAAGTAAATCTGTCTCCCCTGTGCACGGCCCTGATTTGTCAGTCTAACAGATGCCCCTCTGGCAGGTAAAGCAGCTTTCCAATGTGTTTGTTTGCATCTGAAATTGGCAGGTCCCATAAGCTCAGGGATCAGGAATACCTCTCCAGGGGCTGCCTTCAGCACCGCGAGGCTGGATCCACCTCCCCAGCCACATGGAGTGCCTGGGAAGTGGGTGTATCAAGGACCAGGGAACAGTAAGGATGGCTGCAGGCAGTAGAGCTGGCTGGAGGCAGTGTTTCAGAGCATGAATTCTCCGGTTGGAAAATGGGACTCAGTGCTGAAAACATTTGCAAAGGAAATCCCATTCCAGACTGTGCTTGTGTGGGACACGGCTCTGCGCCGGGTGAGCGCAGGGACATTTCACAGCTATGGGGGGTCAGGCTCAGCCCAGAGCTTATCTCTGAGATGCAGTTATGTGACAGACCTTTGCCCTATTCAGCGGAGTGTTTCAGGACCTGATTTGCACTGGAGCCAGCAGGGAATGGCAGAGGTAACAGATGGGTGACAGGGCACAGGGTGATCAGTCAGAGTGGTTGAGCATCACTTCCTGGAGCAATTATTGTATCTCATCTTCTGCAGACATTTTAAGAGGCAGGGTGAATAATTTCATATCACTGCTGTAGCAGTGTATGTTGCTACAGGCAGAGAGGAAAATGGCCCTGTTCCCCTCACTGCCAATGTAGGGAGTGATGAAGGACCTGGAGCAGCGTAAAAAAAAAAATTATATCCTCACTTCGAAAATATTGTGAAGGATAGACACCTGTCACCAGCACTGCAGCAACAGCATCCTCTATTTGCCCAACAGCTCAGCACAGCTCACGTGCCTTGGCAATCCAAGTGTTTGAGGGATGTTGCAGGAGTTATTTCACCGCTTTCTTTGTCCAGACTTTTGCCCAGGGACTTGTGTGTTCCAGGTGTTGAGTAAATACTCAGCAGCTCCACTCAGGTCCGTGCAGAGCTGCCAGGCATGGTCAGACTTGCACCAACCTCATGGTAGCTGACAGGGGACAGCCAGAGTCTCAGTGCTGGTGCAAAAGCTGGGAATCTGCTGTTGGCACTGGAACGAATCAATGTCTTGGTGAAACTCTTCATCAGTTTCAAGCAGTAAACAAAATATGTAGTCAAGAAGGGCTAATGGACAAGTAGCTGCTTCTAGGAAGGATTGGTGTTTTGGTGTGCTTTGAAATGTTCTTAATTTGAAACACAGAGAAGTGCATGAAAAACTCCTGCTTCATCCTCGACTGGAAGCTGGGATCACTTCTGACTATGCCAAGCTACCCCTTAGGCAATCCTCGTCAGGACTTGAGCACTGTAAGGCCGCAGCTATCTTGGTGGTGTCTTGTGTGAGCTCCTGTGGCAAGGCTGCACAGCCACCCTGGCACGCTATCATCTGCAGCAGGTGTGACAAATGGCTGTTGGCACCGTGAATTCAGCACCACGGGCCAAGCTCTGCCCAGCCGAGGGGAAAGTTTTCTGCTCCCTCTGAACAGCGAGAAACAGTGTGAGAAATTTAAGCTGATCTGAGCCCAGGAAGCTGTCAAATCTGCTGGGGTCTGAGAAATCTGCTTGGGGAGACTGGTGTGGGAGCTCCCAGTGGCCACAGGGATTTGTAAAGTCCAGAATTGCTCCTGGGAACACACCAACACACACACACACATGCATGTATGGAATCTGTGGACAGCTGCAGGTGAGTGAGGCCTTTGTTTGGGGTTGGAGGAAAGATTTCTTTCTTCGTATTAAAGCAAAAAATGATCTAACGAGTGACTTAACAAGAATGATAGAAGGATTTAAGCACAGAGGGGTTTGAGTGCATGCAGGACAGCTGTCAAGTTTAGAGAGGAGATTAGCAGTTCATTTGAGAGATACATTAGGAAAGGGCTTACTCTGGGGGGGCTGTGAGCTCCCCTGAGGCTGGGGAGGATTTACTGTCTGTAAGTGTTGATGTATTGTGCACGTTACAAAGCTTGCCATCCCAACAGCTTTGATATGTTCCAGCTTTTCTTTAAAACCCCTGTGGATTTTAAAGTGGCTTTCATTTAACGTGGGAGATGTTGACAAGCTCCCCCAGGAGGCTGGCAACTTCTCTGAAGGGTCTTTTAAAATATGAGCTTCAGCACCATTTCTAGAAGACTTCCCCCCTCTCTGGAAATATCAAGGAGTGGTTTGTTTCTGACAGCACTAAAAAATACATGAGGTGTCTGCTGACACAGGGAAGATATGCCCCGTGCTTCTTGGACTCCTGGCCTGGTGTTCAGGAATCCTATCTAAAGCTTTTGGCTTAACAGATGATGTTGTGTTTGGAAAGCTGAAGTTTATAGCACAGAGCAATCCTGCTCAGAAGATTGGAAGCAGCTGGTGGGACTGAGATGGGTGAGTTAGGTTTCGGTGGAGGATGCAAACACGAGGCACGGAGGCAGAGCTTCAGCCCGGGCTCTGCTCAGCGGCTCCAGCACTGATGTTTGATGTGCCTGTGCGACAAGAACTGTCTCTGGTGTCTCCCTTCTCAGAAGGGAGGGGTCCACGAGGGCTTGTGCTGGTGGGGGGCTCTGGGGAGGAAGGCTCTGCTCCTTGTCAATGGTGTGAGGAAGGTGGGGGATTCCCAGGCACGGTGTCTCCCACACTCCAGGGGGGGCCTGAACTGGCACGACAGTGTTGGTAAAAATGATAAAGAAATCATCCTGGCCCCTTTTTACTGGCGAAAAACTCCCTGGGATGGAGGATTAGGGGTGTAAAAGCCAGCTGCAAAACATGACTTTTGTTTTGGGAATCTTTCTTTGGAAGTGTGCTTTTGCTTTTTTTGTGTGGAAGCAGCTGATCCTTCAAGGAGGTGAAAATCTGACTGCAAAGCAGGCAGTGGTGCTTTCACCTTCTCGTGATCTCTGCTGAGCCCAGGGGGCTATTTCAGCATCACCAAACACATCGGGTGGTTCTTGAACAGGGTACCAAACTCCTTCAGGGTGGAGAGCACAGCTTCCACTGCGCTGGGGGCAGGAGTGACTGTCCAGGGCACTCATTTCAGAGCTACATGACAGTCCTCAGGTAACTGCAGCAAATGTTTACCCAGGCAAACAGAGCTGGTGGGCAGCGTGATGCATTTTTATGATTCAGCCACTGAGAGCACAGAGCAGCACGCAGCATTAGCCAGCCTCTAGAAGAGCTGCTGCTCCACCTCGTAGCATGCAGACAACTGGAAAGGGCTGAGAGCAGAAAATAGAAGGTGCTTCCAAGAATACATCATTGTCATCAAGAAACTAATGTGCTCATCACAGCAGAAAGTTATATGGGCAACCTAAATGTGGCTCTGCTTGACTGTTGAGTGCTCGAATTTCCAGGAAAATGCCATCATTTCCCCTATTTTGTTTTATCTCTGGCAATGGCACCTTGAACCAGGAGCAATTGGAGCTGAGCATTCAGCAGAGCCCGGACTGATGTGACAGCTCCAGGCTGGCTGTGGCTGCAGCAGCAGGAGGGCTCAGGGCTGTGGGGGGCTGGAGGGGACAGCTGAGCCCTCTCCAGGGCTGACAGCAACGAGGAGGAGAAGACACTTCATCGTCTGGGGGATGACAGTGCAGAGAGAAGAGAAACTGAATTTCCTATCCCCTCCAAAAAAGTTTGTCAGCTGAAGGAGAAAAAATGCTTCCTGGACACAGACTTTTAAAAATCTTCAGAGCACTGCTGAAAGTGTTGGAAATAGTTGCTGGGGGGAGAAAAAAAACTTAAAATTTTAAAAAGGAAAAATCCATTGCAAGATTATTTTTGCCATCAAAAATATATCTAATCTAATTATTTGGGCTGATAAACAGCAGACACTATCAGCTCTTCCATCATCTCTTGCAAATGCATGGAATTTAAAGGAGAATGCAAAGGTCATAGACAACCAGCCAGAGTTTTGATTTGTCCATCTAAAGCACTGCAGAACACAAATAAAGCCAAGAGCCAAATGTTTATCAGCAGAACCATATTTGTCCTGAGGATATACTGACTTATGGAGAGAGATGTCAAAGTGGCATAGAAATTCATATACTGTTTATGAGGAAATCAAATGGTTTTTATGAAAACTGAAAGGTATATTTGGATGGTTTTTGGTTTTTTGGGCTTTTTTAGGAAAATTTGTGTTTGTGCATTTTATTAATATATCAGGGAATTGTAATAAATGCTGTTAGCACTTCAGTTCCTAAATGTCAAATGTGATTTCTCTTTACAGCAAATCAGACTCACGTTGAAATAGAGCACCAGGTTCTTCTGCAAAGGTCCTGTGAGCCTGAAATGGCACAGGAAGTGTGTTAATTTTACAATTTTGTATGAAATAAATCAGGTCTATTATTACTGAATTTCTCTGGATATTCCTGGAAGTGTCCAAAGTCAGGCTGCATGAGGCAAGGTAAGGTGTCCCTGCCCGTGGCAGGAGGGTTGGAATGAGATTTAAAATCCCTTCCAGCCCAAACCATTCTGTGATTCTCTGACCTCAAACCACTATTTGGGGAGCAGGAGCTCTCTGATCCGAGCAGCCAGGGGTCTGCACCTGCTGGCAGCACCCCGTGACCTGGGCTGTGCATTGGAAAAGCTGAGGTTCAAATCCCAGCCTGCTGGACTCCTCTGCAGCCAGGGGCTCATCTCTGGAGCTTATTGTGGCTGGCAGGTTGTTATGTGCCTCTGTCAGAGTCTGCCCCAGCAGCTGTGTCAGGTTTGTGCCTCCTGGGGGTATTTTGGAGGGTTCACACATCGAATTTTGGAGTGTCAGCAGGCTTTGCCTGTAGGTGATGTTGTTTCACGCCTTCCTTTAACTCCAGGGTAATACTGAATTAAACCCCAGTCCAGCAAACATTAATTATATGCTTATCATGGCAGGCCTTGCCACAGTAGCTATAGTTTTTCTTCAAAGCTGGCAGTTTTTGTTTCAGGATTTCGGGAGACCACAGAGCTCATAAGGAACAGAAAGATGTCCTGGTGACTGCCAGTGCAGGTTAATATCAGTGATGAAACCCTTTTTTACTTAAAGGGGGTGGCCAAGAATTTGTGTACTGATTTCATCTCCTCCTGCCCCTGCTTTCATACCTCCTGTCATGGAAGTGGAAGGCCAAGTCAATATGTTTGGGGAAAAATCAGAGGTTTTCTGTTTTGGACATGTCTCTGGATTAATTGAAATGAGTATTTCAAATAAAATTTTGGCTAGACACTCTACATTCCTTTACATATTCCTCCTCTCCAAAAATCACTGCTCCAGGATATCCTTGAGAGAGCTCAATGCCTGCGTGAAGATTTATTGCTTTTAGTTTCTGAATCAGTTCTGAACTGAATTAGTAAATGCCAGTGCATATTTCTAATAGCAATAAGAATTCCAGCAGAATTTCTGAGGTCTGTCTGGCTGATTAAATCCAGCAAAGTCTCTTGCTAAGCTCCTTGGCAGAGCCAGCCAAATTCAAGGACTTTTAGACAATCACAAATTCTGTTCTGAAGATTTTTTTTATAGTGTGAAATTTTACCAAGCAGAAGAGATAGATGTATGAGTTGCGATGATCCGTGTAAATGTCATGCACACATGTAAGACATTGATAAATTCCTGATATATTAATTTCACACGGTGAGGATAATAGCATTTCTCCTGACAACTCAATTAAATTTGTAAAAAATTCCCAGCAAAAAGCGGTCATTGCATTTTCTGTCAAGCTGATAAACACAACTTAGCTGAAAGAGGAAAGCAATCAAAAAAATCAGGCCTGCACTTGGAAATTGCTCATGAAAATTTACACTCATTTTCTGGTTTGTTATTTGGTATAAAGGAGTAACCAGAGGGTTCTTCATTGTCCTGCCTGTTTGGTGGTGCTGGCTTTCTTCATCTAAACTTGAAGTTGTCGCTATTGGGAAGAAAAGTGATGTGCAAGAAAATCAACAACCGAAGAATAGAGAAGTCATTACTACACCAAGATATAATTTTGAATCAGTCTAAATGTTTTACATTTCTCAAACATTTTGGGATCTGTTGTCTTCAAGTCAGAAGACACAGCCTGGATACCCATGGACACCACTGAGATTGGGTGTTCCCAGTGTGTGCCAGTGGATTGCAACTTTGCCATTTCACATCCTCAAGGAGCCTGTGTTAAGCTTCTGAATTCTTGCACTCCTATTTTCTGAAAAATCCTATTGAGAGTCTGACCTGAGAGCATGACTTCATTTGTGTTTTCAGTAAGAACTATTTTACTCAAACCTTTGGGTGCTTTTGAGTTCCTTTTTTTCCTTTTTTTTTTTTTTTTTTTCTCCTGAAGGGATAACCTACTAATTATACACGAAAATTGTACCTCAAAGATCCATCTTAATAATATAATTGTAGTAGCAAAGCAACTGGTGTGATTATGTGCATCACTGCACTTTTCAGCCATTAACCAGCTTTTCTTGGTTAATGAAGTTAGTAAAACCTAGAATGTGCTTTGCTGGAATATATCCAGTGCAATCTCATTATCACCTACAAGCCTCTGTAATTGGGGCGATAACGTGCAAAACGTTATGTGGCTGATAAATGCAATGGGATTAAAAGAGGGCCAAGTTCTGCTCTCAGGCACACGTGACAGAGCTTGGGGTTCTGGTGTGTGTTTGTGGGAGCCCCAAGTGGAGTTTGGGGCAGGAGGAGGCGCACCTGGAAGGAGTCCAGCTGCAAAAACTAATGAGGGCTGCGGCCTCTCAGGAAAGGGAGAAAGAACTGGAGCTGTTGAGCCAGGAGGAGACTTTAGTGAGGCATGAAAACGGTCTTGAATGCCTTCAAAAGAGGGAATAATCTGTTCTCCGTGCTGCTGTTGGATAGGGTGTGGAGGAGTGGGTTCCCAGCTCGTGTGGGAGGGCCGTGGCCACTGGGTATTGGGGGAATGCAGCCTGGATAGCTGAGGGCTGGCTGGAATTGCTGGGAGCAGGGCGTGCTGGTGGCCACCAGGAGCAGGGCAGTGAGGAGGTGGCCTCTGTGCTGGCCCCTGGCTTTGGGCAGTGAGGAGGGAGCAGCAGTGTCCCCTCAGTGGTGCCTCATGGCTCCGGGCTCCTGGCAGAGGAATCAGAGAGCTGCTTGATGCTTGCACGGACACAGAGCACATCTGCCAGGAGGATCTGCGATCAGAATCGTGCTCTCAGCTGTTGCACACTTGGAGTTACTGTCAGGACTGCTGGTGGAAGGGAGAGAAGGTTGTGAATGTGAAAAAAGGGAAGCATTACTGGTTGCTCCCTGGGATAATACAGGTCACAAGGCTGGTTCTGTTTGTGCTTGTATGAATTTCAACATGTCTTTTCAGGAAAAAAAGCATTCAAATGTTATTAAAAAACCCTGTAATGAAGAGTCATCCTGTCTGCTTCAGCTCTGGCTTTGGTAATAAATTCTTTATTTACACTGGTAAATATGTGCCTCATGTTTCCAGTCAGGACTTGCCTGTTTTCAGTGTCAAGGTTTTCCTGTGCTAATTGAGGACCCTGATTTCAACATTTAATTCTCCTTGTGAGCACTGATAATCTTTAACCAAGCCATCCCTTAAACTCCTCTCTTCACAAACTAAATAGATCCAGCTCCTGCAGATGTAAATGTTGTTTTTCCAGCCTTCGTGTTCCTTTCTGAACTCTCTGCAACTTGTCAGCTTCCTTTATGAATTGTGGGCTCTAAATTTAACATGGCCCACCAGTGGGAATTGCACCAGCAATACCAAGAACACAGGAAGATTTGCATCCTTTGCTACAGTACAACCCTCAGACATTGTGTACAACTGAAGAGTAGCTTAAAAATAGGTTCAGACCAAGGTTCCTCTAGCTCAGCATTTTGTTTCTGACACTAGGCCGTAGTGGGTGGATTCTGAAGGGTGGTATTTCCCTGCACAGCCTCCCCTTATGTTTTAAAAATAAAGATACAATCTGACACTCCACGTAAAGCCTTTGGAATTCCTATGTCTTTGGTGCCCTGTCAGGTCTGTAGCTTCCCAGCCTTCATATCATGGGCTGGCCTAGGAGTCAAACTGCAAACCAGAAGATTTGTGTCTTTGCTGAGAGTCTGGTGGGCAGTATTTTTAAATCCCAGCAGGGCCCTGGGAAGGCAGGGCCCACGGGAGGACAGCGTGTCCCTGCCCTGTGAGGGCCGTGCTCGGCACACACAGCCTCACCAGGGTACCCTGATGGCTGTGCCAGGGCTGGCACCCCAAAAAGGAGAGGGAGCAAGCACTCTGCCAGGCGCTGCCAGGGCTCCGAGACCCAGCAGATGCAGGGAAGGAGCTGTGCGGTGTCTCGCCCTGGGGAGCCCTGCCTCCCCATCTGTGAGCTCAGCTGGAGAACCACCACCATCTGAGCATCCCTGACCCCTCAGAACAAAGCCCTGCCTCCTGCAGGCTCCCCATGGAGCTGGGGAATTCTGTCCTACCCCAGTGAGGTGCCTGGGATCCCTGGCCTCTCCCCAGCCAGCTCCTCGGCAGTGTAAAACCCTCTCCCCGGCCATCGCTCTGCCGTGCTGTGTCATCTGCAGCTTTATTAGAAGATGATTTCATGTTTTCTTCCAGGAAGGGTGTTACATAGCCGAGAACAGATCACCATGGAGCTTCTTGGAAACTCCTGGGTGACGATTCCTCATCTGCAGTCGCACTGGGAGCTCTGTCAGCCGGGCTGCAGGCTCTGCCCTGTGCAGCAGCTCCTCAGCCCTGCGCCGCTGCCATTCCTTGCTCCCTAGGGCTGGGAGCAGCCTTTCGTGGCAGGGCCACGACTGGGTTAACACGCTGCACCAGCCCACACAATGTGCTTGCTGTGGACACAGAGTCGCAGAAAGGTTTAGGCTCACCCCACTTCACCAGCCAGCCATGGGCAGGGACACCTCCCGCTGTCCCAGGCTGCTCCAAACCCCGGCCAACCTGGCCTTGGATGCTTCAAGTTTAGGCACTGCTGTCTTACTGCAGCCCTTGGGCTGCTGGAGAAATGAAAAAGGAGGTGTTTTAGTCCATCCTGGTAGGAGACTGACTAAAGGAAAGTGTAATTCAGTGTCATGGAATTTTGTTTGTGAAGCTTTCATGGGGGGGAAAAAAAATAAAGTTTCCAAAGACAGAGCCAGCTTTAGAGGGAAAAATGGATATGTTTGCATTTTAAAGTGCTGCTGGCATGCAGATTGTCAAGGACATGCTTGCTAGTGGTAGACAAGAGAGGTGATGAGGAAATTGTACTGCTGGGAAGGAAATCAGGAAAGGTATTACCTGAAGGACCTGAAAGTAAGAGCAGAGGTGAAGACATCAAGAATATAGAGATGAGACACAGAGAAAAAATGATTTTGAAATATGTAAATCCCATTTTCTAAATAGACAGAACAATTAATGGTATAGACCACTTAGAAGATATAAAGGTACATGCACAAATGTAAATGCAGATTTCTTGCATGTCCCTGGATCCTAAACCTTTAAAAAGACAAGCTCATTATATCCTGACTCCACTGAAATTGAGAAGACTCCTGCCAGTTTTATCCCTATTTATTCATTTAAAATAATGACTATATTGAGATAATTGAGACACAAAGAGACACAGTGACAACCTATTCCACTTTTGTTACGCAGGCAAAAATGTCTATTCATAATTATGTTCAATTGTGAGAAGATTCCTCCACCATTCAAATTTCTGGAGGGTTCATCTTCGGTTTCCTCAGCCAAATTATTATAGCTTTCTGGGTGAATATGAGTGCTTTTCCCTTTTGAAGCCAATAGAACACAAATAAACACCATCATGTCCTAAACTAATGGACAACTTTTCTCTAAGTTTAACACCCAGATATTATAAAAACTGAAAGTGCATGCTACTGAAAAGCAACTGATTTTTTTTTTATATAAGATTAAAAAATAGCAATGATAATAAAAAATGAACAGTGCTGTGATTTGGTTGGATTTTTCTCTAAATTAATGATGCTCCTGAGAGCCTAGATATGTATTAACTTTTGTATTGGAAGAAAAATGTACCCTTTGAAAAGTGTACTTGTAAGCTTTTACTGAAATGGAAGCGTTTCAGATACATGGAATTCATCAGTATTTGAACAAGGGTTTTAAAACCTTAAGGTTACTTCAAAATGCTCCTTAGTGCTGTTTCAGCAACTGTAGCCATCAGAGCTATAAAGCTCGAGTGTCTTGGCCTTGTTGTAATAAAATACCTCAACCCTCTCATTTTACCATTTCTGATTTCTTTCTCCCAGAAATCGGGAGAAATTTTTAAAAAGTCACTGCTTTCTTTACTTTGACACGTGCCAGGTTTCACCCATCTTCTAGATACGCTTTGCTGCCGCTCATGAAAACTTCACGACATAAATCCATGCATGCAGGGTCCAGGTGGTTTCATTTAAACAGTGATTTTGGCCGTGGCTGTGGTGTGCAGAAATGCTGCTGCAATGACAGTGCCTGCAAAAGAGGGAACGGCAACCAGAGAGGCTTCGTTCATCTGCAGATGAAGGGAGAGGTGAAGTCCTTCCCAGAACAGAGTTACTTCTTATTAACCGAGTTTTTTAAATTGCCAGAATTCCTCCTTTTTAAGGCAGCAGACAGAGCTGCTGTGCTGTTTTTCAGCAGTGTCTCAAAACATCACAACGCTGGAATTCAAAGGTGTTCGATGTGCTTTGAAATAGAGGAGTGTACGAGCGTCAAAGTCACTATGAAATGAAACAAGTAGATAAAAAAGAGAATTGTTCTTAAACTCTGGCTCCTACAAATGCATTCATGGCGTCTCTGGCTTACCATTCACCAGTTTTTCCAGAGACACCACGCTAATATTTTAATGTATAAACCCGTAACTGTAGAATCCGTGCCGGACTGTCTGGGTGGTGGTGCTGGTTTTCATTGTGTTTCTTGTTGCCTCACTCTATCCCCCTTCTCTCCCCGTTTCCTTTCAGATTTGCATCAGGCAAAACAAAAACACACTCTCAGCATTTCAAGATTTTTTTTTTTTTTTTAAAACAGGACAGAGATGTTTAAATCTGGATGTTTAGATCTACTCTTGGAAACACTATATGGTGTGGCAAACAGCACTCAAATCTTTGGGATTTTATTAAATGCTGTCTGAGGGCAGGCTTTATACCTCTTGCTTATTGGACACAGGCAGCTGCATCTACTTGAGGGAGTGGTTTTTTTTGTTTTTTTTTTTGTTTTTTTGTTTTTTGTAAAATATTCTTCATAATGAGAAAAGAGATAGTGGGTTGGATTTTTAAGATGCTTCAATACAGCGGGTTTTTTTCCTATCACTGATTTTTATGTCTTTGCAAAACAGCTGAAATATTTTCTCCTGGAGGCTTCTGTTGTTTTCCTCCAGTGTTTGCTAGCATGTGAGGAAGAGATCAGACACATTTTTGTCTCGTTGTAAAGAGGAGAATTCCATGGAAACCACGCTGAATACTCCAGGGAAGCCCATCAAGTAGTTCAAGATCAGAAATCAACCTGAATTTAGGGAGAAGGAGCAGAGGGCTGTGGAGCAGGGCTGGGATGTCTGGTGTTAGAACCCTGGGCACAGAGAAATTGGGAGAAGAGAGATGTAGAAATAAGCCAGAAAAAACTCACCAGTATGAAGAAATTTAAAACAGATAGGGCAATATTTCTGAATCAGAATGATGGGAAAACAGCAAAAGCTTTTCCCCAGAAGTTACACTGGGTTCTCTGTGACATTAGTTGTGGAACTGTGTGAACTGGACAGAGCTGACTTTACACTGGTTTCACTGAAGCAGTAAAGTCTGCACAGGGGCTGGGGCTACAGCTCCTCAGGGCAGCTCCACTTTTACTATTTTCTTGTTCATCACTCACTTTCTCTGGGTTTTTTTGTGACTTTCTCCTGCAAAAGCAGATGGCAATCATTATTTCACGTTTTCTTTCAGAAGTGAATTAGAGAAAGGTGATGCAGACTGCTGGGAATGTCCAGGGGATTGAGTGGTGCCTGGCACTCCTCCCTCCTGGACTGAAGGGGTTTGGCACTGCCTGCACCTGCCAGGGTCTGAGGAAATCCCTGCTGCTTCAGGGACTGCCTCCAGCCTTTGGGCAATGCAGTGCCTTTAGGTCTAGCTGCAGTTATCTGTTGGCATAAGTATGCAAATACTGAATGGGGAAAAAACCCCACTTTTCCTGCCATGTTGGTGCCTGAGCACCTCAGTCTCTTTGAATTATTCCCTCCTTAATGTTAAAGGTGGGGAAAGAGGTGGCTCAGGAGCAATCTGCCCTTCTGCAGGAGGAGCCCCAGCCCAGCCAGCAGTGTGGTACCTGAAGGAGGGAGTGAGGGAAACCTGTCCCTTGGAGCCCTGTGTGGGCACAAAATGCTTATGGACACCCAGCTGCTCTGCTTGCTGGCTTCTCCTTCCTGATGTTTTCCAAGCAGGCAGCTGTTGGGTAGGATGGCAGGGAGGAGGGAAGCATTGAAGCCACATTTGCTGCAGGTGTTGCTCAGAGATCCAGCAGACCATTGTGATCCAGCTACTCCATGCAGCCTTTCAAAGCCAACGCTGCAGGGCTTGCTCCAATTTTAGTCTTTATGTTTTACAAGCATTGCTGTGACATTCATCCTGCTAATACCTGAACCTGCTGCATCCTCCTGTGAGAAAGGGCATTTTTATCTCGTTATTGTGGTGGGGTACTCCTGAGGTAGAACGCAGTTTAGAATTTGTTCAAAATCACCTGCTAGGGCTGTGCAAGAGCCAAGAATAGGTTTGTTTCCTCATAGTGGGCCTTAATCACAAAAAAAAAAAAAAAAAAAAAAAAAAAAAAAAGAAGAAAAAAATCAAAATCCTTCCACTCCAGTGAAGCAGGTCACATCGGGGAGCTGCTTTTGCATTAGCCCCGCAGTTCATAGACCTCCCTCATTAAAGAGTCACATGCTGCAGCCTGAATGCCAGGCCAATCTTCCAGCCCTGTGTTTTCAGGCTGGAGTTTTCAGGCTGGCATGGAATAGCTCAGCTTTCATTAAGCACTGTCTGAAGCCAGCTAATCTCGTTGGAGGGCGCAGAGGAACGGCAATCCCGTAAACACAGGGGCTTGGTGCTGGGCTTTGCCGGGGGAATACGGCCACATCAGAGACTGTCCTGGCTCTGCTGCAGCCATTCCTCACTGGCTGGGAAACTATTTTAGCACAGCCAAGAGAGAGCTGAAGCTGCCGAGCGCAGATACTGGCAGCAAGTAAATAACAGCGTCTTTTGGAAGCAGTAAATGAATAAAAAGCAGGCGACCTTCGGTGTCCTCGGGGAGCTTTGCTGTCCCCAGGTAGCAGGAGCTCAGGTGTCACTGCCAGAGCTGGGCGGGGCTGTCATAAGTGATGAGTTGGTCTTGCAATATTTCTTCTCACGTTACTAAACACCTTTCATTAGCAAGTGAACGTCGTGCGTTTTCCCTCTCTGGTGACCTTTGCTGGCACACCTTCCCCGTGTGCCTCATTTTCTTTCTGACTCCCCTTTCAAGGCCAGCTCTGGGGACCTGCTTTTCCACTGCTTTGGGAATTGTGCCCACGTTTGTGTCTGGTTTTGTGTGTGTGCATTTCTTCAGGTCCTTCCCCTGGGTTTGCCAGCAGCAGTGAGCACAGCAGGATCCTCTCGCTGCTCTGCAGCAAGGCTGGCGTCACCTGTGGCTCTGGAGAGCAGCACAGCAAGGAGCTGTGCACTGTCCCCATCGGCCCAGGAGCACTTTGCAGCCCTGGGGCTCAGGATACATCGTGGAGGACCAAAATCATCTCAGATCTTCCATCCACCACACGGCAGCACCAGCTGTGGTGGTGTGGCTCTTACAGGGGTTCCTCTAGAGGCCTCGCTGAGTGAGGGATGTTTTCTAAACCTTTCTAGTAATCATTCATTGCTTCCCAGCATGTGTCCTGAGCTGCTGTTGGTCTGTTTCTGATTTTAGCACAGCACAGGGAGATGCAGTGGGAGGGCCCTGCCTGGGGTGTACACGGTGTTGTAGGACTGGCACGTCACTGGCTCTGGTTACTTTTGGGGTGTAGAGGAAAAGAACTCAAATGTGAAAGGAACTTGGCTTAAAATGAGCATTTTCCTAAATGGATTTGTTCCTCTGATTCACTGCTCCAGTGCAGGCTTTCAGCCTCCCCAGAGCAGTTCCTCGTTCACTCATTTTTGCTCTATTAATAAACACACACAAGCACTTAAATGGAATCATGTACCTCATAGAAAGGGAAAAAAAAACCCCAAGCAACATAGCTTGCTGTCCCCATGGGAGGAAAAAAAACCTACACCGTGAACACCAGTGCCATTCTAGTAGATTTTTGTTTACTGAAATGTATTTGATTCGTAGTCTTAGCTCTTGAGGCTGTGTAGGACCAGGGCAGTTTAAACACTCCTCTTGTTTAAGGTACACAACATCATTTCCCCCCAGATCTTTCTTTTCCTCTCTCTCTTCATATGTCATTGTGTTCCATGTCTGAATCAAATCTAGTACTATTTTTTGAGGTTTTGTTTGAGCTGAGATGAAATCAGAGTTTAACAGCGAAGCTGGCTCAGGATTGGAGTGTCACAACACTCACTGTGAACAGTGTGAGATAAAACAATGTTGGAGCAGATCATCGTTTGGAGTGAAAGAACAGGCTGTGTGTGACATTATGAAAAACCTTATTTCTGAAAACTTTGTTCTTTTAGCTGAGGTTCCCTCTCCTTAAGTGGCTCTAATGTAGATGTGTCTGGGGACCAGCTCCCCTTTTCTCTTCTTCCCGGGCTTCTCCTTGCATATTGCACTTTAGCTGGGATTTTTCTTCCACCCTGGAAGAAATCTCCCAGCAGCTCTGAAATTCCCTTGGGCTGGGGAGTCCTGTCAGAAGGGTTTCACCTGGGCAGACAACAGATGTCAGCAGGACCAACCTCCTCTGAGCTCTGGGGTAGAGGTTGTATTTTACACTAATATTGAATTATGGCAATGATGGCACTTTTAAGAAGTTTTCCTCTTAAGCTGTGCTTTGTTTCCAGGGGAGGGTGTGTGTTTCTCTGTGTGTAGGACAGAAGGACAGCTCCCTCCAGGAGTGACACTGAAGTCCCTGCTGCCTTCCCAGCCTGCTGCCAGAGGCTCTGGAGGCTGCAGAGCACCTGGGGTTTATCTTTTCCCTCCTGGAGAGTCCAAGCTGTGCTTCACCCTCGTTGTTGGGGGTTCTCTTGTGCCAGCAAAGGGCACATCCCTCCTCTTCCTCCCCTGCAACACCAGGGCAGCCTGCAGCTCCTCCACCTTGCCCTGTCCTCTTCTGCTCCCTTCCCAGGCGGTGTGCAGGAGTCTGTCAGGGTAAGAGGGGCACCTCTGGCACTGCTGGGAGAAGCAGCCTGGCTGCCTCCAGGCTCCCTTTGCAAGGGGGAAAGCAAAGGATCTCGAAATGAGTCCAGTGTATTAATAAGCCAGGCTGCCCCACATAGCGGGAGCGAAAGTGGGACAGGCAGCACACTGCTAATTTTACACAGGCCCAAGGGGATTTTTTTTTTTTCAGGGAGTGTGTTGCCATTATTTTGTGTCCTAAAGGGCCTAAAATTAGGGCTTGTAAGAAGCAAGCCACGGTTGGAGGCTTCGTCCCAGGCAGCCCAGGGCTGGGGAGAGCTGGGTCTCCTCATGCCCGTGCCTCATTCCAGGCACTCCTCAGCCTGGCAGGAAAGGAGGGGGAAACTGAGGTGCAGAGGGGTCTGGCTGCAAGTCCCCTTTCTGCAGCCCCCAGCGCTGAGCTGTGCCTCTCCCAGCCTGGCAGCAGGGATGTCCCCTCTGCTCCAGCCCTGGGGACAGCCGTGGTGGCTGCTGCAGGGCTCGGATGATTCTCTGCTGCACACTGGGAGGCATGGCCAGTGTTAAATGAGGGATGTGCTTTTGAGCATGAAAACTTCAGTCAGTTAATTACAGAGAACATTTGCAGCTTCTCTTTAAATGCCACGACTACCTCTGTGCACCCCCTTGCATGGGCAGCCTTGGATGCCACCTGGGGTGGGAGCAAGGGACACTTTGGTGTATCCTCAGCCCTGCCAGGGCTCACCCACCACTGCTGGGCAGCACCAGGGCAGTCCTGGGGTGTCCAACACCCTGAGCACGTGGCCTTGGAGAGGTTTGGGGTTTGGGCCACGTTTCCCTCAGTTACACCCCCCTAACACCTGGGCTGAAGGGCCCCATCCTGCAAGGGGCTGGGCCAACCCGAGCAATGCAGTGCTCAGTCAATGGCTTTGCTCACGTGCCTGAAGTTAAACCCTTCGTTAAGTGCTTTTGCTTAATTAGGGCAGACTGCGCTGCTCCTTGTGGGATTGAGTGCCAAGTGAGGCACACTAGATTAGAACCAATATTTTCAAGCATAAAGCCAAAAATGAAGCACTTAGCCCCCAGTTCTACAAATAATTAAGCACATGGGTAATTACTGATTTCATTCCATTCATCAGTCGTGTTGATTTCAGTGGGGCTGTGAGATGCTGGTGGTTACTCAAGTGTGTGAGTGTGTGCAAGGTCGGGCCCCCGGGTTAAAAGATCTCCGAGGCTGGGGAAATGGATGTTTGTGGAGTGTCTGGCACACGGGGTCTGCGATGCCTGCACGCCTCCCTGGGTAGTGCCGTAAGAATAATAATGCCACATTTAAGTACTAATGATTTTTAAAGATGCAGAGCACTGGCCTTACCCACGGAAATGTGGTCTTGGGCTTTCTGTGGCAAGCAAGCCTCAACATAATGAGGCAAATGAAATGGCATTTGGTATCTGGACAAGGAAATCTGTAAATTTGTGTCCAGCTATTATTTTGTTCAGGGAGGCTGTGGACTCCTCATCCCTGGAGGTATTGATGATAAGGCTCCCTAGAAGAAGACTCCCTACCCACGGCAGTGGGGTTGAAACTACATGATCCTTAAGATCCCTCCCAGCCCATACCATTCAGTGATTCTCTGTTTATTTTCCAAAACGTGAATGTTGAAATAACTATTTGCATTTACCGCAGCTCCTAACCCAAAAGGAAAAAAGTGAAATCCAGGCTGAAGTAGAGCTTGACTCAAGAAGTCAGCAAGAAAGGCTTCTTTTGTCACAGTGCTTTTCCTCGGGCATGACTTAATTCCTTTTAAAACCAGACACAGCTCTTATCTGTGAGGAAACACTAAATTCTTGGTATCGTTTTGTTCCCCTGCAGATGATTTGACAGCGATGTTTACAGGACTCACAATTCAGGAAGAAAAACCTGTGAAGGGAGGAAAGAACTGAGCTGAGCTGACCCAGGAGAGGCTCCTGCACTGCACAAGGAGCTGCTAACAATGCCTTTGCTAAGGTGCCATGTTGGGGGGACCCTTACATTTCTTTTCTGTATCCAGACTGCCGTGGCTTTAAGCTGACTGTGTGAGCCTTGGGGAGGGGGGGGTGACAGTGCTCTCAAGCACAGCCACCACGAGGCACCTCGTGTCACAAACAAGGCTCATTAGCATAGCTCATCAATTAGAGCCCGGCTCAGCCTGCCTCCCTGAGATAAAGAACTCCCAATTTATGGCCCAGTTGACTTTTGCCAGAGATGAATTGGCTGACAGCTTGGAGTGGTGACGTTCTGTCTCCCGAGTACGGCTGCTCGCAAGGGTGATCTTTCAGAATGTGACTTTTGCACAGCCCAGCCAAGGGTATTAGCACGAGCTAATTACAGGGAGAAGCCAGGGGCGATGGTTTTCTAGAGTGGGAGCATCACAGGCCCCAAACAGCTGGGTAGTGCCAGTGCTTTTCTCTCCTGGAAAACAACGGCCCTGCTGGAGGAGAGTTCCCCATCTGGCAGGCTCTTCTAATTCATGTAATAAATGCAAATGGTATTTATCTTATTTATTTTTTACTAGACTTTAATGAAGTTTAGAGAGGACTGGGCACACGTGACAAGGCAAGGGGCTTCTCTTCAGAGTAAGCCTGCTGTAATATTTGATCAGTGATGTTGTGTTACAGGAGCTGCCTCCAGGTTAGTTTGTTTTGAATTTTGTGAACATTGGTTTTAGGAAAGAAGTTTTCCTCTGCTTACAGCTCAGTGCAGTGGTCTTTTGCTTTTTGATTTTGGTTCTCATGGGTTGAGCTTATGCAAAGCAGTGGCATAGCAGGAGGTCAGCACAAGCAGCTCAGCAATACACTGGGGCAGACACAGTGCAGGGATGTGATGTGTGCAGGAGAGGGGACAAGAAGGTGTCTCTCACTTCTGCCACTCTGGAGAATGAACTCTTTGTGCAGTGAATGTCCATGTAAACCTTCTTTTTTTCTTATTAAAAAAACCTTTTCAGTGGATCCCCATAGAGATAATTTAGGTCCATTAACAACAGACTCACTTTTCTTAATTACCCTATGTAGAACTATCTCAGGATTCCCCGGGGTTCTTGGTCTGCAGGTTGAAAAGTGTCTATACATTGAAGGACGAGGTGTCTGATGGTGGTGGTTGGGAATACAGAGCACAATCTCTGAATTAAGGATAACCTACTGGTGTTTGTCATGATCCCTCTTATTTTCCCCAGCTTGTAACTGTAGGGAACACTGCTCTGAGTGACAGCCAGTGATCCACCGTGGCCCAGGTGGCCACAAGTTCTGTGTTTGCTGCAGACAATGTTGGTTTTGAGCCCGGGCCAAGCAAGGAGCCAGCCCAGGTGCTGAGTGGTGAAGGATGGGAACATAAGACTCTGATCTCTGTTTGTGGCAGCAGGAGGCCTGGTGTGTCTGGGGCTGTAAGATCAGCTTACATTGACTCTTCTGGAGCCAACAAAAGTGCTGGTTAAAGTGCACATGGCTACTTGGAAATGTCACTGCTGTTTTGGCAGCAGTGACTCAAGGATTGCTTTGGATGGATGGTGGTGGGGAGGGAATAACCTGCACATTGATGGTTAATTACATGGTCGGGGATGTTTTGGCTCTTTTCACAGCTTTTGGCTCCCTGCCACAGACGCTGGTCTGAGGGGCCCTGAGCTCCATATTCATGCCCACATTCAGGTGCATCCACATGGAGCAGAGACATGGCCAGTGTGAGCTCCAAGGACCAGAACTGCCAGGCCTGCTGCAGCATCTCAGTCTGCTGCTGTGTGGAGACAGACCTGGGATTCTGTGATCCCAGGACTGCTGTTTCCTGCTGCAGAGTACGTATTGCCCGGCAGAAGCATTTCAGGAATTAACAAAAAGCAGAATTGAGACTAACAGGGCAAGCAGTCTCCTCAAATTGTCAAATGTACATTTTTCCTCATTATTTCCTCACTGAACCATGATGATGTCTGATGGAGCATTATGGATGGGGAGAAGGAAGGAAGTGTTAGCAAAGCTTTAAAACCAGCTACTGCTCTGGTGGCTAATGAGGCAAAAGGGAAATTCTGGTTGTAGCAGCACCAAAGTCCAACAAGAGAGAATTTGGTTTAAGTTGGAATGAGGGACTGGAGAGTGCCCAAAGACCCTTACTGGGTCAAATAAAAGACTTTACAGCTTCTCCTTGTCTTTTTATCTAGAAAATGAACATTCACATGGGCATGGAACTTGCACACACTCACTGCATGGGTGGCTTACACATTCAGCTGTGGTGATGGTGGCTGCTCTAATTTGTTCCAAGTCCTCAGTTGTGATCCAAGGATATTTCTTGTCTTTGGAAGATGAGGAAGACTGGGAACTGTGCTCTTACTGCACATCTGGAAAGAGCTGGAGACAACTTAGTGATGCGTGACACCAGGTAGAAATACACAACTTTTCACTCAAACCGATTTGTTGAAGGGATGTTTTGACCTTTTTAGTGTAATTGTGAAACCACAAAATGGTAAATGAAGGCTACGATGTGCTGCCCCTGTGTCAGCATTTTCTCAGTTGCATTTTGGAAAGACATGGTCACATTTTCTTGAGTGTCCCAGACCTCACTGTTGCAGAGGATTGCATTCAGTGCTCTGCTGCAACTGCAGCATAGCAGGGATCTTATTGTGTGACCTTCAAAACAGCCCAGGGTGGTGCACTCAGCATCAGTTGCAGAAGTGCCTGGAGATGTGGACGACTTGAAAATTCTCCAAGTTCCTCTCCGGTGCCTTGGAAATCACTTGGGCTCCCAGGGTGTTTGCTCTCTGGCTGGTTTAAAGCAAAGGGCTGGAGATGCACCTGTGCTTGATGGGCAGTGAGGTTGCAGGACCCTGCTGGGAGCTGGTCACAGGTGCAGTAAAATGGAATTTATTGTGCTCTGTCGTGGTTTCTGTTACCAGAAAACAGAGAGAGAGACTCCTCTGTTGACAGTAACAAGTGGCTGTTATTGCTCACTGACGAGCTGAGTGCTTAATGCTGCTCAGGAGTGGGCAGGAGGAAAATGAGCACTCAGGACACCATTGGTCATATCGGGTGAAACACAGGGCGGAATAAAGGGTTTGGATCTGGCACTGCTGAGTTGCCAGGTCTCCCCGCAGGGAGAGAGCTGTGCTGCCAGTCTGGAATTCTTTCAGGTAGCCAAATCCACCTGCTAAATAGGACAGAGGGGTATGCAGAGGCTTGGGCATAAATTAGACAAAGTCCTGCAGGAGTTGACTGTGTGCAGGTGACCCAAGGCCCCATGTGGCAGCTCCATCCTCCCTTACTTGTAAATTCCACACCAGAATGTGGCTGCAGAGGTAAACACCAGCTGGGTGCCATGTGAAAGGGAGGGAGATTAGTGGAACTTGACAGCTCCTGGATACAGCCAGCAGTCTTGAATTTCATATTCCTTTAGAATGAGGAGATCAAAGAGCTGTGATATGGAAACGGCCGGGCAGCCTGTCACGGTGCATTAGGAGGGAACAACAACCCCGTGTCCAGGTGAAAATGGCTTTTGGGTGATTTGGCATGTGGCTTTAGGATGGGAATCCCAAAATGCCCACGGATTAGGCATACAGCACACAAGTCCTTTGTGAGTTTGGCTAAGTGCTCTGCTGCCTGGTGGAATTTGCCACCCTGGGTTGCATTCTCCCAAGCAGAGAATGAAGAGAGAGGCCCTCGTGGGGGAGGATGGGGATGGCTAAGGGGGTGCTGAGCTGGAGCTGGCACCTCTGTCTCAGGGGCAGTGCTCAGCTTGGGATCACCTCTGCTTTGAGCCGACAGCTGTGAGGTGTCTGCGGGAGCTGGGGAGGACAGGGCTGGCCTGACACTACTGCTGGGAAGAGGAGGAAGAGGCACCCAGCCACCAGTGAGCCTCCAGGAGCACAGCAGCTGCGTCAGTGCTGTCCTCCACCTTGGTTCACCTTGCCCCGTGCATGGAATGGGCTTTGGGGAAAGATGAAGACATGACTCTTGTACACATCTAAGCAAGCATTTACTTCCTAAAGTACCTCGAGGCTCCTTTTTCACGTATTTATGCAAGGTCCTTTGAACCCATGAACACTCTTGATGTTCACATCCCTAGAATTCTAAGTGGTGGCAGTGTGGTTGAAATCTTTCACAGGCACCAGCCCTGATGCCAGAATTTCTGTAGGATTTCTGTGCTTAAGTTCCCTGTGTCAGGATGCTCAAAAGTGCTTAGCATAAAGCCTGAGCCCTTCTTTTATTAGAGCTGCAGGTGCTGATATGGACATTTAACAGGAGTAAAAATAACCAAAAGATGCCCTTTTATTAAGCCATCACTGTGTCTTAGGTAAAGTGTTCTTATTCTATAAATAGATGCCACTTTGCCCTAGGAACAGCCTGGTATTTTATTAATGGTGTCTCTTCACTAGAACCTACCACCTATTCTGTAGTGCTAAAATGGGAAAAGCTCTTAACTTTTATAGCCTATCTCAGTTCTTTGCTTCCAAGTGCCTGCAAGATCATTGCATTTGGTTTAAGGTCCAGTTTTGTCTTTTCTTTTCTTTTCTTTTTTTTTTTTAATGGACACTTTTTGGTTTTGTTTTTTACTTTTCCCCTCCTATTGATTTGCAGTGCTACAGAAAATAACAGCTGAATTACATTTGGCTTCTCCTGCTTCCTTTCTCTTTGAGATGAGGTTACAACGACCTCATCTACCTAAATCAATAATGTGCACCCAAATCTAATAAAGATTTAGCAGGGCCTGTAAAATAGCATGTAGCCCAGATGGAAAGGGAGGCCCTAATGTCCAAGCCACTCATTAGCTATTTATCAACCATTAATGATGAGAATAGGGCTGGTGTGTGGGGAGAAGGACACAAAAGCAAGACAACAGAGAACCTTCCTGAATATGAGGAGGAGACAAAGACTGCACAACACATGTGCAGGCTGCAGCCTGACACTGGCTGGGGACAGGAAAGTACCTAAAAAAAGTGAAATTTCAGCAGGAGTTTACTTGCAGAATCACAGATTTTTATTCAAAGAACTCTGAAGTTGCTGTTGAAGAGAATATAACTAAGAGCTGAAACATATCTGGCGTCCCATCAGCTGACCCTGCATCCCTTTGCAGATGTGAAAGCACACAGAAAAAAAGAGCTGAATTTCCTGGAACTGAATGTTATAAACTTCTTTTGATTTTTTTTTTTCAGCACAAGAGAAATCATCTATGTGATAGTGTGATGCCATCTCTTAATCAGTGGCAGTGTTAGGAAAAATCCACAATTTCCCTGTTTTTAGCTTTAATTCCAAGACTTTTCTTTCAGCTGAAGGAAATGAACATGTTTTGAAATGAAATGAATCCATGAAATGAATGACCAACAAAGTTATTTTTTCACCAAATTGTCTGAGTGCAGAATAAGGCAGGCAGTGAGTGCAAATAGAGAAATATAATTTTTTATCACTGTTTTTTGTTTTAGTGGTTAAACATTTTTATATGGGTCTGAAGTTTTCATGCTTTGCTTGGGGGAGAGGTGTTGATATTTGTTGGAGATGGGAAATGTGTTTTCAAGAGCTGGAGCAGTAGCATGAAAAGAAATTTGGCATCTCTGGAGTTTGTGGTATGCACAAATACAATCACATTCCATGAAAGAAAATTTCAGATTCCAGCAATGCAGAACATAGTAGCAATTTCAAAGAAAACAGGAAACAGAAGTAATTAGTCAGGCAGGAGGAAGAATCCCAAACAGGACTAGGATACCAAATGCTTTACAAAGCAGTAGCCAAACCCCTGTCTTTTAATCTTTGAATATTCCTTCACTCTAGCTCTGCAGGTGGAAAGCCAAAACCACTTACAGTAAATCTGAATTCTTTTTGATGAAGGAAGACTTAAAATTTATCTGTTAAACAGCTGTGAGGGATCTTTTCTGTAGAAGTGACTGTTCCTCGCTGCACACACCTCACCTGGCCGTGGTGCAGAGCCCCGAGCTCTCTCAACAAGGTGGGTGTGGGAGGTCAAGCCCCTCTCCCTTTCCAACCTCTCCCATGGCTCCAGCTCTGCTGTGTGCAGGGGAAGGACCTCAGCAGAGCTCCTTGCAGGCTCCTTGCTCCCCTTGCTGGGAATGAAGGCAGCTGTGCAGCATTTTTCAGGATGGACTGAGGAATCCACTGCATCCTTTGCCAGCTCGCTCCTGCCGTTAAAACTCTGCGCCGTATTTTCTATTTGAACCTGTTGGGCTTTAGCTTCCAGCCAAGGGTTCTTGTTAAGCCTTTCCCTGCTAGATTAAAGAGCCCTTTATGGTTGGTATTTTCTCTCCATGGAGGTACTTAATACCCTGTAATCAAGTCACCCTTGGTCTTCTCTTTGATAAGCTCAATAAATCCTGCCCATCAAATTTCTCACTGGAAGCAGTTCCTCCTCCCCAGCCTTTGAATTGTTTTGGTGGCAGTTTTCTTCATCCTCAAAGTTTTGCGGTTTCTTGTAAGACAGTAGAGATCCAAGGGGTGTCTGTGGTCTTTCTGCCTGAATCCACCACGATTAAGGGCAAAGCCAACTGCAGCCCCCAGCAGTGCCAGGGGAGCACAGACGTTAAACTGTGAGGCTGCAGCTGCAGAGGTGCTTCCAGAGGCACTTTGCTCCCACGTAGGCTTATTCACATTTTTATGAATAAGCCCAGTTTACCAGATAAGTCATTAAACTGTATTATTTCCTCCTGGGAAAGCCATGGATTGTCCATAGCTGTGAGGACCACTCTTGCAGAGCTGTGGAAATAGAATCTTTTGAGGAGAGGAAAGTCTCTTAGGAAAGGAGACTTCTCCATGACTGTGGCTGGCTCTGGTTTGGCAGAGAAAGTTTGTGCACATGGAAGGGATGGCTTGGCAGGGATCCCATGACACATCAACCTTTCCTCTGTGCTGGTTAAAGCGTCCTGAGATTTTACAGCCAGAGGCTCTCCAGGACACGCTGGATGAGGGAGGACCCCCCCAGGGTGTTTCATGGTGAAACATGTCCTGGTTTTTGGCTCAGTGCAACTACTGGTTCTGCTGGTGGCTGCTCTGCACCTCTGAGGGTTTGCATGGCTCACAAACAGGTTTTGGATAGACTTTATTCATTTCCTTCTGCAAATATGTTCATGAATGCATGGTGAGTTTTCTTTGTCTTTCTCCACCAGGACTGCAAGAGTTTGGGTTTGTTGGTTTGTTTCCCCACCCAGAGCAGTAAACCAACAGGCTGTAATTAAAGATGTTAAGAAAATGCTTAATTTTTCCAGTCCAAAGTTTAATTTACTGGAGCATCTTTAACTATATGGCAGCTGAGTCACGCATTTTGTATTTCTCTTCTCTTTTACGGAGCAGGACAGAAGACCAGAGGCACCACATGCAGAGACCCTCAGTGCTGCTGAATGTATCTATCAGCCAAAGACACCTGTGGCTGCTCACCTTCCCTCTTTCAGACCAAGGCTCTTTCCACAGCACTGCTCCAGACCTGTATTTTTCCATTCTCTGGTCGCTACCGTTGTTCTCCTTTTGTTTCCAAAAAGAAAAAAAAAAAAAGAAAAGAAAAACCAGATGGCTTTAGTGCTGTTTACCCCAGGAAACATTTTGAGCATTCAGTAATAAAACTGGGAGGAAATCCTTCACTTCCTTTATGCCTCCTAGCAAGTAACCACATCAATATGAAGTGAGGATGTTTTTGGGTACTAACCCAATGTCACCGATCAAAACACAGCCGTAAATACTTTCAAGATGCAGTCTTGAACCAGGATGGTGGATGAGGAAAAGGCACTTCTGTTTTGGAAAGGAATTCTTTCCTTCTGCAACCACTTTCTAAATTGCACTGACATTTAGCAATTAACATACACAAGCTCTTGTATCCGCAGGATCACTTTTCATGTCAATAAACACATTCCTTCGCTTTTCGGTGCAATGTTTAATAATTCTCATCTCCTATAGGGAAAGAGAGGCCTTGTACTTTATTTGTATTACACAAATTACATGGAAAAAACAAAGCCATATCTGATCATAATTATTAAATTAAGAACATTTGCATAAATCCTATTTTTTCCCTCCCCTAATCTAGTTTGCTGTTGGTAAACAGTGTGTTATCTAGGTTTAGCAAAGCATTTGGTTTCTAGCCAGAATTTGCTTTCCCCTTGTCCTTTTTGAAGTTCTCTTGGCAGGCAGGATCTGCTTCTCCTAAGCTATCTGTCATCACACAAAGTGGATTCCAGCTTCAGACAGCAAGCGAGTTGTTATTCAGGATTCATGGGCTGCACTGTCATTAAGTCACAGCCTCTCTGCTCTGGGGCTTTCGGAATTGTCTCTGTTCCAGGCCAGAGCTCTGCTCTGGGAGCTCCTTTGGGGGCTCTTCATGAATGGCAGCATGTTATGTGGAAAGCTCCGTGGTGCTCCCTGGGCTGAGGGTTGAGGGGACAGCTTGGTGTGTGGGAGTGATAAATGGGAAAAGGACTGTCTGGTCTCCCTGGGAGCCCCTCAGATTTCCAAGTCAGAGTGACATGATGGCAGTTAGGATTGAAGAGAGAAGAATAAACAAGGAATAAATTAATTTCTCCCCAAGCCCCTGCCTGGAAGCAGGGGTGTGTGTTGACAGAAAAGATCTAACACTTCCTACAGAGCAGGAAGGATTAGAAACACCTGAAATATCCATGAAATGCTTGTGCCTGGAAAAGTGGAGCCCTGGGCTTGTTCCTGAGCTGTGGAGCTTGTGCTCTGCCTTGATAACCACGAGCAGCCCGTGGTGGCACAGTGCAAGTCAAGCAGGGAGTGTTGGTGAACCTGCAGAGGTACAGAGAGCACGGATGGGAGCCTCTGGTTCCCTTTTTTCCCGTCAGGTGGCTTTCTTGGGATGCTGGAGGGGTTGTGGGTTTGGGTGGATGAATTAGAGGGCTCGGGCCATGTCAGGCTGATGTTAGCTAGAAGTTTCTGGGTGGTTCCTTGTAAAAGCTTTGGTGGGTTTGTGGGAAAGGCTATGGACTGCTTTTCCATTCCCAGTGCTGCCTACTTTGGGACAACCTGATTTAATTCCCCTGCAACCACCTTCTGCTGCTCCTCTCATTCCTTGGGGGAGTCCTTCTTCCCCTCCCCAGTTCTGCTGTTGGTTATTAATTTCCAGTAGTATTTCTTAACCTACCAGGGAGAGAATTCAAGAGCAATTCCAGTCCTGGGCAACAGAGGTTTTGGTAAGGAATAAAAAGGACACTTGGTGGTTTTGAAGGTAACATTTGACCATCTCATAAATAGTAGCACTTTTCCCTACTGCTCCAGGAAACCCTGTCAGATGCAACCCTGCAAATCTTTTCCTTTAAACCTTGCTGTTTAGTTGCCGGCATACTTTTCCTGACTGGAGATGCAGCAGGCTCTGAAAAAGAGGGTGACAGCCACGGAGCAGTTACCCCACGGGAGATGTGCTCTCACTGCTCTGCCCTGGAGCTGGCTCCCAGGTCTCTGTGTCCACAGAGGCAGCTGCTGCCAGTGGGGCTGCTGGGCTGGGCTCTGTCACTGGTCCCTTCCCTGCCCCATGAGGTGGAGCTTTGCCTTGGCTGCATGGGGGAGAAGAAGGAGTTGAGAGGACAGTGAAAGCAGACAGTTCATGGAGCTGAATCTCTCTGGAGCACACGGCCTCCAGCCTCGCAGGTACCGCTGCAGGTGTCAGCTCGTGCCTCCGTGCTGTCTGAATTTGTCAGGACCAGCTGGGCACCACCAGCAAAACCAGCTGGTGGACAGCCCAGTTCTCCAGGGTGCAGCTTGCTCAGAGACCAGCCTTGGAGGCTGTCACAGCCCGTCCTGATTGCCTGGTGACTCTGTGACACACAGAGGAGCTGGCACTGCGAGGTACCTGGCAAATCCTGCAAAGGAAGGATTTAGGGAGCGTGAGTGAAAGGAGGGGTCCTGCATTTGTGGAGTCTGGTCCAACTACCTTTACAGACAGGAGGCTCACATTGATTTGAATGGAATCTGGATTGACCTCTAGTAAATGAGATCATTTGCAAAATGAAAGCTTTTGTTTACTTGCTGGATTGGAGTCTGGCTGTTGGTGGGGTCCCAGAGACAGAGAGCCAGGCACTTAACTTTAAAATGACTTTACTGCTATAATATCATTAGGTTTTATTGACTAAGCATTTCCACAAGTGGTGAAAGGGGATTATTGGGAGATTGGGATGAATGTGCATCACGTCACTTTTGAATCATATCCTGTTTGCAGGGAAGATGTGAGCCCTGAGCGACCCACCAGGCAGAGGGGGTTTGTGTGTAGGAGCTGTGCTGCTGTGTGCATAGGAGCCTGGAATAAAGGTTCTGGTGGAAAACTACAAAGCCATATCAGAGGAAATGCTTTCAACATATCTAAATCAAGATGTATGAGCTTTTATTTTTGCATGTGCTACATATCCCTGAGCTCTTTTTGGTCAACTGACAGCCATTAGACAAAGCTGCATTGCTTTGCAATTTACTCATTGCAGGGCTCTGACTTAACTGCTAACAGAGTAATATTTTTTCCTCATATGTAACTTATAATCTGTTGGATGTGCATCCAGCTCCTGCCATGGATTAAAGTTCCAGAGAGGTGTGCCACTGTTCTCCAGGCACTGACAGCCTTCAAACGGCTGTTGAGCACAGCCAGATGTGAAGTGTTAGCACAGTTGCCTGCCAAGGCCTTTTCCCTTGCACCCACACTCAGCTAGGAAGTGAAATACAAGAGCACTGTGACATCAATAAAACATTCTGTCAGCAAGACATGTAAGTTACCTGGGAAGCTGAATTCCATTTACAGGAATGGCAGCGGAGTACGCTGTCTGCAATTTTCCCCCCCAAGAATCAGCTTCTCTGATTGATTGCATTTGTGTTTCATCATGTGTTTCCATCACAATTCTGTGATTCTGTGTTAGGGAATCTTGTTTCCATTTGTGGTATTTTTAGAAGGCTTATGAAAGTGAGTGATACTAAACCAGGAGGTTTAGGAGAATGGTTTTCAAGCAGAAAGAATAAGACTGGAAAAGATTTCCTGTGTTTGTTAATATTCATCTGGGCTTTGGTCTTTAGATCCTAGTACTCTGCACTGGAGGATATTCTAAAATTCATTGCTCATAAGGGAATCTTTTGGCATATGTGTCTAAATATACTGAAATATTTCTCCTCAAAACCACCTGAATTACTTTTCCCACATTTTTATGACTTTGATTGCGCCGAACATGCCCAACATCAGTGATTGTTATACACGGGAATTCTTGGTAGGATCATCATAAGGTACACACCCTGATCCTCCAGGACCAGTGATGTGCCCAGTGTGCGGATCTAAGGGTGAGCTCAGGGCCAGTCCAGAGAGCTGTAGAGGAATAGCCTTGCAGTAAGTAATGCTGGGTCTTTAATTTCAACAAAATTTCTCATTCAGTGCCAGATGTGATTCTCTTGTGTGTGGCATTCTCATCTAAATTTATATTTGGTAGAGCAGAGGAACGCACCTCACACTAATTCTTTTGGAGAGAAGAATACGACTGAAAATCAAGTTTCTTTTATTAAGATATTTAGAATGTAAATTAAATGCCATGCTTTAAATAGTACAAATAGATCTTGGGGTTATTAAGATAACTGGTTTTTCCCTCCCAGTCTGTGATTAGTAAATAGCATTTTGTTCCTGCTTCTTCTGCACTAATCTCCTCCTGGAGAATGTAGTGATCCTCTCCCTGTGGCCACAGGAGCTGTCCCCAGGCAGAGAGGCAGTGGAGGGCTCTGTGCCTGCTCAGCCCATGTTCCCTGCCCATCTTTTGCTCTGTTGTGCAGCCTAATCCGTGGTCGTGGCGTGAAGTCACACACCTCCCCAAGTGATATTTCATCTAATCCATTTCTGGCTTTAAGCAGATTATACATTTCTTTAGCTGAGCCTCTGTTTTCACAGAAATACAGGAAGAGTTGTAGATGAGTTTGCTGCTGAGATCTGTGTGTGTGCATGTGTGTATGCACTGAGGATTTATTTATTAGATTTATAACCATAAACAGTTTAATGTTTTTGAATTACTGCTCAGTCTCATTTACTTTGGTTGTGACCTTGAGCCATACATTTCCAGGGCTCTTGCTAATGGACCTTTTAAATGATGACAATGACATACACCAGGCTCTTTGATAGGGGAACCACTGCTACCCTGCATATTATTTTAATGTTATTCTACAAAATAACCATTATAATATCGTTATTATTTTTTAACTCCGGTTTTATTTTGTCACACCAGCATTACAACAATCTACATCTGAAATATTTCCTCATTTGTGCAAAGCACATTTCTCTGCCAGGGGTAATGAAATGACCAAGCAGTGACCCTCATTTTTATGTTTCTCCTACTGTGAAGAGGAATTGAAGATGAAATGTAGAAGCTAATAGCTGTGCAGCCCCAGTGAATCTAGCAAATTTAAAGAGCCCAGCCATGGGATACATTTAAATATTAAAGCAGTTTTTATGTGCTCTAAACAATATTTGATGCAGCTCTCAGTATGCTTTAATCTGGCTAAATGGTTATTGTGTTATGTGTCCTAGCTGTAAAACTGTCGAGCTCTTTTGTGGTCAGGATACTTCTCCTCACTGCAATTTAGATTTGACATCGATAAACATAAAGGACCATTCTCCAAAATGTGTCCTGAGCAAGTTAATCCTGCATGAAGCAGGGTGCTTAGAAACCATCCACATTTATTTAATGCTTCCTTCCTGATGTGCACTGGAACAGTTGCTTGTCGGGTAGGGAAAGTGATGGTTTTCCAAAGGAAAACAAAAGGAACTTGACACAGTCCTACAGGGAGAGTGGCACAAGCAAGGTTCAGGTCAGAGGCAGGAAAATCTTGACTAGTGGCTTTTCCTTGACTGCTGACTTGTATAGAAACAATGACAAACATCCTAATTTTTTCTGCTTTAATTGCCTCTGTCCACCCTGACTGGTCTATTTCTTTGGAAAGGAAAATGCTTGCTGGAAGTTGCCTGCTCTGGCTGATGGAGCACCTCCAGGGAGAGGTGTTGGACCCGAAGTTTTTTGCATGTGTCAAGGCTGTGACTGAATTTCCTGCTGTTCTGTGTCTCTTGTGGGGTTTATTCAAGGCTTACCAAGGTGCCAGTGGAATTCTCCCTGGTTTTGTAGCCTTTCTAATGGAGCTCAGGTTGTAGTATTATCCCCAGGGTCAGTAAAAATTTCTTGTCTCCTTTTTACCTGATTCACTTCCATGAGATGTCTATGAATCCTTTGGCCTTTTTTTTTTTTTGTCTCCAAAATGTGATTGAAACAAGGTAGTGAAGTCAAAAATTAAAAGGACCGATGTAAAGCCTTATTATTCCATACTTCTTTAGGAAGCCAGGCTAAATATAGAAAATATACACATTCTGATTTTATTTCCCTTCTAATTATAAGAGAAGCCATTTCACCTCCTCATCCTTCTACCCCTGAAGAAAAGAAATCCAACCCCCAGTGCAGCGAGGCAGTAGTAGTAATAAGAGCATTTAGCAACCTCTGGGAACAGAGTTTCTGAATTATCCTGAAATCTCGAAATTACTTTAGCAATCTCCTTTAAATCCCAAGTGGGCAGTGATCCATATTGTAAACCCTTCACATGCAATTCGACACAATTAGTAAATTCTGCTTCTGAGACCATCCTGTGACTTGTGCTGGAAGTGTTTCCTGCTGAGGAGCTGTTCAGGTCTGGCTGCAGGTAAAGGAATCAGTCCTGGGGCAAAGCTGATACTGTCCAGCTTACCCTGGCCAGCATGATGTTGATTAAAGAAAGTGTAGCTTGTCCACTGTCAAAGGAAATGTTTCCCTGTTTATGTTCCAGAAATAAAGCAGACCATTGCACAGAATGCCAGTGCAGGTCTTTTCTGGACTTCTGAGTTGCTTCAGGTCAATCCTGTTTTCCTGAAATAAAGTGATTTTCCGATTCCCGTAACTGACCTTCCCATCACCAAGTCGAATGATCTTTGTCAGTCTGACTCTTTTATGATCTTGCTAATGAACTTTCCATTTTATGCTTCTTGTCTGATTAGCAATGCCAGAGATCTAACCAAGCAGAGATAATTCATCAGTCTGGGCCAGAGCTCCGAGGCCGCCGTGTCAGACCCTCCCTTCCCACTCCTGAACTCTGTTAGCTTCTCTCTGCTCTGAGATCTTCTCCATTTGTTTCTGAGGGAAAAGGCAGAAGCCTGCTCCTGCTGCTTATTCCTTAAGTGTTGGCCATTCTTGACTCATTGACAGTGAGATTCACAGTGTTGTTTTGGAAACTCTTAAGCTGTCATTTATTTTAAAAATCCATACCAAGGTTCATGCAGATCAGTTAAAACAGAAAAAAAAAAAAAAACCAAAAAACCAGAGTGTAGATTCTGACTTGCAGAGTATAAAAATAAGTGATTATTTGTAGTTTGTGTGTGCAACTATGTTTATTTATGCTACAATTCCTTCTCTATGTGATGCTGTTTTAATTTTCTGCCCTTGAAGTTCAGAAATGAAAATTTTAATCTGTTTCTGAGTAAGTGGTGAAGTCAGTGTACTGTAAGGAAGGATAGAGATTTCTCCGAGAATGACTATGCATGACTCAAGTTGGTTTGGTCTTGAGCTTCTTGTCTGCTGATTGCAGGGGATGCAAATTCCCATCTAGAGCTGCTTTCTGAGATTGGCAAGCAGATTCTCAGAGGATCAACCCCTGTGCATGCTGCTGCCACACCTGTGCTGGGTTAGTGGGCTGTCCTGGCTGACCATCTCTTGGCCACACTCTTCAGCAGGCTCTACCAACTCCATGGCAGAAACCCAGCCCTGCCAGGCAGGGAGCAGCTGGGATGGTGGGGATCCACCTGGCAGATGGGTAAAGTCTCCCTCCCTTCAGTGGAAACTTAAGGAAACTTTCAGAAAATCTTGTTTCTCCCTGGAACCAGCAGCAGACTTGTACCAACTCTACCAGAAAGGCTGGAGACAGAGCTCGTGAAACCTTGCAGGGAGTAAAGACAGATGTGGGCATGGGAGTCCTCCATGTCAGAACAGCCAGGTGAGATTTTTTTGGCTGAAAGGTCTCCAAGACAGTTTGGCTGCTCTGGCAGCTTTCTTTGGACCTTTTTTATTAGCTTTTGCCTGATTTCATAATCACTGCAAATTTGGTAGATTCACCAGATCCACTCGAGCTGTACCAAACTGTGGCAGGGATGTTTTTAAAGCTATTTTCTGGTAAACAGTGGGTGCAAACCTGTATTCCTTGTGTACCCACAACTACCAGAAAAAACAGTAATCATTGATCAATCACGGTCATTGCAGCGAAAAAAAGAGACTTGGGATGTTCTGCACAGGATTGCCATTTCTTTATTAATGAATGAAAATCCGTGATGTTTTGCAGGGAATGTTTTTCCGTAAAATGAGAGGTTTTTCAGTGGGGGCACTACAACCATTGTATCTTGATGCTGGGTTTAGATCCTGTGTAAAAAGTGCAGGACATGCCAGGTAGAGCACGCTGGGATCTCTTTTGTGATTATCTTGCCTAACATGTGCCCTTCTCACTTCTGCTGCTGCTGCTCCAGAGGGTAGGCAGGGTCTAATTAAAGACAAGGAGGGATGGATCTGCACATGTTGTTTGTGTTTGGGGACTGTCTGGCTCAGAGGAGTAATAATTGGCTACAGGGCCTTTCACCTCTATGGCATGGCTTTGAATGTAGATCAGCTTAGTGACTTTTAATGCCATTGCCATGTGACAGCTGTTTTATGTGTGAAATTAGCTGGTTGTTTGAGTGCTCTTCCTACAAGAAGCCAATATCAATAATTACCACATCAAACGGTGCTATTAGGACTCCTTAAATATATGTATAATTTTAAGTTTTATGAACTTGCTTCAAGTATGCTGGTGTGGGTTGTAACAACACTGAAATAATTATAAATTGACTTAACTCCGTATTTAATCTGTGTATAGAAGAAATTCATGCTGTAGGTAAGATATAGCAGTAGCATTCTGGCTGGAGGGCTCCAAGATCTCTCTGCATTAGCAGTCCCACTATAATATAGGGCATGTAAGCTTATGATGCATTAAAAATTAGTCTGACTCTCTTCTAAATGTGTAAAAATCACAGTGAGAAAGCAGCATCAAACAGAAAAGGTCAAGGTAGCTCAGGGAAAAGTCCTTCTTGATAAATTACTCCCATTTCCATGGGGGGAAGCTGTAAGGAGAGATATGTCTTTTTAGGCCAGTTGATACAGCTGAATAAAACAGATAAGCTTTTGGACACATGGCCTCCTGTTTTTAATGTGCCAGCCCTAGGCTGAGGCAGCAGCTCAGCTCTTGTTAAAAACTTTTTTACTTTGTCAGCTGCAACTGGTTTGCCTGAAGAGGAATGGTCCACATGCTCCTGATGAATCCATGCCTGCTGGTGGCTGGGGCTGAGCTGTAGATGTTTGCAGGAGGAAGTTTTGCCACTTGTACTGTGAAGAAAACCATGAGAGAGACCAGGGGAACTGAGGTTGAACGTTGACTTCAAATTCTTTGTCCTCTGCTGCTTTTTGGAGTTGTGTTTTCCATGGCAACCCTGCCAGCAGCAGTAATACAGCTGGGAGCCCTTGCCTCATTCCCCCTCCTTCCCACCTGAGTGGGAAGCTAATGATGCAGCTGGGAATGTTGACTAAATGTATTTGTGCTGGAGAGCAATGGCTCATGAAAGTTAAAACCTTCTGTGGAAAACGTTTGGTGTTTTTTTTTAATTTTAAAATGAGCTTTTTATTGCATATTCCTCCCGGACTACAGAGAAAAATGGCTCCAAGAGAAGAACCCAAGGTTTTGTAGGTGTCTGGTGGGCTGGAAATCCTGAGCCTGGCTTACTGCTGTTCTTTGCTTGATATGATACCAGATTTGTGCAAAGAACAACAGATCCAACAGAAAAGGCTTGCTGAGAAAGACACGGCTTCACCCTGCTCTGAGGGATGAAAAGGAATACCTGACATCTTGGCATCTTTCATAACGTGGAATCCTTTTTTCCCCAGCAGGTTCTTTTCAAGGTGATGAAGGGAAATTTCTCAGCATGACTGTTCCCTGCTTATGATCTCTAGATTTTCTCCTTGGTTGATTCTGTAGATGTGCATGCAATCCCTTCCTCCTCAGAATCATGTAATACCCAGATACTCATACTTTGTTAGGGTAACTTGTTCTCCTCAGGGTGAAAATTATTAAACTCCCCATAATTCTGCAATTCCCCTGTAATACGTGTAGCCCCTCCTATTAGGTAATGAAGCCATTATTCCCTAACTAATTAAACATGCAAACCTGTGCAGGTCTTTTGTAAACAGATAAGGTGTTATCTGTTAGGGCAGAGAGCTTCCAGGCTATCACAAAACAGGATAATTTACATGACGGGGATGTTCTTGAGATCCTGCAAAGACACAGTAGTAGAGGATATCTTGATTTACAGTGCCACAAAGGGTGGCTTCTCAGGCCCAGTTTCTTGGGGGTCTTCAGGGAGGGTTTTGAGAATAGGTCAGAGACTCCTCTGTCACCAGTGCCAGAGTCCCTTTCTGGATGACCTCCTGAAGCCCTCTCCAGATTGCTCTTCTGAGATAGATTCATGCCCAGGCAAGCACAGGAACAGATTGCTACCAAAGGAAGTGGAAATGTTGCCTAACACAGCATTACACAGCAATATAACAGGTTGGGACTACTTGGTGAGCCCTTTGTGCTCCCAGCTGCTGCCATCGCTGTCCTGGGGTGCACCTGAGCCTTTTGTCCTTTGGAAAGCTTATTGACAGGGGCCTAGAGGAAAGACATGCAGGATGTGTAATTGGCTGAGAAATGCTGAGCTGTAGTATTGACCTGGGCTTCAAAAAATCCAATTTTACAGGTGCAGAACTTGATGGGAGGGGTCCTAAATAGAGAGGTGTTGGTCATTCTGCGAAAGGAGCGGGAGCAGTGCTTTGTGCACAGGAAAATTAAGTGACAGAAGTGAGAAGAAGAAACCCAGGGACACTGGCACAGTCACACCGTGTCTCAGTGGGCTGGAAGTCTCTTTCATTACTGCATCACACAAACAGCAGCCTGTCCTGCTCCAGATGTGTTTTATACCTTCATCACAGACCTCTTTCTGTGTGAAAAGCAATTCCCCCACAAATGGCCCTTCATTAGCTGTGGGGTCACGTCAGGAACAATCATCAGTGTATTGCTGATGTGGCCAACGCATCTTGTGAACTCCCTGACCCAGCAGTCAGCAGGATTTCTTAGTGTGAGCACTAATATGAAAAGCATTAGCATTAATAAAAGAGCTCTCGACCTAGTTGGTGTAAGGGGTCAGCAGAAGTTTACAGACACCTTTGCCTAGCATTCCTATCATGCTTGGCAGTTTGACTCTCATCTCGTTTTTCACAGGCTCTGAATAATGATATCATTCTCAAATCCTTCCACAACCCATCAATACAGCAGGAATCCAGCACAACTGGGAGCCAACCCTAACTGCACGACATCACCCAGTTGGGGATAGGTCTGTCTGCTCACGTTCACTCGCTTATGGCATTGTGTCAACTCATCGCCCTGCTGGAAAGCAAGAAAGGGGGTAGAGCAGATAAAGATTTGAAGATTTTTTTTTTTTTTTTTTTGAGAGACCTTAACCTCATGCTTCTCTTGACCTGGCTGAGAATCTCCTCCACAGACGGGACAGCAGTTTCCCAACATCCCTTGATCCAAGACACATCTCAGAGGATGCAATGATAGATGTTGGAGATCCTGAACAGCCCTTACAAGCCCTTAACCATTACAAGAGTATTTGAAAAAAGTGCCAACAAATGGGGGAAGCAGAAGCAGTTGTGAAGGGTAGCAGCCTCTTTTATGAATGCCTTTTTCTTTAAAATTAGATGTCACTCTTAAAAATATAACTGCATACATCAACCTAATTTTTACTTACAAAAATCTAGTTTGCACTTGGATCAAAGAACATAGAGGTAGACAATGCACCATCCTATTAGTCTGTAGAGCAATAGCATACATTAACTACAGAACTTGAATTGCAGGATGCTTTATTTTGGAGCCCCAGAAAACATTTGGGTGCCATCAGGGAGCTATCACTATTCCCTGTGCTCACAGGGATTGCAAAGGGGGAGTCTCTCAGATGCCCATGGCTGGGAGCTAAAGGTTTGGTTGCCCTTTGGGTATCTCAGCTTCCTGTGCTGAGGAGGACTGGAAATATTTTTANAGAGGTAAAAAAAGAAAAAAAAAAAAAAAAAGTGGATGCTTGGCTGAGCTATGGGGCTAAAAGTTCATTGCAAAACAAACGGTATTTCAGCTGTCTGACTTCTGTAGGAGATGTTTGCTTACTGCAGGAAGGTGACTGTAGCAGCCAGCAGGAATTTTCTGTGTTCTTTTAACGGCGTGTTTTACTTCGATGGCAAAATTTAACTATTAAAAAAAAATAATTTTTTTTTTCTTGCCCAGTTGAACCGTTTCATCCACTTTTATCAGGGTAGCCATGTCCCAGATTAGTTGGAAACATGGGACAACAGAGGGGGATGGTGATTCCTGACCACACGTCAGCCCCGTGGTGAGGTTGACAGTGTCTGCTGCCCAGACTCTTCTGGATGAGAAGTATGAGACTGACAAATTCACCCCCACCATCTCGAATTCTGCACCTGCATCTAGCCTGCTGCAGGAGCTGCGGCTCTCCCAGGGCCACAGAATAGGCTGGAAAGCCTCAACAACAGAGGCTCCAAGGTGGGAATGCAGAAACTGCCAGGACTTTGACTCTTTGGTCTTTATAGCCCCACCAGGTCCCACCTTAGAGAGCCAGAAAAGTCTGTTGGGAGGGAGGTGTGGAATATTTCATGCTCCCTTTTGGGTAAACACTAGCTTCTGTGGGAGTTGCTTTATTTCTGGATTTGTTATGCTTGGTTTGTCTTGCTGGTTTTAAATATTTGCACAAGTGACTAGAGCTATGCAAACTGTGCCTGCAGGAACTGTGAAACAGAGGAGGAGAATTAACTGGAGGTACCAAAATTGGTCAGTATCCTAACTAAAAGTATTACAAGGAAAATTGAAGGAATATGCCAGAAGGACAAGGAAGTATTTCCCTTCTTTTGACCTGTGGAAGCAAAAGTCCAGGGAACGTTCTTGTCTGGCAGAGGGGCTAGTGGTGAGATCTTGTCTTTACACAGGTTTATGATTTACAATGTCGTTTAAAGTAGTAATTTATTGGTGTTTAGACACAGCAGTAGGTAGGGAGGCTGTAGCATCACTGTTTGGACATGTTGGCTTCTGCTGCCAAATTTTTGTCAACATTTACCTTGATTTTTTTTTTTTTTTAAAGACTTATAAAATGTGTGTTTGAATGGGTGTGCAGATATGGTCAATATGACCTCTGTCCCATAACCCGCAGTGTGAGCAGCACCAAAAATGCTCTTTGCCTCACACGAGGCACTGAAGTTTAAATTTCACTGGACAAGTTTGGGCAGCGTTGAAGGGTTTAAAAATACCTAAGCGTGGGACACATCGCCTTCCCAAACACACAGTTTGCTATCTGATCTATCAAATGACAGAATTACATTTACAAGTATAATAATTCCGTGTGGAAGCAAGTGGATGCCTTTTAAATTAATTGATTCCTTCCTGTCAGCTGGTGTAGTGGGAGACAATGCTTGTTAAGAAAAATGTAAAACTGCCAAATGGAAACCCCTGAAAACCAGAGATATCTTGATATGCAGAGAATAGCAGTGGGGGTGAATAGCTGCATAGAACACAAGTACACTGGGGGTTGCCTGGACTAAAGAATATCCTTTATTGTTGCTGCTGCCTTAACTGCTGGTTAAAAACAACTCAGCTGACAGGATTAATGGCATAAATCCATTAGAGCGAGAGAGAAATGAGGGAATAGGTTTCCTCTAATGGCACTGCTCTGTAGACAAGCACCTGAATATCATTTTTAGCTTGTTTGCTGAGCGAGGAGGATGAAGAGACCACCTTGATGCGATGCTAATAAGATCTTGGCTGAATATCTTCCTCTGGAAGAAAAAGGGGTGGTAGCTGAGTTCCTGTGACACTTCAATGTTTGTGGCCAGCCTTGAATAATCCAACACTTTATACTACACAAAGGAGAGCTACTTTTATAATTTTCCTCTGTTATTTGCCACTTTTTTTTTTTTTCCTATAAATGCAGGAAACAAAACAATAATGACTTGGCATTACTTTTGGGTACTGCAGAGACGAAAGTTTCTCTGCCTCATTCCCAATTCATTAACCTCTCAGTTCTACCATGTAAAACTGTATTTGGATAATAATAAGGGTTTTGTTTGCTTGGTTGTCTCCAGACTGTTCACTGATTATGCTGAATACTAGTGAGCTGAAATATCATTCAGTAAATAGAAATGAGTCCTTTTGTTTCATGATAGTTTAAAAGAAATAAAAGTATTCTACAGGGGGAAGGACAGATTTAACAGCCTGCTGTCCCCTTACGGCAGCGTGTGACTCTTCCAGCTCCAGGGGGAACCTCAATTCACGCAGCAAACTCCCCAAAGAATTTTGTAAACTGCTGCAGACATTTCTGTGAGCAACAACAAATCGAAGCTGGCAAAATCAAAGCCTGCCAAAACTTGCTGAATATGAAGGCAAGATGTTTTCCATCTCTGCTCTTGCAAAGCAGAATGTCTCCTGCAGCTTCTGTCTCTGTGGATGAGCTGGGATTTGTTCACTAACATACATGCAAATTTCCCTCCCAGGAAAACATGCAGGTTTTGGAAGCCAGCACCCAACAGAAAGGACCGTGTCTTTGGGCTCTCACTTCCAAACGAATTTGTGAGCATGAGAAAAAAAAAAAAAACGCCTTTGGGAGGTTTAAAAATAGTTCTCATAGCTGGAATTTTTGTATCATATTTCTACATAAGCTTATCCACTTTTGCTCCCCCGTTAAAAACTGCAATGGGAGAGAAATAGCAGGAGCAGCAAGTGTTATCTGATAAGTATTTAATGTGATAACATTGCTATCTAACAGAATTTGAAAATGGTGCCTGGGAAAAAATCCTAATTCTTAAAGCTTCATGCTCTGGCAAACAGTTTGCTAGAGATTAGCACTGTAGTTATGATTAAAGTACAATCTGCATTATTCCACAATTTTTCCTTTCACATAGCACATTATGCTAATCACGCTGTATTCCATTTTTCAATAAAAGGTCAACAGTGCACTGTTTGTGCAGAATGTGCAATTTAAACTTCATGTCTGTCATTAGAGATAATCTAGGTTTGCTGTATCAAGTGAGGTTGTCATAGAAACTAGACCTGAGATCTCTGTTTACAGCCTTTGGAGAATAAACACTTTGCATTTATTTCACTGAAAAATAGGCGAACAATTAAATAAGGTTTGAAAACAAAACCATAATGGCCCAGAGAGAGATGTCATTCATCAAAAATCAATATATGTTATGCAGCTGGTAAACTCCAACCATTCAAGCAGTTGACTGACAGCAATAGGGAAATATTTCCCGGGGGGTGGAGGGTAAGGGAGTAACTGATAGTGTATCCTAATGCCTGGAGCAGAATTAATTTAAATTTGCTAATAAATTTTGTTCCAGGAATTACAACACTGAAGAACATTTGCTTAAATTTTTGCCTTATGTCAGGTAAGGCTTTTTGTGTTGACTGTTTGAATATTTTAATAGCACTGGAACATATTTTACTTTTTATTTTTCTGTAACATTCTGTGTCTTCCTGTTGTAGCTGATTTTTTCCTTGTGGATTATGACGAGGTTTGCAGGCATCCTAAAAATATCTCTGGTGTTTGTAGCTTTATTAGTGAGCAAAAGGGTTACAGCTTCCAGCTGAACGTAGAGGTTCTAGCTTGCTTTTTCTGTGACGTGTTCTTGGCTTGGAGAGCTCACCTTTGTCAGGCAAGGGTGTTCAGTGATGTTTCAGGAATGGATTAAAGAACTACGTGGACAAAGACAGCTTCTGTGGTTATTGCACAGTAAAATCACCAGGACTATCAATCTTTTTTTTTTTTTTTCCTCAGGGCATAATCATATCACCAGCTGGGCGTTTATGGAGGGGTTTTGTCACTGGCACAGCATTCCTCTGCTGACGAGGTGAACTGTGTGGGCTGTGTGTCTTCTGCAGCATCTGAGTGCTGCCTGGTGGCACAGGACAGGGTCTCCTACAGGCAGGAATGCTCTGCTTGCTCAGCACAGCCTCGCTCCCAAAGGTGCCCCCGAAAACAGGAGGGCTGCTGCTGGCTTGTGAGGGGAAAGTGAAACACGGCATTTAACCAGAGATCTTGGAGTGACACAGAAGCGAGCAGAACTCATGGCTAAGGCAAGCTCAGTGAAAAGCTTTTGGTATTTTGCTTCTCTGTCAAAGTAAGGGTTTTTCTCCCAGCAGACAGGGCAGCTGAGTTTTCCCAAGTGGGAAGTATCCCTGCTCTGCTTTCCAGGGTGGAAAACAAGAGAGCAAAGCCTGGTGTTTTCTGCTGGTGGAAGCTGTGCACAGCTCTGTTTGTTGCAAAGCATTTCTCTTCATTTCTTCTAGCAGTGAATGTGACCTGTCAGTCTCCAAGGGCTATCCCTGGCATCTCATTTTCCTAGGAAAGCAGGGGACAGCTCAGCTAAGGGCTGCCTGCACTGTGCTATGTCACTGGCGTGTTTAGCCTTTCAGGTCTATACAGAGCCCCATGTCCAAACCCTAAAGAGGGAACTGCAGTACTACAGGCTGATAATCGTGTATTTGTAAATCTGCTAGTCCTTGGTTTTTCATGAATGCTGAAACCAACACGAGGTAGTTCTGTAAATACAATTTCTCTACCTTTCCACAGCAGAAAACCATCTCATGCTTGATGTGTTTGTTCAGCACCAACACTTCCCTTCTAATTATCTGCTCTATTTGCATTTCTTGACCTCACATGCATCAGTAATACGATAGGTCTGTGAAAAAAAGCCCTGGCTTGTTGATCTGCCATTCAGACAATTTTTATTATACGATATAAAGCAATACAGTACTAGCAGGAACACAGACCTTGCAAAGCACTTTGTGCTCTGCCTGTGCTGATGTTGAGACCCACAGCCCTGCCTTTGGGCTACTGGCACTGCTTTGGTTGAAACACTGAGAAAATCATTACCCGTAATAAGTTGTTTATCCTGGTCTTAAGCTTCTCTCAGAGCTGTTCCTGCCCCTGTGCTGCATTAGCACTGGGCCCCAAATCTACAGGCACCTTCAAACAGAGGAGCTAAAGCAATGCTGGGGCTCGCAGACAGCATCTACACTTGGCTGAGCAGCCTCAAAGGGCTGGGAAAGCCCTGGGGACATCTGCCAGTGTGTCTGCAGGCCTGGAGCTCGGGCCATGGCAGGGATCAGCGTGCCTGGATTTGGGAGGGATGGGCTCTGCCTTGCTCTGTGTGTCAGCTTTGCACAGGCTCTGCTTGTAACACTTTAATTTCAGTGCTAAATTTCACTTTAATCACAGAACCCTATGTCGGTGGGTACATCACACATCTGCAAAAAGCTGTCTGGAAGGAATTGCATCACAGATCCAAAGGATTACCCTTTTTTTTTTTTTCATCCTGGCAGCATCATCTTCAGCTGATTTTCTATGCTCTTCCCCCCCAGGAAGAGCATCTAATCTCTGGTTTGGCCCTGTTTTTTTGGCTGCATGTCCCTGTGCCAGTGAATGTAACCAGGCTGGAAGGAGAGGAGAGAAGGAGCATTGGGATGTACCCGTGGGAGGCTGCAGTGCTGGTGGTTTATGACCCCACGGCCCATCTGTGGGTGCTGTGCTGAGCTTTGCACCCCCCAGGGCAGGAGGTGAGGGTTTGGGTGTATGTTGGTGATGCTCCTAGGACAGAGAAGATGAACACCAGATTGGAAGTTTTTCGGGGAAGGTCACTTTGACACCTCGGCCTGAGGGTGCTCATCCCTTCTGATGGGGCACAAGGGGCTCAGCTGTGCTGTCATGTTTTGGGAGGGGTCATAAACCATCGAGGATCCTCGAAGCACCCCCAGATTCATTCCTGGGGCTTTCCACCACGGGTGTGACAGCTCCCTTCCCCCAGGGGAGGTACCTGGGTGTTTCCACCTGAATCTGTTGCATGATGTGGTGTTGTCCTTCCAGCTGGAGAGACAGCTGATGAGTGAGAAGGAGCATTCTCCTGTTCCTAGATTTCTCCTTTAGTCCATATGACAAAAATACGTTTAATTTAAAACTCCTTGGTTTGGCAGGGAGTTGAAAGCTGTTCTGTCCAAAGTCTCACTAGGTAGGGCTCACTTTTTGATCTATGCTGGACTACGTTTTGTGACTAGGCAGGAATCTCTGCCTTTTTTAAGAGATTGAGTGAATATTGGAGTGTATCACAAACAATCTTCTATTTAGAGAGGGAATTATTTCCTTTTGAGTGGTTTTTTTTTTTGTTTGTTTTTT
>VWZN01000025.1:350492-431598 GCA_013396955.1 Regulus satrapa
TGTGTGTGTGAGTGTGTGATTGTATCTAGTCAGGTTCTCCAGGTAAATTATTTGCCTTGTAATTCTCTACATTGATTAGAATTCCTTCATGCTCAGCATGGATTATTCCATTTCCAGTTTCAGGCTGCTTCTCACTTTTATCCATGAATTTCTTCTTTCTAGTCCCTTGCATTTATTGGCTATTGTGACCTCTTTCATTTCCCAGTTTGCAAGCTCCATGCATCTTGCTCTCCATGATCCTTTCACGGGAAATGTCTGCCATGGCTGCTGGAGGAGGAAGTGGGGTGGGAAGAGCAGGGATGGCTCTGGTTTTTGTACTGGTTTTGCTCAGTGATGAAGCCAGTCTCTTTTTAGGAGGCAGTTTTTCCCTACACTTGGCCTGTGCTGGGCTGAAGTGTAGGGAAAAGTGAATTGTAGACTTAGATTTTGTTGTTGTGGCAGTTAAGAAGTCTGAGGCAGTTTTGGCACCTATCAGTTTGGGTTTTTTTTTTAAATTTGAAGCAAGCTTCTTCTCACAGAATGGATGAAAAATTGCATCCTGCTGTAACTCTTTCCTTTGCACATTTCTCCAGGCCTTTTGAGTGAGCTCTTTTCAAGGGACTTCACGGCCTTATCCACTTGGTGGGAACATTTTGGTGTGGAGGGTGATGCTAACAATGTCCCAAACCTTGCACAGGGACCCCGAAGGGCAGCCTGAACCTCGGTGGGAGCAGCCCCAGATGTCAGGATTTGCCCTGCTGCTGCTGCTTCAGACCACAGGCAAACAGGGAAAGACTGATGCAGCGATTGAACCCACATTTCTTGAAAGCCCTTGCTGAAAACGCTGTGCAGCTTCTGTGCTGGACACGGTCTCCATCTCCCCAGGCTCCTGGCTGTGAAAGTCAAGGCTGCCTCTGCGGTGGCCTGATAACAAAGCTTAATTACCCCCAGTGCTCAAACCTTTCCAGAAGGCTGTGATGATTATAATGGCTCTCCTGCCAGCTTAATCTATGGAGATCATGTATTTGCACGTGGTGATGAGTGATTTGTCACTTTCACTGGGCCCATTTCGCCGTGACCTCCTCTCCCTCTGTTTGGCCTTGACCCCTGCAGCGTTTGATGGGGAGGGATGGCTTCCTCCAAACCACCTGGTACCTGCTCCTGCCTCCACCCTGGATGCTACAGGAATAATAATAAAAAAACCCCATTCAGTGCCTGCTGACTACTTCAATCCATTCTTGGGCTTTTCATTCAATTGCTCCCAACTCCTATTAAAAGAAGAATTATGTTTGCATTGTGTTTTACAGTATTTTTGTGAAGGAAGCGACTGCACATGCTGAAGATGATTTTGAAGGGATCTGAAACAGAAAGTAAAGTGGCAGTTGCAGATTATGACTAGAATTTACCAGGAAAACTTAGTTCTGATTTTGTTTTAATAAGAAGATGTCTCTACAAATTCTGTTTTGGAAGGACTGGGATATACTGTTACAGCTTACTGCTGCCTGCCTCACACTCAAAGGTTTTCATTTTAATTTATGATTGTCTCTTTATTTTCAGTTTTAAATAAATAAAGACATCATCCATGGGGAGAGTTTCAGTCTGTCAATAGTGTTATTTTCCAAGATGAAATAATTCAGAAGGACAGTCAGTGCTTGGCAAAACTGGCATCTATGAACTAGGCAGACAAGAGAGAGCTCATATGTGACTCCAGAGCTCAGCAGTTAAATGGTTTTGTCTCTAGCTTGGGCCAGCAGATTTTGTGCAGCCACTGCAGGGAGAAAGCAGTGGGGGAGGAAAGGGCAGAAGCTGGTGCTAATGTTTTTAATTTCTCATTTACTATCAGGCAGCACCATATGGGGCAGAACGGAGCATATAGAGGAAAGAGGGATGCATGCCATTTTTATTCCTTGAGCTCCTTGTCAGAAGAAAAGGAAAGTGAATTCTCTGCAGGTATCTTGAGCCTTGCCAGAAAAGTGGAGTTTTTTTATGATTGCTAATGCTAGTGAGGAAATTTTATTTAATCAATTGTGTGGGCTTTTGGGTCTTTTAATTTTTAATTTTTTTTTTTTCTTTGTAGGATGAGTAGGATTGACTTGTGCTTCTCTAATATTTTTATAACATCAGTGCATTATTTTCTTGCTGCATTCAGAAGCATGCTAGGCACTTGTCACAATCAAATATTATTTATTTGGAGACTCGGTAGGATGCCCAGGCATCTGAATGTCTCTAAAAGAAACACCGCTGCTTTGAGTGATTGTGCAGTGATTGTGCAGTGGCACTTCTCCTCCCAGCTGTGCCTCACAATCTCTGGCTGCCAGCAGCCCTGTGGTGAGCAGAGCCTTTGCCCTGCTCTGCTGCTTCTCCTCTGACATCTCTTCCTCCCTCAGATTGCATCGTTTTATTTTCCACTGACCCCTCAAAGCCAAAAGCTTTGTGCTTGGTCAAAAGCTTTTGAAATTGGGTGAGGGGAGGGAGAAGAGCCTGGAAGAAAAGTGCCCTCAATGATCTTGGGCTGTAACTTGTGTGCAGAGGGTTCTTGAGGACCTGTGGGGGCTCTGAGCTCCTCTGTAGCACTAAGAAGGCACTAAAGACGTGGGTAGGAGTAAAGGCTTGGGTAAAACTTTTTAATAAAGCATCTCGTTGGAGCTGTGCCATCCTGAACATAAAGCTGTGCCTGGTCTGTGAGAACCAGGCTGCTCTGTGTCAGCAGGGAGGCCCCAGCAGAAAGCCCCTCCAGCCCCTGGGTGAGGAGACCAAAAGCTGTGTGTGCTTGTGTGCTTGTTTAGACACGCAGTGCTCATCCAGCCCTCCAGTGTCCCTGCTAGCAGGGTGCCTCTTGAGCCCCAGGGAGCAGAGAAATCCATTGGCACGGCCACATCAGCTCTCCTCCAGCCTCACGCACCCTCGGCTCAGTGTGCTGCAGATTTAAATGATTTAAAAAGCATTACTTGCCAGCTTGCCCCTTTAATAGGGATTAGTGTATCTTCTATCTGTCCGTTGTGCTGAGATCATTGCTTCATAGCTGCAAGGCTACAACCTCATGACTCCATCTCTTAATTGTGTTTTAGGACGTCGTCCATATGTCATCCATATGCTTTCCTTATCCACAATGGCTTTGCAGTGCAGTCAGAAATGAAAAGTGATGTTTATAAAAATATCAGGTTGAGGGTAGCACAAAATCTCCCTCAACCCTCTCTCATGGGTCTCAGCTCCACTGTCAAAAGATATACAGAGACGTGTCAAAAATGTCAGTATGGTTTTGTAATGGAAAGGATGTCCAACTATTGATCTTCCTTTAGAAGTCTTACCTTCTATAATTCATTCTCAAAAGCCTCATTGTGGTTTTCCCAGAGGCAAAGAGACATTTAAAGCAGGTTATTGTGTGCAGGGGTCTTGCCTATCCTGTGCATCCAGGTTCTTCAAGCAGCAGCAGATATTTCAAAAAGCCTTTCAGGGAAGAGGGTGGCTAAGTGCTGTGATCAGTCTCAAGCTTCTGCTCCGCCCATGCAGCCTCTGTAAACCTAAACATTGCTGATAATCCTCAGTGAGAGAGAGGAGTGTCTGGTGCTTCTCACATGTATGGGCTGGAGGAAATTAGTACCAAAAACCTCGAAGAAAAAGCCTGGTGTGGGTACAAAGCCCATCCTAACTGGTCTTGCAAGGCTTTGGGCAAGACTCAGTTCCTCCTGCATTTTGTGGTTGGAGCTCTCTCCAGCAGAGCCTGGCACGTGCCTTGGTCATGACACCTGGGACTTTCCTGGCTCCTTGCACTGCTTTATTAACTGCTGGTTCAAGGAGGGCACAAAGGGTCTGTGTTTTGCAGCCCTGGTCACTGTCCCAAGGTAGACAGTAGTTTTTATGCAGTAACGTGCAGAAAAGTGCTGTCAGTCTTCATATGTGTGTATTTCTTACCTCTCCCTGGTGGCTGCCTCCTTCTGTTTATGCATTACATCCTGGAGCAGGTATGAAGGAACTTGTTTTCCTTGATGGAGTCACGCACCTACAGGTGAAAACCATCTCCTGATCGAAGCCAAAGAACCATATTCAGGGCTTCTGACTTGCCTTCCCTTTGAGTTGACTATCCGGTACCTTATTTTTTAAAATGCTCCTGCTGTAAAATGGTTGCAGTTCCTGAGTCAGAGCAGTGCAGCAGCTCCTGGTGCTTCACTGGGACATGCTCAGATAACACCCACCAGGGTACCTGATGTGCCTGTCCATGAGGGTGAGGACTCTTGAGCTGAAGCCCTGAGCGTTTGCCAATGCAAATTTGTTAAATCTTCTGGGAAGTGTTTAGCGCGCGTGCTCCAACTCTCAAACTTCAACATTTGTGCGGAAGAAAGGCTTGCTTGGACTCGCTGCTAATCTGCAAGAGGTGCTGGCTTGCCTTGTCCAGCTGGCAGCTTTCCTGGGTGCTGCATCCAAGTGCTCGGGCAGCAGTGTCCCATCACATCAGCCCAGGGGAAGGACCAGCGCTGCGCACAGCGCTCACGACAGCCAGGGAGGAGACTGGCAAGAAGCTCTCAAAGTGCCCAAGAGAAAGGAGGTAGGTGACCTTCAATTGAAAGGGCCTTTATGCTATTTCTTATCTGAACCTCCCTGGATCAAGACTGGCTGAAAATGATTTTCTTCTGCCGCTTGCTCAATGGCCTGTGTGAAATGTCACTGACGGATTCGGCTGCGATGCTGCCAAGTCTTCAGGCTCCCTGTGAGTAACACAGACCCTGCTGTGTAGAGCCTCTCGTACTGTAACATGAGGCACTGCTTGCTTTCCGTGGTATTTTGGGGGAGGAAGGCACTTTTCTACCCCACACAATGACTCACGCCTGGGAGAAACACAAACCACGAGCCCACGCACTCAGCTTAGTCTGTTGTTTAGCTCGCTGCGTGCGTCTCGTGAGACCACTCTCATACAAGTTGCATTCACATCCGTCCTTCATTAAGGTAGCAGTGGGGGTTTGCAGAGTGGAAGGGTGTTTGAGATGATAGTAGGAGTGGGCTGCAGGAGCTGCAGTCATCACACCTAGCTGTAGGTGCTCAGAAGAGGTGGGTCTCAGCTAATCATCATCAGAGGCAAGAGGCATTTGTGCTTTGAATTCCTGGAACTGTTCAAAGCCAGGTTGGATGAGTCTCTGAGAAACACAGTGAGGTGGTAGCAGTCCCTGTCCATGGCAGGAGGTTTGGAAAAGATGATCTTTGAGGTCCCTTCCAACCCAAATAATTCTGAATTCTGTGATTCAGTGACTTGAGAGGGTGACTATTAGTACTGCCAAGTGGGTTTGGGCAAAGTGTTGGCTCTCCTGCTGTTGCTGACCCAGTGTTTGGGGATTGGCTCTCCATGCTCAGCTGGGATCTCTCAGCCTTTTGTGTTCTTGAGACCCAAGCTCAGTTCCTGCAGGTGGTTCATATGAGCTTGTTGCTGCATCTCACTAGGGCTTAAACCCCTGCCTGCTCCAGCTTTTCTGAGTAAGGGGTTGTTTTCTGCAACTGACTGAGTCAGGATAGATTTCTCCAGAAGTGACTTTAATACAGAAAGTTGGATAATTGTGTGCTTCAGACTTTTAATTTGCTGGTGACTTTTCGTAGTCTTTTACAAAGAGAGCATAAAGGACTGTGACATTTTTGGTGGGATGCACACCCAGCATTCCTTCATGGCAGCATGGAATGGGAAGCCCTGATCCAGACCCTGGATCTCATCAGGATCCAGCTGCAGGGAAGCTGGGATATTGAGATAGGAAGGTGAATATTGTGCCAGTGCTGTTTTAGTGCACTGCTTTCCATATTTAATGTGGCTAAAGGAGGCTGACTCTTTAGGAGTGTCTCTGCAGGAAAGATGCTACCTGTGTGACTAGAAACTGCCTCACTCTGTTTGGGTAAGGTCTGAACAGGTAGTTCTAAAAAAGAAACTAATTTTTGAGGCAGCAGGTGCTTTCTACAAGGTATAAAGGGTTCACTTGGAAATGGGGCACATCTTGGACATTGCCAAGGAGCTCTGTAGTATTCAAGGCTGGCTCTCCAGTCTGAACCTTGACTAGTTCAGTTATGTTTGGAAATTCCCATTCAGTGGGTGTTTAATATAAGTGAATTTACATCTCATTTCCAATGCTTTTTCTAGTGCTACTGTCTGTCATATTCCCCTGAGACATCCACCTGACCTCTAAATTGATCCAGAGTCTTTTTTCAGAGGTGAAACCTTGCTGCTTTTCACCAGGCATCAAGGAGGGTAGCACTCTTCCAGCATTTATTGCACCTGAGACACATGATTTGATCAAAGGTTTATCCCATGATGTGAAAATCCTGCTTTTGTGCTCCTGCCCCAAGATAACATCTTGGGCTCTTTCTCCCTGCACTTGGGTTTTACACTGGCAGAGAAACGTGGGCAGGTAGCAAAACCCACCAAAGCAGCAGAGAGAGCAACAGGTAATAAGAAGGGGAAGAACATTTGTTTTTCCAAACCTTGGAAAATCTTTGGGTACCCAGAAGATGTGGGTAAGGTCCTGAAGGAGCTTCTCAGTGAAGCCCTTCATTGCCACCTCCTCGTTGTCACCTTCCTCCTCTTCCTTTGCCCAAGACACGAAGGAAGTTGAAGGGGCAGCGTTTTCCCACAGATGCTGCTGCTCTGACTGCTTCATTTAGCAACCACGTTGGCAATTCCTCAGTGCCCAAAGCTGTTGAAAGAGTCCTCGGGGTGGTGAGGGGAAAAAATAAACAAGTCAAAGGCTTCATTAGGGAGCGAGTCCGTCAGTTGTGGCTGGGGGTGAGAGAGGCAGCCCTTTGCTTTGCTGGGGCTCTGTCACAAGTTTTCCTGTCCTGTATCCTTTGCCTTGGCCTCACCTTGGAGTTGCTGCTGGTGACCCTGGTGTAGCTGCCACACAAGCATAAATTGGATGAGAGCTAATTAACTGTCAAAACCCAGGGCAAAAGACAATAAACCCCTGCTTCACCTCCTGGTGGGTTTCAGTCTTTTCTCTTTGATGTGACAGCTCGTCCTCCATTCCTTTTGCAAACAACTCACCATTGCAGAGGAAATGCAATACAGCAAGGCAATCACTTATCGCCAGTGACAGCAAATAAACATGAAAAATGGGCTTTGAAATACTAAAGGACAATGATCAGAAAGGTTTCTTCTTTCATCCTAAATCATGATGTTTAGCACTCGGCTGTAGTATTATAAGTTATTTATAAACGTCTTGGCTTGTTAGGAAATATATGTTTTTATATAAAGATAAATAATGTTTTTAATCAGATGATAGATGTGCATGCTGTACATGGGAAGGGGGGAATATGGAGAAACCAAGGCAGACTCGGTGTAATATCCTCATCCTAATGGGGAGGCACCTAACCAAGGAAAATATTGCAAAGTGACATTTTCTCCTAGGCATGAGTAACACAGACGTGTTTGTATTGAGGGAAAGCTCATTAAAATTTCTGATGGAACAATTTTCTGTCAGAAAATGTAATTTCATCAAAATCAAAATGTCTTACTGAGAGGTGTCTGTTGCACAGATATTTGCAACCGAGGAACATTTTTGTTTTGCTTTGGAAAGGTAAAATCCCTGTTTCTGTGTTTGTTTGGATTATTCACGAAAAATGTTGATATACTTTAGCAGGATTTAATTTGTTACATTGGTTTGATGTTCTCAAAACAAAATTTTAAAATGTATCAATATGGACGGGCTCAAAACCGGATTTTTTTGGATTGTCACTTCATGAGAAATTTTAATTTTTTTTTAGTTCTGATTCAATGGAAAAACATGCCAGAATGTCAGTTTCTCATATGACACAAGTTCTGTTTTTCACTCAACTCCAATTATAGCATATAAATTTTGAAATTCAAAGAAGCAGAGAAAAACAGGAGGCAGGAACAAGATGTGTCTAAACCACCTTTTGTTCCCCCCTACCAGACACATGAATCAGCTTTGGCAAACTCAGCGTTTTCCAGTGTTGTTATTGGAATTGGAATATCGGTGTATTATTATTATTTCCATGCTATTGTAGGCACATTCCTAGCTGGGCCTCATGGGGATATACTTTTTTTCTGGAAAAGCTCAGTCCCTACACCTGAACGTGGGATGCAGCCTCCTCTTCCCATTGAAGGAGATTTTTTGCATGATTTTTTGCTTGTTATTTTGTGGATTCTCCTTTCTGCCCCTTGTCAGGCACTGGGTCATTTTGCTGATTGAGTGCCTGTAAGGAATGGAAGCTGCTGTTCTCTGCAGGCTTTGGGGGGGTCCTGCTTACTTGGGGGGCTGAGTTATGGAGTTTCAGGGTTCTCTGTCCAAGCTGTGAACAGCAGCTCGAGAGCTTGTGGAGGCAGCTGTACCCAAAATGAATAATCCCACCCCTCAACAGCAGCTGCTGTGCTAGCAGCTTTTATTTAAAAACAACTCCCAAATCTTCCCTGGACCGTTTCACAGCGTGAGCTGCTTCTGGGTGATTTGTTGTCTTTGCAAAGAAGTTGTAGCACACTTTGGAGCAGTCAGTGAACCACTTGCATGTGCATCTATTCGAGGGTTGGTTCATCTTGCTCTGAGGTGTAATCCCTTTGGAGGAGTATTTGCCTCTTGTGAGCACACAGGCAAAACAGGAATGCAGAAAGAGCCAGGTTGCAAACAAGACTGCAGTACTGCCCCAGCAATCTCTTACTGCTGCACACACTTCTGGATTATTTCAGTTGTTTTGAGGTTAAGGCAGCCCAGCTCAGGAAGTCTTCCATGGGGGAATGTAAGTCATGCTGGAAATGAGACTTTTGGAAAACAAGAAGAATACAGATTTGCTTCATATAGGAGGTTTTTGGTGTTTGAAAATAAATTCTGTTCAGCAAAGGACTTCTCTGTTTAATTACATGATTTTGACAGGTTGTATTCCAAAAATAAAATGTCACCATTTGTCACAAGCCAGCCTGAATAAGACCTTGTTTTTGCATTCCTTTTCTGCACTATTTTGAATTATAAGGTAGTAAATTTCGAGCAGCTCTACTGAGTTCATTGGAAAGTGACTTTGGTGGTATACAGGTGGAATTAAAAAGAGTTTAGTCCTGTTGCACTTGGATATGTGACTAATCTGAGATTTCTACAGAAGCCTTTGGCTATCCTGACATCCTTCAACTCGCTGCACTGTCCTTCCCCACTTCATAAAAGGTTCTGATTTGCTTTTGGTGGCAGGGCTGGTGCTGTGAGCTTTGGGCACTGCTGCACCGAGGGGAGAGGCTCCTCGTTGGGCTGTGCAGCTGCTGATAAGCCTTGAGGGTTGAAGTCTTGCTTCAGGGAATGAAGTTGCTGGAAATCAGCCCTGCCCAGGTTTTATTGGCTCTGTTGGCTCCTTCAGGGTGACTTTTGGTAGTGCACAGCTATTAAATGCAGGCTCTGGCTCTGACTCCCAAAGAGGAGAGAGTGAGGAGAAGGCACAGTAACAGTGAGGGCAAAGATGTGCCTTGGTAAAGGATTCCTTTAGCTGAATCGGAGTTGTGTTAAGTTCCTCCCTGAGGGCAAATACTTGATTTTATTTATGGCTCCTGAGTTAAAAGAAAGCTTTCATTTTAGAAAGGTTTCAGAATTATTTCCCCTCTCTCTCCCACTTGTTATATTTGACTAGCTGTGGCACTGACTATCGTTTCACACGATAAAAACACTCTGCTATAGAAATCAGAAAATAAATGAACCTCGAAATAAACTAATCTTCGTATTTCTTGGTTTCCAAATCACGTTGCTGTGTAAATGCTAACACCTTGGGCCTTGAAAAACTCCCATCACTCCAGTATTTCCCTCCACTCAGACTCCATGTCAGACTCAAGCCTTTTAAAACACATTTGTTTTCCGAAAATAACCATAGACATTGTTGTGCCCAAAACCTTTATGCTCCGACGCTGCTTTCAACTTCAATAATGGCATAACCTATCAAAGTGGGGTGACCCGTTTAACTGTTTCTAGCCCTGCTGAACTGCAGAAAATCGGAATCTGCTCTTTCCTTCCCCTGGCAGCTCCCGTTTCCCCACTGACCCTGCTGTTCCCCATCTAGAGCAAATATGCAGGATAACCACGTCCTTGGTTGGTACCTATGCCCACATTGTGCAGCGAATGCCACGTCTGTACTTAGAAATGTGAGGAGAAAGCTTAATAGGGGCATAGCATAGATGAGGGCAGCTAAAGAAATCTTGTTTTACCTTCTTCCCTCCCCCCTCCCCAGCATCAGAAATATGAGAAGCCCAGGGGAGTGAGCAGCCAGGCAGGTTTTGCATCCTCAGGATGCAGATTTGTGCTCGGCTTTGCTGGATTCCTGCAAACGGCTGCAGCAGCCTCAGCCTGCTTTGTCCATCTGCCATGGCCAGAGCCCAGCAGAGCTGGCTCCTTGTGCTGGGTGATGTTCAGCCTGCTGGGGACTGCTCCTGTTTGCAGGGCAGGGCTGGAGGGGCTGATGGCCCAGCATGGTTTGTGCAGAGGTCACTGAGCTGCTGGGCACAGCGGGGACCAGAGTTTTGGGGTGTGCCCTGCACAGACCCCTCTGATGATCCTGAGGCTTTCCCCAGTGACCTCTGTGTAGGATTCCCCTCATGCCTTGGGAAATGGTTTTTATTGTCTTTATCCAGGCTCATCTCTGAACAAGCCTTTGTGGTTCTCTAAGTTTTAGCTTTCTGCACCATCCATTTGTTGTCTGTTCCCACTTAAATTGCCAGTCTTGATGCCATATGGCTCACTTAATAGACAAATAAGCCAGTGTATGTGGTGTAAATATTTTCTTACAAGTTAGATTGCAAACAAGGAAGTTATTTCATGAGAATAAATTGAGTTTTCGAACTGAGATTAACAATAAAACCAAAAAAGTCTATTTCAATACTGCTCCAGAGGACTTTACCCTGTAGGTTTCAAATACCTGATGTATCCTTCCTTTTTTGGTTGTTAAATTATCTGACTAGATTTTTAATTACTCTTTAACCTGCCCTTTGGTAAAACTCACTAAAATCTATTGGCATGTTAAAAATAGCAACAAAAGACCCATCTCCTTCTTTTTTTTTTTTTTTTTTTTTAAGCGATGGATATAGTATAAGAATAGGAAATGTCAGGTGTAAGATTACACGATATAAATGGTGTAATGGAAAATATCAGGCAACTCACAGTGCATTTACTGCTGTTCAACCCAATATCCTCAGTTCAAAGCTTAGCAAAGCTGCAAAGGCTAAAACAACAACAACCCCTCTCCCATGAATGTGCTCTGGGAGCAGCTTGCAGCTTACTAAATTATTGCAGGTGCTATAAAAGGCTGTATCAAAGCTCATCTCTCGATGCGCTCCTCTGCTGTGTACATTGAGCTGCATGTGGGAGAGGAAAATCCTGATATTTACTGCCCTTAAAACACTTTGAGGATAACACAGCCACATCCCTTTCTTGAACTCTGCCTTTTTTTCACAGAATGCTTTAACCTCATCTTGTAAGCAGGGGTGAGAGCAGAGGTGTTTAGAACAGAGATGCAGTGTGGAACGAAAAATCTAAGGAGGGTGTGGATGGGTTTAAAACTCATCCCCTTTGCAGGAATCTGAAGCAAGGCTGCTCATTCAAGATGCAAATCAGAGATATGAACATTTGAATGTTGTTTTAAAAACCATGGTTTAATGCTATGTCATCCTTCCAGAGCTCAGTTGTTTTGTTTTTCTTTGGGTTTTTTTGTTTGTTTGTTTGTTTTGTTTAAGCAAGTTTTTCAGCTATTCATGGCTAAGCAGGGCTCCAACCTGTTGGGCAGAGATGGTGAGTAGTGGGGACTGTGGCAGGGCCTCCAAGGAGACTGAAATCCCAGGGCTTCCCCTGCAACACAGGGAGAGGGAAGACGTGGGAAGTGATATTCAGACCAAGCGTAGAGGAGATCCAAGCTGAAACATGATGTAGCCATAGGTGACTGGTTAACATCTCAGTGCATGTAGGTTGTGCTTGGAAAAGTTCTAGCCCTTATCTAACACAATAAATTGTTCCCGGCACTAAGTCTTAGTGGCCCTGGGAGTGAGAGGACTACTGAAACCCAGAGATATGAGGAGCGGCTGTTGAGAGTCCGCCTCTTGTGCAGTTTGGAATTTAGGCTTCTAGCTCAACTATTGTCTTCTGAAGATAAACCATCAGGTTGAGGCAGCCAGAAAATATTTCAAGGGAGAAGTGGCTGAAACAACAGAGCTGCAAGTGATTTTATCTAATCTGCCTTTGAGAAGCCAGATTATGACTGCCAGGTCTGCTACAAAAGCCCACTTGGAGCTGGTTCTGGGAAGAAGCAATCTGTTTAAGGGAGATGCAGCCATGTGCTGCTGGAGTGGCCTACTGGGGTGTAGGTTTGTTTGGTTTGAATGGGATATGCAGCTGTTTCAGGCTTCCTGCGATTTAGCCATGCGGGTTTTTGCCACGGAGGGTGAGCAGAGCATGCTGTGAAATGGGGATTTGGGCAGGTGGCCAGGGCTGTGTTTGCAGCTGAGTTTCTGACTTGGTACTACTGTCTGGTGTGGGGCAGGCTGAAATCAGTATGGGTTGTACCATCTTTTGTTCCATCTCCTGGGCATGCAGGCTGCAAGCCCTGCTGATTTAAGAGGTTTGGAAGCAAATGTGCCAGAGGCTGTGGGGGCTGGCAGGGAGCCGGCTGCCCTGTGGGCTGGGGAGTTGGGACTGCCCAGCACAGCCCTGTCCCTGCACCAGCTGGGAATGTGCTCTCTTGACACCGAATTCCTGGCCTTGGGGCAGTAGTGGAAAAAAAAAAATCCACTTCTCATCAGAGCGGTGTTCCCAGGAGGATCCCTGTCACCTGGTGGCCAGGAGAGCCAGGATGTGTCCTGACAGAAATTCCTACCTCGTGCTGTTCCAGACTTACTGCCTCTTCTCTCGCCAAAGCCAGAGGATGTTTAACACCTCACTATGCCCTGTCCTCTGCAGAATTTTCTCCTGTTCCTGTTGTTGTGGCATGCAAAGGTGCCTCAACTTCTCCCCAAACTCTGCCTTTGAAATTTTCTCTGTCTCCATCCCTCTGATTTACTTTGTCACCAAGGATTTCCTCATATCATTTTATAACAATTTTTGCCACTAAAAGCAATGTTTTCAAAATGTTTGACCAACCCCCATAGGCCTCAGGGGCTCTTCCACAGCATCTCCTGTATCCTGGAGCATAACTAGAGTCCCCCTGTGGTGCTTGCAACTCAAAGGGTCTCCAGGTTGGATAAAAAGTGTTAAGAAATGAACACTTTCGTGCCCTGTGTCATATGTGCTCGGAATGATCTGCTGGCAGAAATTTAATTTTGTTTCCAGTAATTTGAGGTTATGGATAGGATTACATCTCCCAGTCAGAGAGAGACATTAATCAAGAAATAGGCCTCTTAATCCTCCTTTCAATTTTAATGAAACACTGTAAAAATGCCTTTCACCAGGGGATGTCAAGTATCAGTTGTGCTTTGATTAACATGCTTTTGTGACAGGTTTACTGTTGTACCATGTACCAAGTTATTCAGCAACCTAATTTAAGCTGTCTGTCAAGGGAAAACAAGTACAAAGAGAGCATTATTTTCTCATTGGACTTGCAATAACAGACTTCTGTATCTACAAACTTTTTTTTTTTTTTTAAATGCTGGTTACTCCACACCCGTTGTGACATTTTTAACCTTCAGAATAAATGGGTAAAGGCTGGACGTGACACACATCACACTGTCCCCTGAATGGCAATTAGGAAAGAGATAAGAAATCGGAAATGTTTTTTGCAGCTGATGTCAGTTAAGGACTTGCCTTTCTCACAGCAAAGCGGAATTTGGATCAACTCTTCTGGAGTATAATGGGTGTAAATCTGGGGCAATTGAGAGGAGCGCTGAGACCTGAATCTCTAATCCTCTCTTCTTTTTTCCTGTCCCCCTTCTGAAGCCAAAACACATTTTCAATGGAAGCTTTGTGGCTTGAGTTGGGTTTGGCTTCTTATCTGCTCAGTTTTTTCTGATGTGTCTTGATGATATTAGATACGAACTTCCTCATGGCTGGAAGCCAGCACCAGACAGACTATTCTCTCTCCCTGTCGCTGAAACCTGACAGGGGAATGCCAAGCCTTTTCACAGGAGTTGGTTTATTTTTAGAGAGGGATGTTTTTGCTCCCGCCTCTTTAAAAATTGACCTCTTGGAAGAGAACGGCTCCAGATCATCTCAAAGTAGAATGTAGCTGGAGACTGAAGTCTTCCAGGCAAATGCAGCCTCTTCCAGCTAATAAGGGACACAGATCCACAAGCTGCCCTCCCCAACCTGACACCCACCGAGCTTTAGCAGCTCAGTTACCAGAGAGAAGTTTTGGTGGGTGCGCTTGCACTCTGGAGCCATGGAATACAGATTAAAGGCTTCCCAGTCCCCTCTCCTGCGTGTGAGCTGCTCTGCGGACAGAAGAAACTAATCACAAGATGGTCTTTCCATTTGAAAAGATTACAAGTAAACTCTCAGCCTAATTCTGATGACTAATTGCCTCCAGGAGGCTGTGGCACCACATGCCTTGCTTGGCTTCCTGGAGGGAAGGGCTGGAGGAGTTGCAGCACCTGGCAGCGAGGGGGTCACTGGGCTGGCAGGTGTGGCACAGGAGCCAGTCCTCTCTGACCAGGGCTGCTTTTCCCTGCTGACCAGCCAGCAAGGGTTTAGCAAGGAGGAAAGGAAAGCAAAGCTGTGACATGTCCTTGCCTGCTTAGGTTTTTTGTGGCACTGAGACCTGCTGAGGTCCCCAACCTCCAGCTCCCTCTGCTATTCTACCAGGGCGCTCTGCACATCGTGCTGACCTGGGACAGTGTTCAGGAGCCATTTGTAACATCTTAATGACCATATTAACACCTCTAATTGTAAATGACAGGGCAATTAGTCTCAGCATGGCAGTTTGAACAATTATGTTTGGCCTGCTAAAGTGACAGAATATTCATTAATGCAGCAAGAAAAAAATGGTCTCCTCAGGATTTGCTTCTCCAAGGAGAGCAGCCTGTCTGTTTGTCTGCTTTAAGCCTCTTTGAAAAAAAAAATAAAAATGTAAGTTTGTTTGCAGCCCTTGCCAAAAATTCTCAGCTGTCAAACCTGTTTATTCCATGAAACACACTTAGGGCAAGTGTGTGTCTCGTCTGCCTCTGACTTGATTCACAGGGAAGAAGTTTAAGAGAGAGAAAAGTGCCTCAATCTCTGTTTTCCACAAGGCCAAAGAGTCCTGAGGCCTCTTAGCTGAATCCCAAGCTATGGTGATGGAATCCACTGACAGAACCAGGGTGCACATATTTAGTGTCAGAAACTGTGACAGAGGTTGTGCCAGGTCTGAAAGTTTCTCAGTGTTTATGCTGCTTTGCACTTGAGGTCTGGTCTAAAAACAGAGCTGTTTTTCTGGAGGAGGCTGTGCTTCAGCAGAGCCAATCCCAGCCTTCAACACGACAGCCAAAACCTGAGGCAGCAGGGAAGAGAGGGAACCTGGACTGATGATGTTTTACTTTCCTATAACATTTCCCTCTCCATTAGATTTCACTGCTATTAGGCAAACGAAGGCACATGTGGTTTGATTTTGTCCATGAGACTGCTGTTCCCTGCAGAGGAAGCTGCAAAATAGTGGTGGATCAGTCTTTAGTCACTTGCAAGAATTCTGTTTGAAATGCTGAAGATACTTACTTTAACACATCGGTTTGGTTGCCTGCTCACTTGCTGCCTTTCCTTTCTGACATGCAGCAAATGGTAATTTTCCAGGGGTGTTTCACCACATATTGCCATCACAGATCTGAGCCATCCTATGGGATCTCCTTGGGTTGGGAGGTTTTTCAAGATGTTGCTGAGGGATTTTGGGTGAAGGGCAGCCCTAAAGGCAGACTCATTTTTTTCCCAACAAACTTTGTGTGGTATTGCTCTCAAAAAAACATCCATGATGAAGCCGGGAATTCTTTAAACAAACTTTGTTTAATGCCTTAACCAATGAGCATCCTGCCACCTTGGATGAGGTGGCACTGGTTTGGGGTTTTATTTTGGTTCTTTTTGATAAATCCATCTGAAATCTGACTAGTGAGGTTGTGATTTTTTTTTTTTTTTTTTAAATAGCTTCACTCCTAAGTGAAAGCTGTCACTGCAGATGTGTTTCAGTTCAGTGGAAACATCAGGACTGTGTTTGGGACTGCAGGATCATGACATCTTTTTAAGCACAGTGGGAGACATGGGTGAGCAGCCAGCTTGATGCAAGAACAATAAGAACAAACGAGCTTTTTAAAAATAGAACAATTGCATTTGGAAAGAGGATTGGAGGGGGGTGAAGCTGAGAGGGAAACAATTCTCCCATGATTCTATCCTGGTTTTTATATTAAACAAAACATGTAGCAACATTGTCTTCATTAGCAATGAAGTGACAAACTGGAGCACTTCCAAACTGGCTGGCTCCAAACTGCTTTCATATTGACCTGAAATGTCAGCTGCTATTATATTCCACTGACCACTGATTGCTTCCAGAGTAGCATTTTCTCCTGTGAAATGGAAGGAGTTCCATCTCAGTGATCTCACTGTCTCCCGGTGTTTGTGGGGAACGAGAGTCATGGGAAATGATAGTGCCTTTATTTCCAGCCACTTCTCAGTCTGAATGAAACAAACTGTTAATACCGATGTTATTTACGCGGTGAGAGTGGGTTTTCTGCAAGAATGTTTTGCTCTTCTAGAAGATCTTCCACCTTCTTAGAGTCAGAAGAACACGGTGATAAGTGCCTGTCACTTGTTTCCCTACCTTCACACACAGGTACACAGAGTTGGGCTTGGACATAGCAACGCTGATATCCTGCTCTGCAGGTAAACTTTTAAATTTTCCTGTGCAACTATGTAAAAAAAACCAAAAAACAAAACAACCAACCCCATAAATATAGAGAAATGCTACTTCTGGTAGCAGTAGTTGAAGTTCTGTGCTCAGGTAGCAAATGATATGATGGAAAGCATTTGGCTTAATTTTTTTAATCCTCTGTAGAAACACAGCAATATTCAGATAATTTTTATTTCACTTAATGCTGGCTTAAAATTACGTTAAAATGTTGCAAAAGCCTCTTGGTCTTTTATTCTCAAGGAAATAAGCTATGTGATCTGCAAGGTTTTTTCAATATTTCTCTTTAGAAAACCTGTGTAATATCACTTATTCATGCTCCTACACCTTATTTTTCTGTATTTGTCACTTGAAAAGCTGATATCCAAGCAGAAGTGCAGGAAAATGGTCTTTTTTATTTTTAATTTTTTTATAATGATAAACAGGTCTTTTATCTGCTTAAGTCCAGAATGAAATACACTGGATGTATAACCCTGGTGTATCCATTCTTGTAAAGCAACAGCAACTAAAAAGCATGTTAAAATGTGGGAAAACTACATGTATTCATGTCAGCTGGTGGGCTTCCCCAGTTATCTCAGTGGGATTGTGGGTGGACTCTACAGAATGGGTTTGGGCCAAGTCCAGTATCCATTCCTGTGTCATCTTCCTTCTTCTTGTTAAGGTCCTACTCTCTACTTGCATTTACCTCATTTGTGAAAGAGCTGAAAACAATGCATTTCCTGAAAGGGAGAGGAGAAGCAAAAAGCAGAATGGTCATGATTTCATAAGAGCCATTGTCCTCTGTTTGGTGTGTCAAGAATATGTGATTTTTGCTATTATTTTGCATGGTGAAATCTCTGATGGTTTTGCCCATTTAGACCCGTTATGTCTTTCTCTGTTAAATTTAGATTAAACTAAAATTAAGCTCAACTTGTGGGAGAACCAGCAACTTTTATGAGAATCTTTTTTCCCTGTTTTTATTTTTTATAGAGCTATCTCCATTGCATCTGATCAATTATTAAGAAGAAAATAAAATCTGCAGCATTTCTGTTCATTCCTAGTGGAATGCTGACATATCTCAAATAAAGTAAAAACAACTCCTTGCTGAAGCAGTGGATGAAGAGTTTAGTATTGGCAGGACAAGGAAAAAAAGTTGTTTTATGGTGCTGTGCTTCGTATTTCTGAATGCTGAGTGGATTTCAGGTAAATAAATGAGGAAATCCATAATATGAAGCACAAAAGCAAACAGTTATCTGCATGGAGAACAGCAATAATGACTCCACCACGAGGGGGTTTAATCAGAAGGATGGACGCTCAAAGGATCTTGTGATGGAGACCCCCAAACAACAGCTCAGGGTGTCTTAATTGCAAAAAGGAGTTATGTGACTTGATAAATGGCAGGCTCAATTTGCCTTCTTCAGGGCTGGGGGTCAATCTGTACAGCATCCCACCAGGAAGCTCTTCCTAATGGAAACAAACTGTTCTCTAGTACAATCCAGGAAACCTCCCTGGTCTTGTGGGGAGCCTGGGATCTTGCTCTGTGCTTGTAAAGGGAAAAGTTTGCGTTGGGAATTTTTGCAGCCCCGCCTTGGGGGCCTGCTGTAATACCAGATACAGCTTGCAGCTTCAAGCTGGTTGGAATTGTCAGGGAAAAGGAGAATTTTTTCTTCATTTTTCCCCTTAATTTTTCCCTGACAGCAGGATGAAGGGACACCTATACTTATGCCAATACTGCTCTGGGATTAGAAGCAGTGTTTGAGACTTCTTTTATGGTGTTTTGTTGTTGTTGTTGTTTTGTTGTTTTTTTGTTTGTTTGTTTGTTTTTCATTTCAAATCACTTTAAAGGAACAAAACGGATGCAGATCTTCTTGTCACTTGCCAAGCTAAGATGGCAGAGAAGGCCTGGATATTTTTCACCTCTCTGCTGACAAGAAATCTGTTTCAGGCAGCTCCTGCTTTTGTTATTGCAATAGTCCATGGAGAGAGCAAACAGAATGGCACTGGGGACTGGATCTGGGAGATGTTGGGCTCCTGCATGTGAAGGGAATGCAGAGGAGTGGCTGCAGCACAGCTGAGAGCAGTGGTGAGAGGAGACCTTCCCGAGGTAAAGGGGATGAATGAAGCCATGACTAAGTGCTGGCCTTTGGAGAAGGAGATTGGCGCTTCCAAAAGCATCCAGAAGAGCTTTGTTTACAAAACTTGCAAATAATTGAAATATTAGCAGCGCGACTGAGTCATAGGGACATGAAACGACTTTACAGCTGCTGTGATGATTCTCCTGAATCTGCAGGGGTTTGTCCATTGGGAATTTCATCCCTAACAGCAGAAATAGCAGCTCTTACTATGAGTCAGGGCTCATGCTTAGCAGAAGGCAATTAGGGCATTGGTAAATTAGTAAATGTGAGTCAGCACAGCAGCAGGAGTAGCCCACAGGGCTCCTGAGCTGGACCCCACCCCCTTTTCCTCCAGTCTGGTCCCTTACAAGCTCTTTCCCCTTCAGGCAGACTGAAATCCTCCAGAGAACTCCAAAACCAACAGCTCTCCTGAAGCTCCTTTCGGTGGGTGGCTGCCCTGTCTGTCTGTGCTGATGCTCCCTGAAATGTCCAACAAACCGGGCATGAAGGGCACCAGAGGAATGATCCTCTCGACAGCAAGCCCAGGCTTTAGGGAGGGATTTCTGCTCCCTCCTTGGTTCAGGATGCTGGCCCTTGGTGAACAGATTCTCCCAGGGTGGGCCTGTCCCATCCTGGGTTTTGTTGCGGCCTATGGAGCCAGCAGGAATTTTGTTGGATCTTCTTGTTAAAATATTAGCTGCACTTCGCTGACAAGTCTAATGCTTTAAATTCTGCTGCAATGGCCTCCAAACCCCTGCAACAGTAGGGGGAAAAATTCTGGCCAAATAAAGGATCTGTGAAAAGAAACATCTCTTTTTATATGACACCCTGTTAGCCTTAATAACAGTTTTCTTTCTGTAAGTGCAGTAAAGTATGGAAATATTGCTGTGCTACATGGTGCAATTTTCTGACAGTGATTTTCTCTGATAAAAGCCTTCAGAGAGTGCATTTTCCTTCCCACTTATCTGCCATCAAAAGGCAGCAAATACATTCAGCTGTCACTCTAAACAAAATATACAATTACTCTGGGTTGATGTTTTAAGCAGAAATAATTTCCATAGCCAAAAAACCCTGCAGCTATTTTCTAAATGCTGTGGTGTTTGCTTCTAGCTTTTTGCATTACGCATGTATCACCTGTTTTGGACATTTGAATGCAAAGATGAGATATCACAAGTTAAAACTTAGCACTTGCCAAATTAAATATTTGCTGGGCTGAGCCCAGTTCATTACTTGACTGCTGTTTTGCACCAGGGAATGAAAAATCTTTTCTAACATGCCAAAGGTGGTTATTTTAGGAAGCTGACGAAGAGGGTAGATGTTATTCAAGTGGTTGGATAAGAAAAGGAAATAGTACATGTTAAGCCTTCTGGAATAACCAGGTAGATGAAAGTAAGTGGAAATATTCTTGAAATATACTGATTTGTTTCACAAATCTAAGCAGAAAATACGAGATGGAAATTTGATACTTCATCTTTCCCAACTTGAAATGTTAAATTAAGGCTGCTTACATCTCATCTTGCTTGGAATAAATTACTTTTGGGGCATCTCTGAGCTTTGAAAGCACCCAAAACCCAGAAAAATCTTCCTCTGGTGTGGTTTCACTTGCTTAGTTTTTTTTGGCATACAACTTATGCTAGAGATCAAGAACTTCCTTGAAACTGTATTTAAAAGCTGAGATGGAAATTTTTCTTATCTTGTTTCTAGGGCTGAACCTAAAAATAATAGTAAAAATTGACTTATCTTGGCAAAACAAACAAAGCTTTCTCTTTTTGACTCAAATGGAAAGATCATTGGAACGGGCTGGAATCACCATCCCTGCAACTGTTCAAAAAACGTGTGGATGTGGCACTTGAGGGCATGGTTTAGTGGTGGTGATGGTTCTGGGTAGACAGCTGGACTCGATGATTTTAGAGGTCATTTCCAACCTTAATGATCTCCTTTCTTTTGGAAGTCACTTAGGCTTTATTCCTCTTTCTGTGACCCCAGCTTAAATTAAAAAAAAGAGAAAAAATTTTAAAAAAATATATACACTTCATCTGTGTCATTCTGAAATGCCAGCTCCAAACAATTGAAAACTTCTAAAATTATTTTAGCACTTCTAAACTGGAACTGTTGAGTTTGGAAGAGAAATCTCCCCCCGTGCTTAAGGCAGAAACACCAACCCCCTTTGAAAACATGAAGAAAATACCTTTTCTGATACTTTTAGTGTCACAGAATCACAAAATCATTTAGGTTGGAAGGTGGAGATGATATATTACATCCTCCCTGCTCAAGCAGTGTCAGCTGGAGCAGGCTGCCCATGTTCAGTTGGGTTTTGATGTTTCCACAAACGGAGATGGTCTTCCTGTTTTTTCCTTAAACTTTAATGTCAATGCACAAATAGTTTTTGTCTCCTCTGAGATTTCATCTGCAAATTTAGCATTTTTCAAATAGAATGCAAAAAACCCCTCCCACAACCCCTTTTTTTTTTTTTTTCTGGGATACATTTCCCAGAAAATACTGCCATTTGCTCCAGTTTGGGTTTTGTTGCTGCTGGTTACGTATGCAGCATTCTCTGGAGAGCGCTGCAGCAACTTCTGGTTTTGTACGAGGAAGTTTGATTCACTCTCCTTGTAGAAATTTTCATATAATAACTAAACTTGGCTTTTGTTCAGAGGGTGTCTGCAGTGGGGGCTCGAATGTGCTGGTGAGGTCATGTCATCAGTTAGAGCTCCTGCGACAAAACAAAGTCCAGCACGCAGATACACGGCCCTCAGTTAAATTATGGCAATTCAGTTTGAGAAAATGAGTATTTAGCGCTTCGTGCTGTGCGAAGATATCGTTCCATAGTGGCAGAAAAAGCCATTGACCTTCCCATGCAAGCAGCTTTGCTGGTTGCTGTGACCTGAGCAGCCCTGCTGTCCAAGTGGCCACAGGTCTGTTGTGCCAGACTCTCACTGCTGGAAGGTTCATGGATTTTGGCTCAGCTCACACTCAGGTCCAAGCTAGAACCTCGTCAGTGTTTCCTGGTCCAGTCACCAATGCCTAGTCCTAGGACAGGTCATTTTCCTGCTCCTTCTCCTGAGGATCTTGGAGCTAATTCCAGGCTTAGAGAAGTTCAGTGCATAGCAGGACTCAGCCTACAGAAGCAGGATGTTAAGCAGAAAAATAGAACAGGCCTTTTGGAGAGACTTAGTCAAGTCAGCTGCTCCACTGTTCATATTTATCCAGCAGTGGTGCTGAGCTTTACAATTAAAATCACCTAACACACTTGCATAAAGGTCAGGCAGCAGATGCTGCCATTAGACCTGACAGATTCACTGATAAGCTTCACTTCAAGGCAAAGCATTTAAGAAGAAAATGAAATATCACCTTTTAGTCTCCAACCCAATGTGCACATTCAAAAATATGTGTTTTAGCAGAGAGCTTATTCTTCATCTCCAAGTAGAAATATGCACTACTGAGGCTCAAACATTTGAAAACCATGCCACACACAATAAATAAAATGGCTATTTCAAATAGGATATATGACACATCTGATTAACAATTCTTTAACTACAGTCAAGTGTTTGTGTAGTAAATGGCAAATGTGTTCTGAAGAATGAATGAATATTTCACTAATACACAGAATATCTTTGCACAGTAATAATGGAAGAAAAATCAAATTATTCCAGAGTCTGACTAGGCATCGAGTGGAGTTTTATGAGAATGCAAATTGGAAAGAGAAAGGGCCATATCTCTGTATTCTCACCAATCTTTTATAGGTAATGAATTGTTTAGAAAATTCAGCAAAGGAAAAGCTTTTGAGTTGGAGCCTGACAGTCCTTCAGGGTATTCTTAGAGGTTATCTCTGCAAGGCAGGTGGATGAGGAAAGAGACAAGCTTAACCCTATAAAAATAATTATGATATATTATTAGCAACTAATGGCAGTCTAATGGAATCTTTTCAGCAAAGACACCACTGGCTGCAATTTCTCTTTGTCATCTGCATAAAACAGCAACTCTTAATGAAGCCTATATTCTGGTGATTTCTCAAACTCAGTGAAATTAGCAGGAAACTTTCTGCACTGGAAACTTCTCATGGCTCAGCAAACTTCCACACTACTCTTAATGGGAGCACCCCACCAGGGTAGCAAGGCTCAACCCTGAAATCAGCGTTAGGAATCTGTTCAGACCACATGGTCTACTAGATCAGGAGTATATCTGGGCTTTTTCATTTCTTACCTTTCTGACTTCTTTTTTACATTAAACTAGCTGTCATGACCTTACGATAGTTTACATATCAGAAGCTGTTGGATCATTTTACTTCAAAAAAGCATAAAAATACTAATTGTGTCTCTACAGGCTTTGTGAAAAGAGACAGCTGGATTGAAGCTGGAGACCCTTACATAAATCAACAAGGAGAGAAAAAAATTAAAATCACTATAAGGTTTTAAATCTCAATCACACTTGGAATTTGAGAGACTGTAGTCAGCAAACAAAACACTGGATGCATGAAGTCTCACTCCACAGTCTATTTGCCTAAAAAGACTTGGGTAATGTTTGGGAAGAGGAAAAAGGAGAAGAAGAGGACAAGGATGACATTAGCAAAAAGCAGGGCACATTACACAGTCAATAAGTAATTGCTGCAATTGGAGCTCATCATCTGCTTAGCACTTAATGTCTTGGCCTTTTCAGAGTGAATTTTATTAATACTAATGTCTGAAGAAAACAGTACAGTCATTATCTCTGTTGATTCTTGTGATGTTCAAAAGTGAAGCTCTTCTCTTGCTTTTGACTACTTGACTCCACCAAATTCTTCATGTTGCCAAGGGCTCTCAGACACTTAAAACTTGCCCCCAGGGTCTCTGAGGAGAAGGAGTGTCAGCACTGCTCCACTACAAACACATACCAACTCCTCCCAGCCACATTCTTCTCCTTCCCGTGTTTGGAAACGGTGCAAAAACTGCCAGCAGTCATCCCCTTCCCAGGGCTCCGGGTGGGACCAGCCAGCCTGTGGTTTTCTCCAGGAAACCTCTCAGAGGTGATGCTGAAATGCCTCACTGGACCAGGATGGCTTTTTTTCATACCCTGTTCTTTAGAAACCACAGCATGAATCTCTTGTATGAATTCTGCTGATATTTTGCTTTTATGTCTCTTCTGTTTTTTTCCATCAGTTTGCCCCGTTAGGAGTAACTGTTTGAGGTGCTCAAGGCCCTTGCAGCAAGAGAAGAATCACTTGCAGTCCAGCAGAAAGATGTTTTCTGTGGATTTTCTCAAAAATTGCTTGTCAAAAAACATTTGTGTGCTCTCTGCAAGCAGAGGCCTTGGAGCAAAAGTGTTGCAAAGAGCTTATTCTGTGTCTTTTTCAAACATTGATTTCTTGGGGAAGGGAGATCATCAACAAGAGAACAAAACAAACCCTCACATGCTGGGGGGGGGGGCATTAGAGGAATGCAGGCTCATTAGTCCTGCTCAATATGATACTGTGTGTAAAGTCAAAAAAGCAGAGTGAGGGCTGGAAAACTTGGCAGGAAATCAGCCAAGATCCTTTATATTCTCTTTCACATGGCTGAGTAGTGGTGGCACTAATTGAAGGCTGGGCCCTCTTTTTGTTGACTAGCACAGGGCCATCTTAATTTCACCTGATTATGTTGCCCTGTTCTAAGAAGTCTGACAAAAATAAGGTTTGTGGAGACTCCTACCAGTGGGTCCTTGGCTGTCCAAAAGCTGGTTTGGAAGATAAAATGTTTCTTTAAGTAAGTGGACTGACCCATTTTTCATTTCTAAACATCCCAGATAAATTTGCTGCTGCACTGCTGTATTTCAGTAAAAACTGACCAGATTTCTATAGCTTATCAATCTGTATTTACTGCATGTGTGAAACTTTAAATATTAAAATGGTAGTACTAAAAATGTTGCACTTCCTACCCATCCCCATAAGAAAATGACTTGAGCATGACTGGCCACCTGAGGGTTGCCAAAGAGTGGGAGTAGATGAAATAAGGGCTGCTGTAGGAAAAGACCTTACAATAGTGGAATTGTTTGGGGAGGACTTTTTGTCACACACTTGGATAAGAACTGCGATTCTTTGCTGCTTTTATCAGCATTATTTGTAATTTCCTCTTATATTTCCCCTGCTCTTTCTTTGCAGTTCCCTGAGCAGACCCGCTCATCTGTATAATAAGAAGATGAGTTTTACCTCCTTTTTATCACTGCAAATCTAAAGTGACTCTGCAGAAGTCAAACTGATGCTGGCTAGGGGAGAAATGGTCCCACTAAAAAGCTTTCTAAAGAGAAAAATCCCCTCTCCATTTGTGGAACAAATTAACTACTAGAGGCATCCAGTTGGATGCACCTCTCTGGGGCCAATGGCCAGAGAGATTTAAAAGTCCATTACGCTAATGCTTAATTCCTTCTTTGCACAGAGGAAACGTCCTCGCAAGCTGGGCTGTGGCAAGGTCCTGAGTTTCCATCAGGGAAGGGATTTACATCAGCGAGGAAACATTTGGTGATTACGACTACCAACTGCGTTAATCATCGGCTTCAATTAAAAGTCACTGACGAGTTTCTTCGGGAGCCGTGTGGCTGTGCAAGGGAAAAGAGCCAGAACGAGCCTTTCTGAGCAAACTCAGCGTGCCAGTGAGGGATCATCCTCTCCCTCTGCTGACTGCTGACACTTTGCCCAGAAATGGGGCTCTGTCAGAACAGGACCGGACCTTTTACGAGGCAAATTCTGCCCCTTTGTTTCTTTTAGGGCACGGCAGCGTGGAGGCTGCTTTGTTTGGGGAGGGGTGTCAGCGTGGGGTGCCACAGGGATCTCGCTGCTGGATGCCAGCTCCGGACAGGGCGAAGCTGAGTCCTGCCTTGTGTTGCCCAAATGGCTTTTCCATGGCCAGAAGAAGCTGGGTTTGGAGCCCTTCTGGGGCTCAGCGCCCTGCCTAGGGATTTCTGGGGAGCAGGAGCAGCCTACTAGTCCCTTGAGCCATCTAGTGGTGCCTTCCCTGACTATTGAGCAGAACACATCACTGAAAAAGCCATAAACAGCGTCTCATTAATGTGAAAACAGTGATTAGCACCAGGAGCAGGCCGACCACAATGAAAGCATCAGTGCTTTTAGTGGGGTTACCAAAGCAACAGAAGTTCTGGCCTGGAAATGGCAGACAAGATAAAGTGGTGGATGCCAACGCAGGATGCTCAAGGCTAAGAAGATTGGTCTGCTGTGATCTGTTTCGTGCTTTTGTCTTGGTGTTTGCAGCCCTTTATGGATCCTCACCGAACGAGGCTGGGATTTAAAAAGCAAAGCTGAACTTTCCGACCCGAAACCTCAAATCCTTTTCTGATGGTTTTTGTAACTGGAAAGCGGAAATAGAGCCTTCAGTAATTCAAAAGAGATTTAATGATCAAAGCTGCAATTAAAAGCGTGGTGAGTCATCTTACAGTCGTCCATGTGCTAAAACGTACAGGCTGTGCAAGAGATCATGTTGTCATGGCTGGTTTTACTCAAAACGAGGAGAGAGGAGCTGCTATTGCTTCCAGCTTCAGGAGCAATCTGAGCTCTGCAGACCTGTGTTTACAGAGCAGAAGGAAAGGCAACAGTCCTGACTCCCCCATTTGTGTATTTTATTTAGTAGCTCTGTCTGCAACATCTGAATTCATTATGGTGCTTTATTACTTTTCGCCTTCTTTCAGAGTGTCTGCTCTCAGTAGGAATCTTGGATTTTTAAATTTTTTTTTCATTTACACTAATGAATTACCCACCAAAACAAATACAGAAGAGCTGATCTTTAGAGTATTATGGGGTGTTTTGCTTTCTTTAGCATGCACTAACAATGAAATATTTAACTGAACTTTTCACAGTATGTGCATTTTCTCAAATTAAAATTGCAAAAGACAAGGAAATGAAGATAAAAAAATATGCAACCACACAGTTTCTCAGAAACCATCACAAGTAATCTAATATTTCTATTTAAATCCTGTTGGTTTATTCTGCTCAATACACAAAAATAATGCTAAATAGATTTTAGTTTTATTAAAGGAGAAACTTCTTCCTAAAAAATATTTAGCCTGTCGCACACAAAACAACTAAAAAGAAGCAGGAGGATTGGTAACTCTCTACTAGAAAAATGCAGTAAAAATTTTGATACTTTGCTATTAGTCTTGCTTTCTCTGTTCCCCAGTTCCCTTCCTAGTGGCAGAGAGGTATTTTGCATTTTATTTTCAATTTCTCATAATGGTTGCAATATTCAAACACTATTCAAACACCACTAGAATGTGATTGCCTACTTTACAAAAGTCATTGCTGTCACTTTGCTCCTACAGGTTTATTTGTAAAGCAAGCTTTTTTATCTTGCCATTTTTGACATCAAGTGCCTCCAGTCACTGACAGATAGATAAAAATAAATGCCAGCTTTTCCAAGAATCCCAAAAGAATCATCTAATGTAAAATATAATGCAATCAAATAAATTGGTGCTTTCTTTGCTGGCTTTATCTGAAAAGAAGCCTTCTCTGTATGCTGAGAGACAAAACAGATTATCAGATCTAGCAAATCGTGCAAACAAGCAAATTCAAATATCTTATTGTGGATCAAATCCACTGTGGTCACTTCATTCATTTGACATAACACATCTATAGAAAATGCTCTTGAATCCTTATATTGCTTAACAAATTCAATTGTTTAGCAAATGAGAAGTAGAATTTTTATCTCTGTTTTCAGTGCATGAGAATGGCCTTTATCTACTGCAATCAAAGAGCTGGCACAGTTTAATGGGGAAATAGAAGAAAGCCCTAATAAGAAAACATGGATCTTGAACTCAAGGATTTTATGGACTTTTTCTAGAGGTGGCCGAGGATGGGACAATGATTTGATGTCAAAATTTGGGGGGAGAAGCAGTCCATCTAATGACTTGGCAATGTTTTTATCATAGCTCAGCCTTGCCTTGTAACAGAGGGAATATTAGCAGAAATGGTGAGAATTTATCCAGAACTTGGATATGGATTTCCAATGAGTTTTGACAAAATCTGTGAAAGTCCTGGTGCAGTCTGAGATGGTTTGTACCTGCCCATGGGTTCAGAGAGCTGCAATTACTGTGCTGTGTGCAAGCAATGTCTTCGTCCTGATATTAAGAACCAGAACAAAACTCACTTGAGGGAAGGGCTAAACTGTGCAACTATGAAATTCCTACAGGAACTCCCACTTGTCAGTCACTGCTTGGCTGATGGTCTGGGCTAGCACTGCTTTTGTACCTTAGAGATCATTTGGCCTCAGCAGTGACATGGTGAAATTCGTATTATCCAGGCCAACAAGGAATCTTGTGAAGTGGAACAACAAAGAACCTCCATAACTCATAGAAATGAGTCCCAAAAGCTCATAATGTAGTTGTTAAAATTNAAGTTGCATGAATTTGAAACTTCCCTCTTTTTGTAATTTCATTGTGCAAGCCCTACTTTTGTACAACAGAAGAGAATGTTATAGCAGTTATCTGATGTTAAAGAATTTGATGAGGGAATATGAGAATCCACCCTGTGTGCCTTTATCTTTTCACAAATTTCTGTCCTGTTCCACCATTCTGGTCTCTTTTCTAAATTCAGAGATTCCAAAATCTTGTCATGTATTTACTGTTAATACTGTCTTGGCCACTCCCACATCCATGCAAATGGAGATGGCTTTGCTACCAGATACAATCACAAGTGGATAACTTTAATCTTGATGAGAACTAAAAGCTTGACACTGAGGAGGAGGAGAAAGAGGATTTTTCAAGGCTCAGGCACTGAAAACAGCGACAAAATTTGGCTCCATTGTACTTACTTTTTATGTGTGTTCAAAAGAGGAAAAATACTTGCATTTTAATATCAATCCAGCAATCTAAACTGAGAAGGAAGTAATTATACATGAAAGAAATAGAGTCTTTTGTAATAGTGCTTTTAAAGTATCAGTTTCATTCTATCATAATATTTTTATGATTAGATTTACCTTCTAATATTTTAATAACTTTGGTATGAAGTAAGGAAGTCCTTTGTAGCTTATCTCAGAAGCCTGTCTAGGACGTCGCCCTTAATGAGGTTTATAATTCAATATGTCCACATCTGCATCTTTAATAATGCCTAACATTTAATCTTCATTGCACCACTTGAATCAAAAGATCTAAAATTAAGCCTACTGCAGCTTAATCTAATAATAAACATGCATGACATTTTGTGCAAAATGTGTGCCTGATCAGCACGGTGCACTCTTACAATTGTATCAGATGGAGAAAAACAGAGTTTAATCAGCCAAAGGTAGATGGTGACATTTAACTCCTGCCGATGTATCTACTTTGGGAAGCTCTAAGATCCTGCCCCTGGAAGAAGGGATTGCTTGTTAGATCCTTACCAAATTTAGGTCAAAATCCCACTAGTTAGAACAGCATTTACACATACCCTTAACTAGTGGTAGGATTTTAAGACACTCCAACTCCAGACAGGTAATTTTGGCACCTTCAACAGGAGCTGTGACTCTGTATGGAGTCAGGGGTAAGGTGCTCCTATTTTCCCCATAATCAACTGGAGGATGTGAGATCCAGAGACACCTGGACATTGTTTGACCTCTCACTCCTGCAGGGCAAGTGTTCTTCCCACCTCAGCTCCCCCTCAGCCTTGGCAGGTGTTCTAATCCTGCTGGGATAACCACGTTATCTAGTTCTCAGGTGGGACTGGGAATCTCTCTGGGCCATAGGAATAGACTTTCAGCCACAGCCATGACATTTAGTGGGGTTTGGTAGCCAAAGCAGTAGGGTTGTGCTCCTCCACTAAAGAATGAGGGACTGCCTTTGAGACGTAGATGGGTTTTTTTGTACCCAGAAGGAACTTTGGGTGGGAAGTACCCCCCAAATTAATGGGGCTTTGCACAGGGAGCCAGAGCACAGGCCAATTTCTGCAGAGCTTTGGGCTCAGGGCTTTGCATGGGACCTGAGGGTTGCTGTTGTTTCTCCTTAAGTAAATACTGCTCTGCAATCCTGTGCTGTGCTTTGGGTGTACAAGAGTTCTGCCTTGTGGCACAGACATTTACTGCTGCTGAAAGTGAGACAAACAAGCTGGAAAGAACACAACACGTAGAGACAACATTCTGGAGTACAGGCAGAGTTAGAACTGTCTAGAACCTGTTCAAGTGAAATGGTGAATCTGTGAAAGCTGGATCCAGGTATTTAATGAGAAGCTAAAACTTCTCATTTATCCTCTTATTTATTCTTAGGCCACCTACACTCATAATCACTGTTTAAATTTGTTACATGTACAAAAATTAGCAGTGTCTGTAAAAGATTGGAACTTATAATAGACATTGATTTAAGATATGTCCCTGTATTAAAGGCTGTGGAACTGTAGAGCAGTCAAAGTCTTTTTTAAAAATGTATTTTGAGGCTAGAAGGATGAGCAACGATGTAGCCCTTCACCTGAGACACCTGTGTGATAATCACAGGAAATCCCCATGACAATAAAAAGGCAGCTCTTCACCAAGATCTGATCAGGAGAGTCTGAAATCAGCTGGGTCAGGATAAGGTGCTTTGGAGGAGAAGAAAGGCTGGGGAAAACCCTGCTGGGATATGGAGTCCCCTGCTGAAGCTGAACCCTCACAACTCAACTGGGCTCCACCTGACTTCAATTAAACAAGGGATGATCAAAGTCTACAAATCTCCCTGATCTCTCTCAGCATGGAAAACTAAAGGTAAAAATTCTCAATATCTTTCTGTTCCTTTGAAGTCAACGGTGAGCTCTGTGCAGTGTGTGAGGACACAAGTGCCATTTGGGCAGCTGCAGGTTTACCATAATTTTGATGTAATGTTTATGCAAGGGGAGGGAGAAAAACTGTGTCTTGATATTATAACTTTGCAGCTGTGGGGCCCCTCTCCTCCCCCAGACTCGTTTTATCTTTGGGATTTGCTTTGTCTTACGGTGATGCTCGAGGCACAATTACATTTAGAGAATCAGGGGAAATCATTGTCTTAGTTTTTCTTCAGCTATAAATCACAAATTATTCCATTTCTGTACAACTATTCCCCCTCCTGCCTTCCTTTCATACTAGTGAGGTGAGCTGGAGACTCACTTGATAAAAACATCCTGAACCAAACCAGCTGGAAATAGAGAGTATAATAAGCCAGCCTGCTGTCAGCCCTCATCTATTTTTGTTTGATCGGTATCTGATGGTGATTGAAAGGCTGACTCTCAGAGTTAACCACCTTGAGGCCAACCTTGAAATCGTGTCACGTTTGGCTACTCGATAGCATCTGAAGCATGATGTTAGATCGAGAGCACACACAAGAACCAAAACAAAAAAGACTGGCATCTTGCTACACTGCACAGCAAAGGAACAGCAACATGGAAAGAATCTGACAGACATGCAAGGAAATGCAAATGCCACAAGGCAAAAAGAGGAGCAGGTCCATGTGCATGAGCAGCTCTGGGCAGGACAATCCAGGGTCCAGGTTGGCTTCATATCTAACTGCTGTTGCTTACAAAAGAGTGTCCCTCCTCAGCAGCGAGGAGCTGTGTGAGGGCAGCTTTGCCTCTGTATGGCTCAGGAGGGCTGAAATCAGAGAAGTTCCCGGGGTAACAGGCTCTGGTTTTCTGGGGATTGGGTTAGGATTAGGGAGGGGAGGGAGAGTGTGCTGGCTAGTCACGTGTAGGATGCTCATACAGGACACGTGAGCAGGGAAAATGAAATTATTGTTGATTATGTCGAATAAAGTCAAGAAGAAGTGACAGTGGCAGGTCTGCTACAGAGGAGAGAGCATTGCTTGTTTTCATTTTGGTTTCTGTTTTCTGACTGACAGCCACAAATAATTGCTGTGAGGCCAAAAGATACAGACCTTCAAATCATAGTTCCCTGAAAGGAGGGAGGGGTGCTTGCAGGGGTTGTGTAACTGAGGCTAGCAACAACAAGCCATGACAATGAGCTCCAGAAGGGAGAGTTAGGAAAGTCAATGCACCTGCTGAAAAGACTGATGGTTCAGCCCAGACAGCAGGAATAGCAAGAGAAGAGTTGTGTGTGAATAGCTCTCACTTTATCTGTGCTGGAAATGCAAATAGGAGCTCGCTTGTGTTGCCACAGGTGTAAGAGATGTCATGGGGATTGCATAAAACATGGCTTGACTCTGGGTCAATGTGCTGTATTTGATGCAGGGTTGTATTTGAGATGCTCTCAAAATAGCATGAGTAAAAAAAAAAAAAAAGTGTGGTTCTACCACAATAAGACATATTAGAGGTCTAAGCACAGGCCCTGCTAGGAAATAAAGGACTTTGTAAAACACAAGTTGCAGCTGATATAGAAGTTGTTTGCTTTTTCAAAACGTTTTGACATCATTCCTGTACTGGTTTCTCACGTCGTGCTGAGGCCAGTCTCCTCTGGTATGTAATCCATAACATACCAGTGGTGCTTTCTAATGCCCTTCTGAAAGGGAAGGATTTTTCCTTTAAATGGAAAATCCATAGAAGACCATTGTGATCAGTGATGAATACTTTCTACATGAGCAGCTTTTCCCTCTTGGTGTCTATGATTTTCTTTCATATTTTTTTTTTTTTAGGGAGCAAAGCTCCTTTCAGCTTCCTTACTGAGGGAGTGGTTGTGTTTCCACCTGCACAGTTCATCCACCAAAGCTCTCCTTTGGATGGGGAGGGGTGAGAGGCAGCACACAGCTGGGCAGGGCTTTCTGCCTGACCGTGCACACGGGGTGAGCTGTGCCCCAGGAGATCAATATTCACCATTGGACACGCTGCTGTGGCTGCTGGGGAGCAGCTGGGGCTGGAGGGAGGGCAGATTTAATAAGCAATTGGACAAGGATGGTTTTAGGGGGCAGGGAGGGCTTGCCCTTCGTCCTGTTTGTCCTTGGAGTTCAGAGCCAGGCTGGAACAGGCTGAGCCTCAAACATGACCTTCAACTCCTTGGTGCCACGGGACAGCCAGGGGAGCAATGGGAAAGGGGAGGCTGGGAATTCTGCTGGGTTTTTGCTGTTGCAGTAAAATGTCAATGCCAATACAAAGCCCTGATGGCTTCAGGTGCCTGTGTGGCTTTAGTGGCAGGGCTGGGTGGCTCCCCAAGGCCCACCTCTGTGCCAGGTGAGTGTGATAGCTCAACACATTTGCACATAACAAACCTGCCCCTCAGCTCCCTGGCTCTTCATCCCCACCAACACTGCCTGGCCTTTTGGCTAACAGGTGCAGAAAAAGGAACTAAAGGTTCCCAATGGCTGTCAGTAAATTTATTTTGCAGTTAACAGCCTTTGTAATGCACAGCCTAACTTTATCTCATTTCGCTGTGGGTGTGCTGGAATAATTGCTCAAGTACTTTGTTAAAAAGAAAAGCTCTCCACATTTCCATTACCTCCCGGCATGGTGTCTGCCTCACTTGGCTGCACTAGGTACCATTTACAGTTCAATTTCACAGTCATGATGGACTGAAACATATAAACCTGCTTTCTCTCCACTCCACTACTCACATGCCTTAATAAACAGAGAGATTCATAAGGTCTGTTACTTTTATTTTTCCTTTGCAAGTTTATTTTTATGAATTAAATCTTGAGCTTTTTTTTCTTTTTCCTTGTGAAAACCAAACTGCCAGAGGAATAAATACAGTGTTATCTTATTCAGTAGGGTGTAATAAGCTACTATTTTAGGGTAGCAAGCCAGGCATACTGAAGTTGTTGCAAACTAAAAAGACAAAAAATATCCAGCAACAAAGAGTAGCATTGTATGATGTCAATCTACAGTATGCATGTGTTTATATAATCACATTGGAATTCACTTTGAACTTTAGCCTGGAAAATTTACTTAGTGGGGGGAAGGGGAAAGGATTTGAGTATCTAAGCACCAAAATAGCTAAGACAAAGTAGTAAAACTGTGTGGTTGGTTGTGGAGCAGAACCACGTGAAAATGCAAAGAATCCCTTTTGTAACGGGTAGAGACAAGTAAGCCACTTGATCATTATGGTATGAGATAAGTATACAAGCCACGGGAAATGCTGTGTTATTCACATTCCTCTCTTATTGTTTTTCCAAGGGTGGTTAATTTTTGCCTTTTTAAGGAACTTTTTTGTACATGACTTGTTCTTGCTCTGGTTTCATAATCTGAGTTCTCTACAGAAAAAGGAAGGACAGTCATAGTTCCCATTACATGAGAGAAAACAGGACTGAGAGATCAGAACACCACACTGTCTTTTCTCCTGCGGCTTTATTTATTTTTTTTTCCCTTGGTGAAGCAAAAAGGAAAAAATACCCCCAAAACCCATATTTGGCCTGCCACAGCTTTTATTACCCCTCATTCACAGTGATCAAGGGGCAGTTGACTTGTCCTAGGTTCAGTACAGCTACCCACAAAAACCCTTCTCTCTGTAGGGTCCCACCTGACCCTTTGTAAAACTGGACGTAGCAGCCTTGTGAGAGAAGCATTTTGATGTCTTGACCATGTTTAATGAAATGTGTTCAATACTCAGCACATTTTCTTTGGGTTACTTTGGCCAGAATAACAAAAGAACTTAACATGTTGGTTGCCAAATCATCTAGAAAATTCTCTTGATTTTGCTGATGACATAGAAGCAGAGCCTACTTCAGAACCTTCCCCAGAAATGTTTGATAAAATGAAATGCACACTTTTGCATGTTGCCTTTTTTTTTTTTTTTTTTTTCTATATTATGGCATATCCTGTGATGGTGGTACGGCTGCATCTTGGATCATGCACGGCCCATTCTTCATTTGTGTTCAAGGAAAATCTTACTGTGAACAACACTAATTCAGCCAGCCTGCAGATGGTATTGCTTTTGGGCTGCTGGGTTTTTCACCTCTTTCTGAAGAGCAATACAAAGTTAAATTATTAGGATTTAATCACTAGTGTCAAAACAGCTTTGCAGACTGCCCTCTCCCCTTTAAAAGTTGCCTTTTCAATGTATTTTTTTTTTGAGAAAGGGTGATATTTGGGATTACATTTTCTGCTTACACATTGAAAAGCATGGGGCTTTTCCTTCTTAGTGAATTCCACCTGTCCTAAAAGACAAAATTGGATGACTTCTGTGATAAACCACCTGTGCTTTGTAATGGCACCATGATTCATCTGCAGACCTAGCTATTGTAATAATAAAGCTTATTCTAGTCAGTAGTTACTATAATTTAGTTTCTTTATTTGAGCTGGAAGACATAAGTGTGTAGAAACTTCCTCTAAGTGACTGTCAGGCTGTTTGGAAATTCCCCATGACAGACAGCATTTGCTTTTGAGTTTGCTCTCCCTCCCTGTTTTATTTGGCTTTACCAAGAGTTGTCAGGATGTGTGGGCCCAGGGAAGCCCTTTGCATCTTTCTTGAGATGGGGATTTAGGAGAGAGACAAAGCAGGGAGACATTAGGTCCTTTGTCCCAAATCACACAGCCTACAAATGCGGGATGGGGTGGAGAGGATGAGCAAATCATGCAGCCCTTTCCTGCTGATTGCTTCTCTCTGAGTCTTCCAAATGCTCTCTGTGGTGCAAAGACATGTGAAGAAGAGGGGGCTGATCCCAGAAAAACTGGCTTCACCCTTCCAGCAGTCACAGAGGTCTGCACTCAACACCTCAGCCTTCTGCTGTCGTAGGAACCCTCTGAAATCCTCCTGACCCACTGCATCAGGTGCTCAAATACAGGTGGGAAATGATGGAAGTCTGGGTAAAGGTGCAGTGGCCAGAACCCAGGGATGACTCATGTGGTGGGTGGGTGTCTTGGAACAGCAGATTTCCTGTGATCCTCCTGGGGCTGGGGTTTGCAGGAGGGGCGCTGAGCACTTCTGGCCCGGGTGGGCTTTAGCTCAAATCCACATTTCTATGACAATGCATTTAATTTTATACAATGGAAAGCTCAAGACAGATGTTGCTTGGCTGGTTGCTTCCCTCCGTGCTCCACAAATTTGGAAGTGAAGTGTCTGTTGACTCAATGCAACAAGCAGAAATTATATAAAACATCACTCAGTGTCATTAGACTTTGTTATTCCATGTAATTCAGGACTCTACCACTCTGTGTTATTAGACCTTGTTATTCCATGTATTTTATTGCCATTTACCTGAAGCAATTTCTGCAGCCAATGAGTTTTCTTCTTTTGCTTCCCTCCAGGCTGCTGACTTGCTTCAGTTATGAATTTTGTAAAAAAACCCCTCAGCTTTAGCCCCATGGATCTTGCAATATTGTTGATTCATTTGCAGTCAGTAGTAACTTAATCCTTCTATTTCCAGTGCCTTTGTGGCTTTTGTTTTCCTCTTGGAGCCCTCAGAGCAGGGTTTTGGGATACCTGAACCTAGAGCCATATATTTTGCTGTCCTCTAATAATTCCTGGGTTGATTTTTATGGTCTTCCATCCACTTCTGCTCAGGTTTTATGAAATTAATTTATCAGGTTTAGTTGGGTCCTGCTGACTTTTCCAAGACCTCTGTTATAATAATATGTTGGTATGTTTTTTCTGAGTCCTGCCTAAACCCAGCCTGTTTATCTGTAGATTTATTTTTTTTCCCCACCTTCTCCTTGATTTCTCTCCTTCCTCTTTATTGTTTACTCTGTTTTTATTTACATTCTTGAGGAATTGGTTTGTAGAGTTCTTGGGCTGTGGATTCCCTACCTGTTTGTAGCATGTGTTTCCAACACCATTTTGAGTAGTTTTTCTCTTTTGAACTTTTTTTTCAAACCATGAGACTTTTGACTCCTTAGTCTAAGAAACCCCAACCAAACCCTACAAACAATAAGCACAAGAAAGACAACAACAACAACCCCTGCACCTGCTCTTTTCTATTTGAACCAGGAAGGTTTTCTAGGGTTCTTTCATCTGCTGTGCTCTGAGTTTTTTCAGAACCATCTTTCAAGTCTTATTTTTCCTGCTCAACCCGAGCTGTATTTTGCAACCAGTCTCTTCACCTCAACCTCCCCACCCTTCTCCTGCTCATGTGCATAAACTGATGTTCATGGGGACTCCCCCAAATGCTGACTTAGTCACTGATCAAAAACCACATCAGAACGAATAAAAGAGTTGATACAAGATAGGATTAGTAATGGACACAAAGTTAAGTTTTACTGTGGCCCTCTGCTAAGAGTGCCTCTGAAAACACCCTTAGGAAAATTATTTTTTTTCCTCCTCTGTCTTTTTTATCAGGCTGCCTGGGTTTTGCTGGCTTCTGCCTTTATGCTGACAAGGATGACAGGAAACAATAGGACCTGTGTGCAATAGCCTGTGTTTTTGGTCTAGATTCCTTGCCAAAACAGCTACACTTAGCACTTGCACGGCTCTTTTCATCTTCAAAGCCTCTCACAGAGCTGATGTAAACAGCCAGAGTTCCACTGATTTTGGTGGCAAAGAGCTTAGTAGCCTTCAGAAAAGGATTATGCATTTGCATGGAAAGCAGGAACCTCATCTGCTGCTCTGCTAGCTCAAATTCTATAAAGGTATCAAGCTAGAAAGTGTTATTAGCTGAATGAGGTGTAGTAACTTTCCTTGTGATCAACATGCATATTCCTGGCTATAGTTTCACTAGATGAATCCAGGACTGAATGCTGACTCAATCCTTTAATGTGTTTACAAGAAATGCAATTGCTGAGACCAACAGTATTTTTAAGTGCAATTGATTTTGAGGTTTTATCAAGCCATGCTACCTGTATGTCCTAATGCTTATGCCACACATGTGTGCAGGTATTGCCTTGGCAGGGGTTTTTTCAGTTTTTTGATATCTTTGAAACTTACTTTGTGATGTTTCAGAGTATTTAACAAGTAAGACACTTTATTTCATCCTATTCTACAAACAGCATATCCTAAGTATATCCTAAATATATATTTATATACATAATAATATAAAATATAAAATCTAATACGGGATTTAATTAATATAATTTAAAATTTAATTAATATATAAATTAGATATAATATATATGTGTTAATATGTTGTTTATTTAACTTGGGATGCACTTAAGAGGTCAAGCCTTGTTTCTTCCCCCTGCTCCTTTGCAGAACCAGGTCTATCCAGCTTGGGATGATGTTTATCTAGTCTTTTTGTCAATTATGTTCTGCTTTTACCTGTTTACAGACTGATATCCAGTTTGCCTTATGGTCAGGTGACTCTGCTTTTATCGTGAAAATTAAACCAATTATTTCCAACTTTCCCTGTAATTTGGGCTTGTCTATACTTCCTATGATTCTTGCTGATTTTCTCTAAGCCGTCTCTAAGTTTTCTACATTTTCTCTTAGCGAGATGCTCCATTCAAGTTGCAATATTCCAGCTGAGACCTCCCAGCTGTGTGTAGAGCAGAATGTCCATCTCCCGTGTCTTGCACATGACCCATCTGCCAGTGCATCCAAGAGCAGGACCATCCTTGTGTGGACAGTGTGGTGGTGGCTGTTCAGATGGTCTGTAAGCAACTCCATTTCTTCAGTGATTTTGCTGAACCAGTGACCCCTGACTCACATTTTTGTGTTTGATTTCTATTTGTGTCTTTACTGTGTTTTATTGTGTTGATGTCAGACTATTACTCGTGAACTGGTGCTCATTTGTAATCTGAATTTATTAGCAGCTGGAACAAGCTCTCCCTGTGGTGGAAATCAGAGTTTCTCCTCAAAATCTGTTTGGGAAGGGATGGATGAGATGGGGTGAAACTGTTTCAATGGTTGGAATTGCTTTTCCAACTGCCATGTTGGAACTGCTCTTCCAACTTTGCACTGCAAAAGCTTGGGTTTGGTCAGAAAGGCTTTTATGGCATGGACATATTGACATGAAAAATATTAGCACTGGCTCTGAAAAGAAGGATATTGCTACATCCATCCTTTACTTGGCTTTCTGTCAAGCTGGACATCAGATTCTTGAACCCAACCCTCCTGTTGGATGGATGTCCAGTCTGCTCCCAGAGCCCTGGCTGGTAAATGTAGATGTGTGAGTGTTTTATTTTTGCTTGTGAAAAAATAAGTATGGGTTAAGCTGAATTATGTTCTCTGCTCGGGGGACACCGTGCAGCAGAGCCAAGATTTTAAACCACTCTTTCAAAGTTATGGGCTGGTGCTTCAGCACAAGCCTGTTCCTCCCACCCAGAGAGAAATCACCTGTATAACCTCTGGAATATGAAAGATGGTGAATTGAATTAAACACTCATCTTCTCCAGTGACTCATCTGCTTTTTAGTGTCAGTGGATGGACGATGTTGTCCTCGCTCTTTGAAGAGGCAGTTTAGAGAAATTCTCTTTTAATTTGTCACCAGCGAATTCTGCAGGTCTCTAACCAAAGTCCTCTCAGAGGCCAAATCAGCAAACCTGCCCTGGCTCCAGTGTCCCCAGAGCAACTGCAGCTCCTGGGGGAGCACTGTCACTGCTACTGCATGCTTCATCTGCCACAGAGCAGGGAGAAAGAACAGCAAAAATGGTTTTTTTAGTTGTCAGTATAGGCATCATTCCTGCTGCTGGGAGGAGGAGGTAACAAGCCTGCATCAGAGGGAGATGTCCTAAAAAGCATCACTCTAAGCAAGCACAGGCCTGTTAGTGCCTTTTTTGTGAACATATTGTTTGCAGTCTAATATTTCACTGCTGCCTTAAAAGTGCAGAGTGCAGAAGGATTCAGAATTAATCCCTTCCTGTCCTCTGCAATGAATATTCACCTGTTTTCAGCCATACGTCTCCCTTCTGAAGTAACATCTGACGACTTTATTCCTTTTGCATCCACCAGGATTTTTCTTCAATCTGCCATTCTCTTCTCTTAAATATCTGACTCTGTCTTTCTGCATACTGGTTCCTGTATCCCTCATAAAATCCTTCATAAAATCAGAGTCCTGTCTCCGAATCCTTTTTGATTATTTCCTGTTGCCCATCCAGTGCTTTCTTATATTTTCTTTAGTGCTTTCAGCTATCAGTTCTCTACACAGGCCAACAGCATTTGCCTGAATCCTTGGGTAGCTTTGAATATTACTTTTCCTCCCTTTCATTTGAATGTATTCTATTCCCAAAAAGCCCCAAACTGCCACAACAATTATTTCCTAGTAAGACTGAAGGAGACACTTGCAAATACTTTCAAGCTGCTGCATTCCTCCTTCCTCCATCCCATATTCCCTCCCTTCTGGATATCATGGGCAGCCAGCAAGACAAACATGGGCTGTGAATGACCTTCCTTTGTGCCCTGGGCTCCTCTCTGAAGTAAAATCCTGCCTCCACTCAGCTTTGATTTCCACATGTTGCATTTTCTGCTGCACATCCCTGCAGGATGCTGCCCAAGGGAGCCCTGGCTCCCTTTGGGGAAGCTGTTGGGATGGGTTTGTTGTTTTCCTGCCAGCACAGGTGTCACTGCTGCCCTCGGGCTGCCCCCAGCAGCTGGAGCCCTCCTGCTCTCCCTGCCCAGGGCCACCCCATGTCCTGGGGGACACCAGCAGCTCCTGGGTGGCTCTCACAGGCTGTGCCACCGAGCCCAGCGTGTCCAGACCCACCCTCTGGGGCTGCTTTGCAAACCTTCCTGGTGAATCTGTCCTGGCAGCATGGAAAGCTGCTCCTGAGAAGAGGCTAATCAGGGAGACAAGGATGGAAATATGTTAATGATGTTTAAACCTGCAGCACTTTCAGCTAAAACAGTCTGGCTCTGCCTTTGTGCGGTGGGGAGCCATTGGTGTGAACCAATGCTGTAATCTGCACTCAATGCTTATCTGTAAAACACAAACCTGATAAAAATAGCAGCCCTTCAGACTCTGCTGGGTGTATGCAGAAATGTGCTGTGGTGTATTTGGGATTAAATCCTTTAATAGAGTAATTCTTCCATTACAGCACAAAGCATTTTACTTTATATTGGAATATGTCCAGAGAGACTGTTTAGGGGAATAGATTAACAACTTGGATACTACTTTAAATATTTAGATTTTTCATCCAGTATCCCAGATACAGGCTCATAAGGGAACAAAGAACCTCTTTCCAGGTCCAGAGAACTAGGATATTAATTTCAGGACTCCAGCTTCATGGAAATAATGCAATATACCACAAATATATCAGAGGTAATTTTTTTATTGCTTTTGTGAAAACACATCTGTTTTGATGCTGATGTCGCTGTCCAATGCAAGACCAAAGTGATTAATATCTTCCTGCCTCCTGGTAGCAATATCTAAATACTGTAGATTAATTTCTTTTCCCTCTTTTGAGCCTATTATCTTTCATTCTGTCTGGAGCAGTATTATTTTTTGCATCTGTCACTGATAGTGATGTGCTGGGAGGAAGGGTGAGCATAATCATTTAGTTATGAGACACTGAATGAAACAAATGATCTTTTCATAGATTCATAGTATTTAAGTCCGGAAGGGATTGTTGCGTTTAGCCTGACCTTCTCCACATCACATCTTTATAAAGCCAGAGCTATCTAATAATTTTTGAGGCCCATGTTGCATACAATTATCAGTCTCCTGGATAAATACCAGCTGTTGGGATCCTTCCAGCCATGCCTTTTCCTCAAAAGCCTTCTGTATAATAAAAGGGGACTGATGATGCTCTTTTTGAAAGAAAATTGTGCTACAGGAGCCAGGAATGTAAGAAGGAGCTTCAGGTCCAGGAGGAATGAGGGTTTCTGGCACAACTCTTCAAGTAGTAAGAATGGGTGTTGAAACGGAAGGATTCTCCAATCTGGCAGCCAGATTCTTCCATTTCAGAGTGAGAGAATCATGGGAAGACCAGACAGCAGTGCCCCAGAATAGGAGTCTTTTCCCTCAGTCTGCAGCAGCTGGTGACAGTGCCCAGGAGGAAGGATGCTGTGTGAAAAGGAGTAGGAACCTTTGTCCCTATGACAGTGAAAGGTGCCCACATTTTTTCTTTTTCTTTTTTTTTTCTTTTTTTTTTTTTTGTTCTTTGTGCATGTTGTTTTAATAATGAGCAGCTTTCCCACAACCACAGCAATTAGCAAGCATGTGATGAGTTTCTAATGGGTTTTCTAATCACCCAGGGTTATAAATGTCCTGCAGTGAGGCTGGATTTGTAAGGTTTCTGCCTGTTGGTGCCAGTGATGGTTAGTCCTGTCAGTGCACACGCTGCAGTGGCTGCTGCCTGCAGCCAGGAGCTGTATTTTGGTTATGTTGTGTTTTACTCAGAGCCTTGCGAGCTCCACGGACACTGGAGCTTTCCAAATGCTCGTGTCAGTGCTTTTCTGAGACCTGCCTGTGCAGATACAATTACAGCAGCACAGCCCTATCAGGCCATTAGACACCATCAATCAATACTGGTTATGGCTGCACTTCCAAAAGTGGGATGGCAACAGGATGCCTGCAAAATGAACCTCCCTTTTCACTCTGCACAGAGCACAACCTGTGTCAGCAACTGCACTGGGGCATCTCTCATTTCTGAATGAAAAATGAGTGCAGAGTAACCTCTGTCCTGTGTTTTTTGTGTGTGCCTGCAAGGCTCTAACAGGCTTTCTTGAGAAGATTGCCTCCCTCCCTTTCTTTTCTGGGTGACTCGACACGTATCAGATGGGACCCCAGGTGTGGAGCTGGAGTGTGACTGCCCAACCTTCTGCAGGACAGCATTTGAGAGTTCTCCTCCAGTCTGTTTGGGGTTTTTTGTGGTTTTTTGTGGGTTTGTTTACCACCTCNTTTGGTTTTTTTGTGGGTTTTTTTTTTTTTTTTTTTTTTTTTTTTTTTTTTTTTTTTTAATGAATTCTGTATTTGGTTGGGGTTCTTGTCACTTCTGTGTGAAGTGCTTTCAACCTGATCTTGAATCCCTCTCTGGGAGAAAGGTACTCAGGAGAAAAATAACTTCCTTCTCGTTTTGACACAGCCTTCTATACAGCCTGAATATCAGGAAAGCCATTTATAGAGCATGTACAGTAATTGCATGCTTAATATTTCATCAGCTGCATTAAGAGTAATGTCACTAAAACCAGGTATAGATTTAAAAGGATCTCTTTTGATTAAAAGTGACTTTAGAGCTTCTTGTGTATAATAATAGCAGCAGGATATATTATCATAGATGTTGCTATGGGGTTCTGAATTTAATAATTCAACACACATAGACACACACAGGGATTTGCATTGAGATTTTTGGACAAAGCACATGCTCCTGTTTGACAGTGAGTCTCTAATTACACCAAGATTAGACTGGTGTGAAGTAGATTGAGCCATGCTCCTCTCTCACAGCCAAGAGATTGCAATATTTTGGGGTAGTGCAAACCCCATGCTTTCATTGCCATGCTCCATGCCAGCTGTAGGGAGCAAAGCTCAGAATTCAGAGTGGTTCTCTTCCAGATTTCTTTTAGCCTCTCGTGGTAGGATGTCATGCAGTATTTGGATTTGAGGCAGAAATGTTTCCTCTGAAACAGCTCACTTGAATTCCACTGCACCATCTCAGCTGCTGAGAACAAAGATCTGCTGTCAGTGAGGTTTGAAGCCCTTCAAACATGCAAAATAAAATAAGGGATTTATTGCATGTGCCTTAATAATAAATCTCTTGAACTCCACTCTTGTCTTAGAAATGAGAAGTAATCTTTGCAAGAAGATCTTGTGTTAAATGGTAAAGGGGAATCCCTCAATAGCAGTTTCAGTGGTCTTCCTCAGAAACACCCTTATTTTTTGTAGTTTCTTGTTATTATTAAGCTAATAATTTTGCTAAATACTAGTAATGCATCCATTGGGCCTACAATGAGGAAAAAAAATGTAATGGCTGTGTTTCACTGATGATAAATTTCACTCTTTTACCAAGTTTATCATCAGAGCAGGTTTCACAGCTGTCCTCTTCCAGCTTGAGCACGTGTGCAGCCTGAATTTCCATCAGCCACCAGAGCCTCATTTCTGCAGACACAACTTGGGGCAGGCCAAAATGCTGGAATTTGGACCTTCTAGGCACAGCTGTACTAAAAGGTGAAGACATCTTAAGAAATCTGGGAGGTGTTACCAAACTGTGATGAACACAGTTTCAGAGGAGCACTTCATTCTGCACCATTGGAACTTCAGTCTAACACTGCTCTAAATTAAATATATATATATATGTATATATACACACACATATACATACATACGCAAAAAAATATATAGTTTTTTTCTAGGTTAGGAATGGAGAAATTATTGCTTGGAGAAAATCCTGCCTTCAAAATGTGCACACCAAGTGTGACAATCCCATTTTCTATCTGGAGCAGATTTCAGGCATGCACAGCCACTGTACATCTGCTCAAACTTTTATAGGTGAGGAAGATTCATGCATCTGACTAAAATGAAACTCGGCTTTAGTGCTTACTTATGATTTGAACTGTAATTATAATTGAATTATAATTAATTTGAACTGTTTTATAAATGCCATCCTCCACGTAGAGGTAATGGAGTGAGGAATGCATCACTCTGATAATTCTGGCCCTGCTAATTCTGTTGGGGTGAGAGAAAATACAGTGCAGATTCCTTTGAAGTGTGTGGTTTTTCTCCACCCTGCCTGTGGGGCAGTGATTTCATGGGCAGCACTCCCACAGGGGCTCTGGAAGAAGTGAATTCCCAGGTTCCAGTGAGGTGACAGGTATATTTCTGGGTGTAGAATTAACGTAAACCAGCCTTATGCTTTCCTGCAGGAATGAGCCCTCCTGCCTTTCCCCTACAAGTGTCAATAATCTGGTTTTTTTTCAGCTGGGTGGAACTGCTGTTTTCCTGGTTGGTTTTTTTTTGTGTGTGGTTTTTTTTTTTGTTTGTTTGTTTGTTTTTTGTTTTTTGTTTTTATTTGTATTGGCCCTAACATCTTCAGCTGACTATGGCAGCTCTTTCTACTGGGTATTACACCTAAATGATGGAAAATGTGGGGATTTTGTGTCAGGTAGTTGATAACTCCAGACATTTTTTTTTTTAAATTAATACCTGCTTTCATAATATTTCAGTATAATGGATATAAATGGAAACATCTCTATACAATGAAGTACAGTTGGGTCTTAAAGTGTTTGCTTTGTTAGTGTTGGGGGCTCCTCTTTTGAAGTTGGCAGAAAACTTTCATTGAAAGGCCAGTTAAAAAGAGACAAAGAGTCATGGCTAATCCCATCCTTGGAGAATGTTTATTTAATGAAACTCTTACAGGAATTCTAGTTTTTGGTTCAATACAAGCCATACTTAGATGGAAGCCAAATCACCATAATGGTATTAACAGATGTAGTGACTTAATTCAGCCTAATGCTGTCTTTACATTGTAAAACATCAGTGCTAGTTCTTGGTTCTACAGCAGAGTTTTAATGAGCACAAATCAATTGCTGTTATTGCTGATCTGGAGATTGCAATTAAACAACTGGCCACTAAAAGGTCAGAAATGCTTACTGCTGGGGAAAGCAATGTCTATCTTGTTATCTGCCTTTTAGCACCGATTTTAGTACCTGTGTTTAAAAGAGAAATAAATCATAAGAGCCTTCAATAATTAATGGCATTGCCTTTTTTCTATGTGGCATTAGCATGGTAGCTTCATCCTGGGCTTTCCTGGAGTTTCAGCAAATGCTCTATTTAATGAGGGGATGAGTTTCTGTTTAAATGCTCCAAAGGATTTGGCTTCCAGCTCTGGGAGTTTTCCAAGCTGTAAACTGTTGATCACTCTATCAGACTCTGCTTGAGGTATTGGCTCCTCAAATCTAATTACATCTCTTTGTGATAGAACTGCCTAGTGTGCTAATTTAAATAGTTTGCATCTACTCTGTAGGGCTAATGCATTTCCCTATGGCTAATTTGGTCAAGAAATCCTGAAGAGTGGATTTAGTGGATCTAGAATCACCATAGAGTCTTCTTTCCTTTGAATAAACCACTTCCTGGTAATCTTTGTAAGAAGTGTGTCAGTATTTTCTGTTTCATAAAGGATTGTTACAATTAATTTTCTTGGTGCTGCAGTTTCTCCTTCAGTATAAAATAATTTCTCCTCTAATATTCCCTACATTCTCCCTACCTTCCTGAATCCATGAGAGGATCCCATCTTTGTACTACAGAGCAGAGATCTGGGGTTTTTCTCTCCTTTTTCCCCCCTCCTTTTTCCCTCTAGCCACACTATGCAACTTTCCTTTTCCAGCTCCATCTTCCACTCCCCGTGGATTGACTGGCACCTTCTGCCTTGTTTTGCTTCTACCTTCAACCACACCTTTGGGTTTTAATTTTTTCTTTTCCTGGGAGTATCCTGAAGCCCTGTAAACTGGCTCAGTACAACTCAGCAAACCTGACTTTGGCTGCTGTCTAGATGTGTGGAATTCTGTGTGCTTTTCCAGGCAGGGTTGGGCTCAGTCACACCTGCACTGTTCACGTGAATGTGGCAGAAGGGATGCTCTGGGGGCTCTCGTGAGAGTACTCAAGGCATGGGGACAAAGAATGGTCTCAATCCTGCTCACACAGTGCCAGACTCAGAACTGGCTCTGAGGAGTTAGGACACAGACATTGCTGCAGGCTCTTAGAAATCATGAGCTCCATGTGCAGCCACAGGATCCAGGGTGCCCTCAGGAAGGAGGATGAGAGCAAAGCTTTGGGACTTGTCTGACTGCTGAGAAAGATATAATGAAAGCTACTGAAGTCATGAGTTTGGAAGTGTTTCTCACCAAATTCTGCACTGCTTCTGGGTGGAGGAACTCTTTGAAGCTGGTAGGAAATAAGTGTAAAGAAATTACACCCCTGCAGCACAGGCAGTGAACCTCTGGGGTGTGTTGTCCCAGGAGATTCAAAATGGAACTAAGCACATTTAATTTCCTCCAGCAAGTCTGAAGTGGATCTAAATAGTGCAGTGTTTTCTGTGTCCCTCTTGCAGCTGTTACAGATCCCAGAGGAGCAGAGGGCCAACAGGCTGCAGAGAGTGGCCAGGCCCCTCTTTTCCCCTCGTATATTTTTCCCCATATCTTGCAGAAAACTGCCCATATTTTGGCTTGGATCCTTAGGTCATTTATTCTGCTGAGAAGGTTTGTGTGCCATACAAATAAATTTATGTGCATAATGCACATTAGTTCATTGCTGTCATGGAAATATCTGGACACAGGTGACTAATTTGAGGGAAGCAATGAAATTTGTGTGATTCAATCATTATAAGGAGAAAAAAGAACCAAGCCTGCTTGTGCTGTAAATGTCTTTTTGCTTACTTATGTCAGCTCGCTTCTCTTTTGGCATTTCCATGTCGTGGTGTCATTAATATTTCCATTCCCCCTGCATCCTTAATGATTTACTTGGTTGACCTGCATCATTTAAAATATTTTTTCATTATAGTGATTTTCTCATTTAGGTCCCTGGGAGATCTCGATATGTAATCAGTTTTCCTTAACAAATGACCTCCTTTAACTTCATTAGTTCAGAATTAATTTACTAGCATCCAAGATATTGAATGACTCTGATTAGTAAAATATAGCAAAAAAAAAAATAAAAAAAAATTAAAGTTCTCTTTCATTTACGGTGAAGGCAAACATTAATTAAACCCTCTATTTCTTTGCTGATTTTGTTCACACTTGAATTTAATAAAGAGGGGACGTTTGATGGGCTGTCACGAGACATGAGAGGAGGGTGGGGCTGGGATTACAGGATTTCTCTGTGTGTCTCCACTTGGGGAAGGCTGGGGGGGACATTCCTTTGGCTGGGCACCCCTGCTGCTCCTGCGTGTCAGCCTCAGCTCCCGGCTGATCTCAGACTCCTCTCAGCATCTCTCCTGAACCCTGAGTGATTTGCAGCATCAGCCAGGTGCCAACCCCTCATGCTTCAAGGCTTTCCAGGTTTCCATTTTGCAGATCAGCTGCAGAGGCTGTGTGGCATCTCTGCCAGGAATGGCAGCGAGGCTTTGCTCAGGGGATGATCTTTATCCCTGGAGAAATCCAACCATCTGGGGAGGGTACCCACCGTGGGAGGGTTTGCCCCTCTCCCCATCCTGGAGCTGAAGGGGGATTGGATGGGGCCCATGGCCTTGTAAATTATTCTCCCCTATTCATAAGAAGAGGGTTTGTAGAGGGATTCAGGCAATCAATTTGCATCTCTTGAAGGAAAAGAAATTGAAAACACTAAAGCAATTTATTGCCTTTTAAATTTGGGAATGAGGGGGAATGTAGCTAGCCCTAAAATTTAACTACCTGCAAAAGCAAATAAAAAACCCCTGCAATATTTCATAAAGTCATAATCCATTATACTTATATATAAGTGCATTTTAAGTTACATTGTGAAAAATGTAAGTTGCTACTACTTTCTGCTGAAGAACTTGCCCATAAAGCAACATGTAATTGGTGGATTCTGTAGTGTTTCTGGTATTGATTTTTTTCTTCCCTATATTATTCTTAAAATCTGCATAAAGCACTTAGGATTTCTTCCCCCCAGACCTCATATTGCAGTATTCCAAATTTTCAGTACAATAAGTGTTTTTCCTGCCAGACCTATACCTAATATTGGGTCCTTTTGAATGTTTTTTTCCATTTAAATATTAGTCCAGGAAACCACAGTAATTGTACTCAAATGACTATGCTCAATACACTGCAGCTTATATGACTACAGCGTGGCTTTCTTGGTCTAATTCAAATAATCTTAAAAAACAGGAGGGATTATTCAGGAGCTCTTCTAAGAAGAGTCTTGCTCCTGGCAATATTTACTCTTAGGTAGATGGGAAAAAAGAAAGTTGGCATCTGAGAAAACAACGGAACCCCAAATGGGTGAATATCTGCTGATTACATGAGGGCAAAGCCACTGCCACCAGAGCAACAGAAAGCTACCTTGGCCCCCTCTGAGAGGCACAGCATTGCACAAGTGCCCTGGAGAAGCTCATTTTATGAAGAGAGTACAGGAAATACAGCTTGAGCTACGTCCGGGCTACAGATCCGTCCTGTTTATTTTTCCCACCCAGGAAAAGTCACTCTCGGCCCAAAGCTTGTGTTGTCAAGAACAGGTTGCCCAGGGAAGTGGTGGAGTCACCATCCCTGTAGGGATTTAAAAGATGTGCAGCTGTGGCACTTGGGGACGTGGCTTAGTGGTGGACTCCACAATCTTGGAAGTCTTTCTCTGCCTAAGCAACTCTGTGCTTCAACAAGTCAAGATGATTCAGGATGAACTGATGGCTTGTTTGTGTAAGCAGACTGATTGCCTGAGCTATTTTGGGACAGCTACTGCCCTACAGGTATTCTGCAGTATTTTTTATGTCCAGATAAATCGGACTTCTGAGATACAGTGAACTTAGAGAATGGCTTTTTTCTATGTTAGAGCAGGTTCCCTGAAACAGCTCTTGGGAATGGGCAACCTCCTTGCCTGGAGAGTTGAGAGCTTGTCCATGTGAAAAATCGCTACCAGCTACATCTGGGCCAGCCAACAATCCCCGTGTGGCTCTGTGAGCCACAGGATTCCCAAAGCAATGGCAAAATATTTATACATTTTCCTGAGAACCTACATTGGCTTCCCAGGCTGCCCTAGATAGACCTCAGCGCCTCTGCTCATCCTCACCCTCGTGTGGGAACACAAGGGGCTGAATCTGGCCATGCCTTAATCACAGATAAGTGAGAAAACTGTTTTCTTTGTTGTTTGTGAGCTCACATTTCCTTAACCATAATCTTTTTGCTCCTGCTTCACACCCAAGTTTCTCCATTTTATTATTTTATTATAAATACCTGATTCATTTATGCAGACGAGATTGGTTATTATGGCTCTTGAGGTACTGCTGGTTCTGGAGCTCTAGGTCCTCTATGCTGGACTCATTGAGTCTCAGCAGGGAGAGGAATCAGATGTATTTTTCCTTTTAGAAATGCTTCAGCTGCTCTCTGTAGTTGTCAATCTAAATTTGAGCAGAGGTATTGCACTGACCCAATCCCATCTGCAGAGATCTCGGATGCATGTTCACGACGCAGTTCTGTGCATCAGGGGTTCTAGCTCCAGGGCTGGATAAGTTAGAGAGGATGGAGTTTCCCCCTTGTATAAATTCATTTGGATTTGCTTCAAAGGCTGGAGGGAGCTTGCAGCCCAGGTGTGTTCACAGGGGTGAGTTTTACCCACCGTGACAGTGCCTACAGAGCCCTGCTCAGATGATAACAGAAAATGACTGTGCAGAGCACTGCCTTTCTCCAGAGATGAACTAAATGCCTGCTGCTCCAAGGACATGTGAATCCTTTTAGACCACTGCAGGATAAAGCTTTCAATATTTAAGACCCACTCTGGTGCTGCAAACTCTTAAATGTAATGGGCTGTGCTTGTCTACAGTGATGCAGCTCCACTGACACCAGCCCTTCCTCTGGGGCTGGAGCCCAGGGCTCCTTGGGGGATTGGAACAGGGCTGTGCTGATTTACATGAGAATCTGGCTCTATAAGCCCACAATACAAACCTCTGTGATCTCTTATAAAAGTGCCTAGTTATGGTGCAGCTCAACCTGAAATCAAACCAGTGCTGAGAAATTCTGAGCCCACAGCTCTTGCTTGTCATCACTGTAATTAGGATTTCTGCTGCTTTGTTTTGCTGCAAAAGCTTTGGAGCATTATGGCTAACTGGTGACATAAACCCCAGATTTACTGTTATTCACTATAAACATTGGAGCACAACAGAAAAAAACCCAAAATATTAATCTGTGCTGTAGCATAAAACCTGCACGCAAGTCACGACAATTAGCAGTAATTTTTCATTCTGCTCTATTTAATTTTGAAGTGGACAAACAATTGGACAAAATACTACCAGTGCACGTACTGTGGATTTTCGCTGCAAAAGCTGCCTTCTGCTCTAAGCAGCAGCAGCTCCTCTTCTCCTAAACCACCTAGGTTGCTTGGCATGGACAGACCTCCTGCCTATACAGGAATCTGGAGAAGGAGAGGTCTACCTGAAATAAAATCTTGTATTGGCAGAAAGTTTTTGCTGTAGATCTGGCCTGATGATTTTAGCCAGCTCCCTCCCTCCCACAGGGGACCTTCTGAAGATCTCAGCAGCATCTTTTTTACATGCAAGGTCTGGTCCTGGAACTGAAGTGGGCATTGTCCTCTTTCTGGGCTGACAGTTTTTCCCTAGAACTGAGGTGGAAGGAATTAGGGCTGGCATGGTTGTCTTGAGATACATCACTAGAGCAGAACCTTGCTGTCTTCAGACCACAGTATTCTCTTGAGGTAGATCACTTTAAGCAATAAGAGTTTGCAAGTTTTGTCTTTTCAGTCATAAAATANTTTCTCTTTTCAAAGACCTACCCTACCCACTTTTTTTTTGTCCTAATCTGAAATATCAGAGCTTTGTAAAATGTTCTATAAAAACATGACCATTTGGAAAATAACTTTTAAAAACCATTTGTTTAATGCAAGTGTACTTAAAATGAATTTAAATTATTTAATTGTTTCCTAGCTATGATGAGCTGGAGGAGCATGGTGATACATCCCATGGTGAGGTTATGGACTGTCTGGAGCTTGATTAAGATGTGATTCCTGGATTGCAGATCTTGTTGCAGTTCTGAAAGAGGGTCCAGACTGAGCAGTGGTTTCCTCTGGCTTTTGGGAACAGCATTAGCTGGGGTTGGAGTCAATGTGGATTTCTGGCACTGATGAAGGGCTGTAGAGTTTGAAAGATTTCCTGTAAACTAGAAGACTGTCTAGCCTGTGGGCTTGGCTTGGATGCAGCCTTACCCCAATAACTATTTATTGGATATAATATTTAGATCAGCTGAGGAAGGTCTGCCCCAATTCAGAAATACTTTTAGCCCAGGCAAAATGTAGAATAATTCTGAAGGAGTGAAGGAGGAAACTTTTTTTCCCCTTTTCTATATGAGAACTGTATTAACATCAAATTATCTGGGAGATTTTATTAAACTATCCTGATTTCTATGGATCTGTGAATCCCATCAAGCTTATTTTCCCTGTGTTTTTTCAATGCCCAGTGTGTCTTCTCCTACCCAATATTACTTTTGTCTGTAGCAACGCTGTGTGCTTTTGTTCCAGGCTCTCACAGAAGGAATGAAGTGGGGTCTGATGTCCAGCCAGCTGCTTTCCCTCATGAGTCTGGCACCTGGGAGCTTGCAGTCATCTTTTGAGCCTGGCCTGAACCCCCAGAACTGGCAGACGGGAGAATACTGCTGGACTGGGGTTGAGGGAGACTTTAAAACCAGAGGGGCCTCTCTCCTGGGCAGGTGACTGGCACAGGGACAAACCAGGACTTCTGGTGAGATCAGGCGAGGACAGACAGAGGCCTCTGAGCTGGAAGGGTTAACAGGAGATTGCTGCTTCTCTTCCTTTGCCTTTCCTGGGATCATGATTTATATATTTGAAAGAAGGGGTGATTAATAATCCACAACCCCTCAGCCTGCCAGCAGAGCTCAGGCACTTAGCATACCAGAGTGAGCCACGATGCAAACAGTAAGAAATGATTAACAGCACTAACATTTACCCTCCTCCCCAAATAACTCAAGAGCAGCATCAGTGGTCCCTTGCACTTCCTGGCTCCCAGCAGGGGGGTGAGGGCCACCAAAAGCCTTTTGTAGCAAAAGGTTGTAGCTAAAAGTCAGGGCACTGCAGGTACCATGGTGATGAGTCTGGCACAATCACCTGGAAAGATAAATATAGTTATCATGCCATTCCTGGAGCTGGATATAAACACCTCCATTCCACATGCACTGTTACTGTGGAGATAAGGAAAAACTGGCCTATGGAGTCCTCATTGACCTCAGAAGTCAATTAAAGCACAGAGAGAATTAATTTGCTGTTTATCAGTTTGGACCTCAGTGCTGTCCCTCCTCAGCACTGGGATAAGAAGATGGGGAGGACAATGTGGCCCAAGAAGAGAGGAACAAATCCAGAAGGGTAAATTGGAGGGAATTTCTCTCTGGGGTAATGGCACATTGAATACTGAGTTGCATTGGTTCCTGCTATCTCTTGACCTCATAGAGAGACCAATCACTACCAGCTTTGTTCTGTGAAAAAGAGAGGATCTACTTAATTCATAATATCCTTTGGAGGTCAGAAAGTGCTTTTCTTTCCTCTGTGTTTTTCAGTGGTGGCAGGGGGGCAGATTAGGTTTCTTAAATAAAAAGAGGCAACCTAACAAGGTCCTGTCTCTGTGCTGATACAAAAGGGGTGACAGGAAGCCCTGGCAACCAAGCAAAAAATATACAGAAGAAAACTCAAATGGAGATGTGGGCAGCTCGGCTGTCCTTTTTTACCTGTGATGGAATTACACATGAGAAGGTGATTTGCATCCTCACATGAGAACAGAGGAACTCTCCTTTTTTAGTGCTAATCTTTTTTTTCACCAAAGTGAGTAGACTGTAACACTGGTAAGGGCTGTCTGTGACCTACTTACTTCATAATGGTACAAACAGCCCTTTTTAATAAGAACCAATGGCAGGGCAGGACCTGAGAGGAGGTCCTGAATCCCCTCCCTTCCCACCAGGGTCCATAGGAGCTGCAAACCTCTGACACTGCTTTTAGCAACCAACCAGACTTCCTGTTAGGTTAAACTTTTCTCCAAAAGTCCCTACTTTGTCCTTGACTCGCCCCTTTTAAGTCAGATAACTGGAAATAACATTTTATTTAGAAATATTGAAAGGCTGTCAGGATGGGAGCTTCATTTCCCAGATGGACTGGCTGCTCCCTCATGCACCACAAACAGCTGTCTCCTCACCCTGGAGAATATTTTGTAGTGTGTGATGGGGATAGCAGATGACAGGGTACATGGCTTCTGGAGAAACTTGGAGCACAGGACTCTTACTCAAAGGAGGTTCTGTGGTACTACTTCAGTAGCAATATTTAATCTTTTACTATTTCTTTCCCACAGTAAGCTTCAAATGTGTTTGGTTTGAGTTGTTTTGGCTTTTTTTTTTTTTTTCACTGTGAAGCTGTTTAGGTCTGATGTCAAATGTGCTGCCCACATATTTGTTCTGAGCAGGATTATCTACTGTATAGCCATTGGGCTGCACTGGTCTGGGAGAAGAAACTGCAGGGTAGGTAGAGCCAGATGAGTTATAAACAAGGGAGGTGTGCACCTCTCCACTTTTGTTCCTTAGGATAGTTTCACTGATGTCCTGCCTCTGAACAAGGTCCTTCCCACAGATCTTTTAGCTGCATTTTTGTGTGTTAGGGTTTGGTTTTTTTTCCTTTGGTTTTTTGTTTGGTTGGGGTTTTTTGTGTTTGTTTGTTTGTTTTAAATTGTGAAACATCAGAGACACATCCTTTTTCTGCAAGGTTTTATGGGTTGTACTGCCAACACTGTTACTGATACTAATCCTGGAGGCCATCAGGACGGTTTCTTTGGCTCCACAATTGCATTTCACTGAGTACCATATGGTGGTCTAGTCCTTCCATCAAGCTGTGAATTAAAAGGCAGAACCAAGCCTTGGCCAACACTGGCATAAACGTGCCTCAGGGTGATGACTGGCAGAAGACAGAATGGCCTGCTATCTCTCAATACCTTCCTCCTCCTCCTAGAAATCACTTGAAAGTCTTGTTGAGAAAATCAGCACAATGCAAAGGGCTGAAAATATTCTGCTGAAGAGCAACAGTGTTCAAAGATGGGGCCAGGTCCTCCAAAGAGTGGCTGGAGGATTGCAGGACATGGATTTGTGTCTCCTGCAAAATGAAGGACAAAGTGACACTGCTGCCCCTCTGCAGGACAGAGGGAACAGCACAAAGAAAAAGTAGCAGCATGTCAGGATGCTGCTTCAGCATCCTACAGCTTCATCTTCCACGAGATCTCATGGATTCTGTGACATGCAGGCCCTACCTGGAAAACTGCATCCAGCTCTGGGTTGCAGGCTCTGATGCACAAGAGAGAAGAGGTCTGGGGTGGCCCAGGCCACCAGGGTGAATGTCATCTAGCTCCAGTGATATGTGGTGAACAGGAGACCAGCATCTGGCCAGTAATTCCATAGAAAGGAAATATTTCAATCAATCAGTTCTGTCTGCTTATTCCCTCTTCCCTGTTTCACTTCTATTTTTCCTGTCCCCCTTTATTCTCTGCCATCTCCCCTCAGACCTGACTCTGCTTTCATTACAAGGTTGAAGGGCAGTGCCAAGTGAGCACATTAATCTCATACATTTTCATGAATATCAATTACAAGCTGGATGCAAGAAGATTTTTCTTATTTTCAGCATAGTCGAGACCCAATTCTATGTACAAACCCTATCTCAGATAAAATCTGGGGGTGTTTCTTCCAAAGTCAAGCCTGCCATTTCTTTTCCCTGCTCCATCCCACCATGCTGATAGCCCTTTGCTTTTTTCCTGTGGTATCTATATATACAATGGTTATCAGGAAAAGCCATTTCCCTCTCTGCCCTTGAAAGGCAATATCCACACACGCTCTCAGGCAGAATTTGGAGTGCAGAATCTCTGCCGTTCAATTACCATGGAGCTTATCTCTTTCATGTGTGACTAGATATTGTATTTTTTTTTTTCTCCAGCAAGACTGAAATTTAAAAGGACAGAAGAATTTCTAGTGCTTGAGATGGAGGAATATGTCTGGTGTTGAAATGAATGGAGTTTATGGGCTATTGGGAAATAGGACTATTTCTGGGGGAATAATTGTGTCCCTTATTTTGCAGTTGCACTGTTGGTTACCTGATTCAGATCATCATGACAACAAGGTCAAAGGCATATAGCAAACTTTACAGCTATGCTTTTCTGCACATGAAACCACCTTTCTCTTTCACTGAGTCCATTTTACCCATGGTACAGTAAGCTCTTGGCTGCATGGCTGTAAAGTAAGGCCAGAAAGAGCTGGCTGCAAGACCAATGTATCCTTTATCTGAATTACAACAATGCCAGTGAACTTCACTTATGGGTTAGCATTCCACTTTGCTGGCTGCTCTGCAGAAATCGAGTGAAAAAAGCAAATCCACCCAAGAGGGCTTTGGGTTGAAGGCAGCGAGTCCCACAGTGGTTTGTCAGGTGCCCCTGCTGGAGCAGTGTGGGAGATTTTCTCAGCTGACTTCAAGGCCAGGATTGAGACACAGGAGATGGCTTTTCNATTCTATTATACTCTAAAACCTAAAGCTCTGAGTTTTCACCCTGTGATACTACACACTTCTATTCAAACTACACACCCATAATACCACTTTTTCCACTCAATTTTGGAAGCTTTCTCCATGGCCTCAGGTCAGAAGCAGTGTTCTGCTGAGGGTCTGCACCTGTCAGCAGAGAACCCCTGAATTCCTCTGTGCCCAGGGTTCTGACAGAGCAGGACCCTGATCCCTGAAGGCAGCAGCTCTCCCTGCCCTCCCAGCAGTGCAGCTGCTCCCTGGGGAGGGGAACAAGGGCTCCAGGCTCCCCAGGTGACCAGGGAGCAAACCAGCAGGGCTGGCACCTTCCCTGCTGTGGCAGCTCTGCCTGCTGCGGGCTGGTGAGCCCTGCCCGAGGGATTGAGCCCACTGATGGTGAGAGCTGTGTCCCCAGAGACTGTGATCTCACCCCCTCCCTGCAGCTCTCAGGTAACTCCTAAAAGGGCCGAGAGCTGGAGAGTGACCTGCACACGGGCCAGGCAGATGGAGAAAGGGAGAAACGCATGATCTAAAATACATCTATTAATTTTGAGTCAAGATATGGCAGCTTACCATGAAGTTTTATAGCTATAGATAGTAACAAGAGCAGTGACCTTTAATTAGAATGAGATAATGGGCACTGCTCTAACACAGAAATGGCTAAAAATAAAAGCCAGTATAAAAATATAAAGTATCTCAGAATGTGATCACATTTTCCACTAATGGAAAACATAGTTCAGATCTCTGTATCACTGAGAAATGTTTTCTTTTACAGACACTAAGGTTACATTTAGATTCTGAGTTGATAGGATATTCAAAATATCATATTAGACTGGTAAATTTAGAGTAACCAGAAAACTGAGTGGATATTCCTGCTTTGGTTTAAGCTGGAGTTATTAAATTTTGGTTGAATTTGATTTGATTTAGTTCGAGTTTAAAGTAAATTGAAACCTCTGATGTAAAATTAAATTCACCACCTGTAAATTAAAACAAGAGAGATTTTTCAATGCTTTAGCTTTTTAGCAAGCTATCCAGGGCTGGAAACGCAGAGGGAGAAGTGGTGCTGAGCCCTGATATCCACACTGTGTGTGTTTCTGGGGGGATATTCCAGATTAATTTGGTCCTGAGAAGTCAGTGTCTGTTAAGGGGAGGGGAATTACTGCAGGTGGTTTAGTTCTATCTAAGAGGAGTCCAGAGCATGAGCTCCCCGAGCCCGTCTTTGACACCAAGAAACGGGAATGGTCAGGATGGCTGGTTTGAAAGCACAATTCTGACCTGCACTAAGATGTAGGTGGGGTGGTCTCCTGGCTCCCTAAATGGCTTTGGGTGACTTGGTGCATGTTTGTGCTTCAGAAGAGAGCTCCTAAAACCTCACTGGGACTCCAGGCTGTGAAATGGCTGCTGCTGGGACTCCACGGGAGCAGGTGTTGAAATACCATTAGCTCACAAAGCAGCCCATCCAATTTCTTTCCTCAAGGAGATAAAAACTCCACTCTCCCTTTTCAAAGGTTCTAATAAACTTCTTGAGGTTTCTAATATTTCTTCTGTGAATTGGAAATAATTTGATTTGCAATCTGTAGCTAGAGCTGCTACTCACACACAGAATGTGGCTTCATTTTCCTCTCAAAGTTAAACTGGCCCATGGAATTAAACCAGTAACCCAAAGTAGGAAATAACTGCTTACAACCAAATTGTGTCAAAATAATACAGCCAGGGGCTCTCAGCTTAGAAATGCACTTTTCTCTGTTGTAAGAACTTGGACATCTATCTTTCTATGTGTCAGAGACAAGGAAAATTTCCCACTTCCCAGGTTTTGCTGGTAAACTTCCTGCACCTATTCAGATAAAGTGATTTGTGAACTGTCTTGAAATGCCCCAACAATTGCAAGCTATAAATAGCAGCTCTATTAATATGCAAGTCAGAACTGCCATTATAGCACAAATTACAGAGAGAGCTGGAAAACATTTCAAGAGTTGACTTGTGAGCATTGAGAAGCAATCGCAGCCCACCCCTGCCCCAGCACACATCCTTCCAACAGTAGGATCTTCCCTATATCTGTTGACAAACTTTGGCTAATGTTTCTGCTGGCTGAAAGGTTTTCTGCCAATACAGCAACATATTGCAGATAAAACCTAATGAGCTGAGTTTAACAAAAAAATGCCATGTGGCTTCCTTACAGTGATGCCCATCTGTCGACTTAGTGAAGCAGCAGTACGCTGCAGCTGTACTCCTTTGCTTTTTATCAAATCAAAATAAAGCTGTGCACCCCAGAGTCAGGTATGATAAACAGGCCAGCAAATTGCCTTACATGGGTATCATACAGCTCCTTATCTGTCTCACTTTTCAGAGCAGCAGAACCAGATGGCTCCTAACGGTGGGTGAAATTTTCTCCGTTATGTTTTTGGCATTGAGCTGGGGGGATGCAGTCCAGCAGTCCACCACCAAAACAACAGATATTTAAATTGGACTGGGACTGAGATTACAGCCTGCAAACAGAACTTTTGAAATTGAAGCAGATTTCATTAATGGCAAACAAAATGCCTATTTAGAGTGGGTCTGGTGGAACAAAACGGACACAAAACAATTAAAAAAAAAAAAAAAAGAGTCATTGTGAGCAGCCTCACAGAACAATGAGGGGGTTGGCCTTCCTCCAACCTCCCTCCTGGCTGGTGGAAAGCCTGGTGCAAGGCAACTGCCCTTTCCACACCCCCATATCTGTCACAGGGGCAATGGGAATAGGGAAGAGTTCCTTGGCTGGCAGCTGGAGCTGCTGTCTTCCACCAGTCCGCTCTGTGGCCAAGGGTGCAGAGAAATAATTTCTGCTGTGGTTGGCACTTGGGCCATTAAGAGGGCTTGGGGATATGGAGCGTCTCTCTGTGATAGAAATCCCTGCTGAGAGCAGGATGTCACAGGCTAAAGGCTTCAGTCTCTCCTGTCTTATATTTTCCCTTTTTCCTAACATTTTCCAGACTCATCTGAAGTTTCAAAGGAGTTTGCTCTTCCTTTAACTGCCTGCTAAACAAATATTGGTGCTTTTGTCTCATCTGTAGTTTTGGCATCAGTTCCAGATTTGGAGGACAATTAAAAAGGGTCTAGATCCAGTGTAGAGGCAGTTCTTGCTTGGCAAATTTGGAATGGACAGTCTTTCAGTGTGTGGCTCAAGATTTTGTAGGTGAGCTTAAAGTCCAGCTGGTTTTAAGTCTCAAAGCTGAATGTGAAATTAATTTTTTGCTGCCAGGGTGTATGTGAGCCCCTTCTACTAACATGCAGCAGATTTGCAAGAGATTTTGCTGTGACCAAGAGAAACATGAAATAGAGTAGATTGAAATTGTTTAAAAATGTGACTGCTGATGAACTTCTCCAGCACATTGGGCTTTTGTGAATTTAGACTTCTCTGAACATTTGTGTGTGTGTGTGTGTGTGTGCTGGTGTCTGCTCTGTGAGCTGTCACCCTGCAGCTGTACCAACATTTCAAAGGCTAAACCTGGAGCCTCTCAGTTGTCTGCACTCCAGTGAAACAGAAAATAAAAATGTCATATGTAGAAAACCAACTGAACAGAAACAGAACTGGCACCTTTTTCCCCTGGGTCATTAAAAATTATCTGAATCTACCATACTTCTGAAGAGCAGATTGTTTGTATTCACAGGTGTTTGTGTGTTGGTAGATGGTTCATTTTCAGCACAGATATCTGGAGATTCTGTCCTCTTTCCCCCCAGTGCACTCTCTATGTGCCTCAGGAAAAGGTGCTTCTGCTAAGCGTGAATGAAGCACTATTAAATAAACTGCAGGGATGTTGAAGATTATTACTGGGTAAAAAACCCAAATATTTTCAATTTTTGTGCATAAAAACATTTCAGGATTATGATTGTCGTTAATTATGGTCATTTCTTTTTGTGTGCATGAGATGGTGAAGAGTGTATCCACATCAAACAGCTGAGGCAGGATGAGCATCTGAGCCATGTCAGAGCATGGCAGCTCTAATTCACATTCTTCCTCTTTGTTGTGTCATGTCTGCAACCTGCAAATATAAAAAAAATGAGAGGGTGCTTGTCTTGGAAAGGGTGTCAGGACTAGCATGGAAAAGGATGAGTTATGTACAGTGTTGTGGCACCTAAATGCAGACAAATGGGATTTTCCTGTTTTGGAAGTGGTGACAAATGCCATGTTGAACTAGTTTTGCTTGGGCAGGGCTGTAGGCAAAGTTTGGTGGGAAGTATTCTGGGAAACTTCTACCCTGGAAGTAAAGTCTTTATGAGACCATTGCATCTGCTGTCACCTGCTTTGTAGAAGCAAACCTTCAGCTTGGGGCAAGAGGCTGAGGCAACTCCCTGGTGCCAGAGTGATTTTACTGCTCTCTCTCACCACAGTTTCAAATTCTGTCTCATTTCTTAAATTCCTAACTCTCACATTCCACTTCCAAGCAGTAAGCTGTATGCAAATCCTTCCTAAACAAAATGGGCAGTGTTGCAGGTGCTGGAATTTGCCTAAAAGCGTGTTGTACAATTTGACTTTCTTCCTGGTATTTTACTCATGGCTGCATTTTCTTCCTTTTAGCCAAGCTGTAGATGAGAGGAAGAAGGAACAAGATGGTTGAGTTAAATATAGCACTGGGGTTGAAGCATAACAGACTGTCCAGGGCTCCAGTCATAAAAGAAGAAAGAAATTACTTCAGAGGGGATTAAGCACTCTCTTGCTACAGAAGTTGTACATGATGTCAAAGAGTGGAGAGTACTGAACAGCATGCTAGGAAAAAGAAAATCCTGGGATGCTGACCCAGAAAATTAGCTGGTTAGCTGCTCAGTGGTTAGCTCAAAATGGAAGAGGAGTTTCACGACTCTTTTCCCTGAACCAGTGACAGCTGTGACAAAGCCATACCATGGAGTTGCAGCTCCAGCTCCATCCTCAGTGTGTGTATGTGTGGGTAAAGAAAAGTCTTTCTTTGTACAGCTGCAGTGGTGTCCTAGAGTGAGCGAGCCACAGGCTGAACACATTGTGGACTGCACTGAAGCAAGAAATCTGGCCGGGTCCCCTCCCAGCCTGTGAATGTCTGCTCACACTTCCAGGATTAATCTTCTCATGCCAACTCTGCACCTCCTAGTACTGGGAGGCATGAGAAAATGAATCCTGGAAGTATAAATGTAACCCTGAAGTGGAGGGAATGTGTCTGGATGCTGTTCCCGAGCCTCTGTGGAGGCAGAGGTCTGCAGGCTGGCTATGGGCAATCTGGGTGGCCACCTCAGGCTGTGCTGCTCAAAGACCTGCCTCACCCCTCCCTAGCCATGCTGGCAGTATTAAGCTTTCCAAATACAAAACCAGGAGCCGGATGGCACCAGCAGGGCAAGGGAGGCAGAGCTGGGTTCAGGGCTGGCAGCGGGAGGTGCAGTGGCTGTGTCGGGTGGGTGCCACACGCTGTCCCCTGAGCACCCATCCCCTCGCTCGTCACAGCAGCAGGCTCGCTGCCTTCAGGACACTGGCCCAGGGTGTGGGACCCCTGCAGCTCTGCACAAACCTGCTGCTGGGCAGCTGCTTTGGCTCCTGAAATTGTGGGCAGAAAGAGATGCAAACCAGGGGGTTGCGCTGCTTGTTCTGGGAGCTGTGCAGCCAGGAGGGATGGGATGGAATGGGGGCAGGAGGTGCCCAGGGTTTCTGGAAGAGATCTGCTCAGTGGGAAAATAGTGGAAATAGTTACTAAACTCTTGCAAATGAAACGACCCTGGGTTTTGGAGAGGTGACAGGAACTCGGTCACCGTGTTTGGTCGAACAAAGGGTGTGGGCTGAAGCAGGAGAGGAGTGAGTTCCCTTTTCCTATGTGGTGAAAAGCTTTGCTTTGTTTTTAGTATCACTGTTAAATTGTGCTGTGATGAATGCAAGAGGGTTCCTGTGGTGAAAATCAGACTGTCCCCTCCCCATCATGCTGATAGGTGCTGTGTAAAGGCTTAGAATTGTATATTGCAGACACATACTGGGAATTGGGTAGCTACAGAGAAGAAAATGTTAGATCAGCAAGGAATCTGCTCACTCCTCTGCCTCCCCCTCTCTCTACATGAATATAAAGGCCCCTTCTGTGAAGAGAGGGTTTAAATAAAATTGGACATTGAAAGCTGAACCATTCATCTGCTATCATTTGTTTATGAAACAACCTCATAATAGTGTTTATTAGGAAAATATTTAATTGAAGTTTATCCAATACCTTTCTCTGTAAAGAAATTGATACAATAAAATGCTACTTATGCTGAACAAATAACCAAATCATCACAGGACCTATAGGACAATTTACTCCACACATCCACTAACTTCCAGAAAACAATTCCCCTTCAGTATTTGCCTTATATAGGAAGAAAGTAATGCTAGACACTTGTTTAATTCCAGTTTGTATATCTCCAGATTGACACAAAAGGCATTTATTTGCCCACTGAGCTTTGTGCCTTTTATTAGGAATGACTTACTGAAAAAGAATGTGTTTCACTTTTAGTGATCCTGAGCACTAGAAATGGATTAAGAATTGATTTTTTGGTTTGCTGAGTGAACTAGGAATTTGTGAGGAAAATGCTTGTGGGTTGATCCCCCCAACTTTTTTCATCTTCCCACAGAAGTGTAAAATAAAAAAGCTAAAAAGGATTGCGTTGGCCCAAGCATTTCTTTGACATAGAACACAATATGTTGTTCAGAAAATGTGAAAATGAAAGGGCCTGGAATGCTTTTACCAGAAGGAAAACATGTCAGCTCCTACTGCTGGGAATGGGTGAGGTCAGATCCTCTGCTCACTTCATCCTGAACCTCTGGTATCGGAGCAAACCAGCAGTACCTTCAGACAAAACAAGAAACTACTTTACAGTGCAATAAAGAGAGTTGCTTGTGTTTGTCTGTAGGGATTCACCTGCGTTTTACAGAAGAGCAGTAGTGTCAGCAACAACAAAACCCCTTTGCCAGAATTTTCAGTGGCAAAAGCTTTGACAAAAATTGAAAGTGCACCAATAATACAGGGTTTTGTTTTTTTTTTTTTCCTGATTGCTTCCATTTTTATTTGAGAAAAAATATGGAAAAAGTGTTTTGCAGCTACTGAACCCTAGGCTTTTGTGCTTTAGATTAAGAAAAAAAAAATAAAAATCAACCTTTGAATTTCTCAGTGCAACTTCAAAAATGCTCAATCATTTTTAAACAGAGAAAGGAAAAAGTTTGACTTGTTCTCAAAACCTTCTCTAAACCAAGTCACATCTCTGTAGCTTCTTAAATGTGCTGTGGTCACAGACTCCTGCTTTTTGTGGGTTTGTACTCACAGAATTCATCACAAGGCTTTTATTTGCTTTCAGCTTAGAAAAGGTGATATAACTGCATATGAAGCTTTTGTACTCGCTCTCAGATGAGCTGGAACATTTTATAACACTTTCTGGTCTATTTTCTAGCCCTGTAACAAATAAATAAACTCTTTGATGTTGCCCAGCTGAAAGCCTAATTGCTCCTCTAATGATTCTTTGTTAAGTTACCTCTCTGCTCCTTGCCTGTGAAGATGTTTTCCATTGCCTGGGTTCAAGATGTTCTCTGAGAGGCCATTATGTGGCCTTTATACAGTTATGTGACACATTGTAGGAGATTTTTTATAAAATAATTCAGAAACTTTGAATCTTGGTTATTGAAAAATGAGGTGTTGCGAGCACATGTCTTGAAAGCCAAGCAAGATAAACCTGGGAGGTTCTCTGGAATAAAGCTGCTCTATTTGAAGAGCTCTCTCCTTAACTGTTCTTGTGTACTGTCCGTTCTGGTGATTTTGGGGAGGGGGATGCTCTTAATTGGAGAGGCACGAATAGAGCATGGCTTTCATTGCAAGAGGAAACCCCTCAAAAGGGGAAGCCTTGTTTGCTGCAGGGAAATGATCTTTCCCATAGCCCAGGATGTTTCTGGCTGGGTCCAACCTGGACCCCACCCAGCTCCTGGACCTTGGTCCTTCCCCCATGGGATCAGATGACCCCAAAAGCTCTTCCTTGCTTAGAGGCATGACATGACCTCTTCACTTTTATTTTTCCTTTGCAGAGCACAGGGAGTGTAACTTCCCACCTCTCAGTCACAGGGTTGCTCGCTGAGTTCTGCCATGTTGTTCCAACAACAGCAAATTTGCCTACTTGGCTTTTTCCAAAAATTTGATTTCTTTTTCTCAGGTCTTCCTTCTTCCCCAAAGCTGGTTCCCCAGCTGTGTTTGTTTAGTCCAATTAATACACACAGACACAGAAGTGGCCATTGTATGAGATTATTAATGCTGTTCCATTTGCTGAAAGACTCTTGTTTCATTTCAAACTCATAGGTCAAATTTTCTAGTCCCCCCTTTATTTATTTATTATGTGGAAAACTGCAATATTCAGCTCTGGGCTATTCTCCACCTTTTGCCCCACCCTTTTATAATTGATTAAAGCTGTATGATTCTTCCTATTGCTCCTTGATGTGTTCTCCTGTGTTTGCACTTCCTTTGTTAGTGCTGGAGCATGAAGGAACACAATGAAACACTAAATAATATGAGGTCAAGGAGTCGGTCAATGGAATTGTTAGAAGGTAAACAGAGAAAGTGAGTATAAACCAGCTGCAAAAGGACCAGAGCTTGGGAACTGACAGAGCTTTTAGACACGAGGGGAGTGCGGCCTTGCAGCAGACTTAATCAGTTTTAAGGAGAGGGTTTTATCAATTTATGTGCCATTTTACACAGAAGAGCTATTTGTGATGGCAGGAGTGAGTCTTAGCAAGCTAGAAGGTCTCTTCCAGCCCTAACAGTTTTTTTTCTTTAGGGAGGAAACACACAGTTCCCTGTCTGACCCACTGCTGCTTGCTTTCCTTGCCTCAGTGGACTAGAAAGCTCCAGTTCCATGCTGGGTTGGCAGCATCAGTGGACGTGTGTCCTCTTTGTGGAGGCATCTTTGGGCCAGGGAAGGGTGACTGCTTAGCAGGATGGTCTGTGGGGTTGCTTGAAATACCAAGAGGTGTCTATTCAGGGGACAACTGCCAGAAAATACTGGCTGTTCTGGAGAAAAGTGTCTCCAATAGGAATCCGAGTGGGCAGGTTGAGTTTCCACCCTTTCAGGTTTAGGATCCATGTTGAACTGTAGACCAGGCTGCTAATGAAAATCAGCCATTCCCTCCAGGTTAGGCTTTGCAAGCAAACATTGAGCTTGATTTGTTAACAGCTCATAGTGCCTAAGGGAGTGCAGAGCAGCATGGAGTACTGGACATTTATCATCTAGCTTAAATGTAGAGCATCGTGAGTGAAATGGGGATAAATGCCAAGGGGCTGGTAAATTCTGGGGAGACAATCTCCAGGCTGTTCAGCTGCCTGAGGTGCATCAAATAAGGGTCTGATAGCACTTGCTCCTCCTGAATTCTCTGGCTGTGGGGAGAGCTGAGCCAATTTCACAGTGTCACCAGAGGAGCTGTGCCTCTTCCCCCCTTCTGGCATCCTGTTCATGTTCTTGTCCCTTGACTTTGTGCTGGCTGTGGCATTGGAAGCTTCTCCTGGTTTTGTCCCCCAGATTTGGTATCTGCCTGCTTAGTGCATGGACTCAGCTAGAAGGAGGTTTGGGGTTAATACAAAGAGCCAGCCCCAAGAAAAAGGGGCAGGAATGTAGAGATCTAAACTGGGGAGGAGAGGTGGAATGAGCAGCAGGGCCGCCTGGATTTGCAGGCAGCCGATTGCTGGCTCAGCTCAGCTGACTGTGCCCTCAGCTCATTTGCAGTAATTGCACCTCAACATCATAGGGGTCATGCTGAGAAGGGAGCTGAGCTGGCACAGGGTGCCAGATATCCCTGGCATTGCCCAGCTGTGCCTTTTGTCAGGATGCTAGAATCATTTCATCTGAAGAAGAAAGTGGTGAGGCAAGACAAAGATGTAATCCACGGTGAAGGAGAGACCCTGCCATCACATAGAAAAAACGTGGCATCACATGCTCTGGCAGAGACTTCAGGATGGCCTAATTTAATCAAATATTCATGTTGTGGTTTTCCCAGCTCCGACTGTGAGAGCAGCTGACATCGATCCCCAAAAGCCTTTGACAGAGATAATTGCCCTTGTTGAGCTTTGCTTCTATTTCAACATCCCCCTTGGCAGCATCTTTTCACACCTTCATAGATGAGCACATTTACTGCCATTATTTGGTTCCAGGAGCTGCTGAAGTTCACGTGTCTCTCCAGAAGCCTGTGCAGGCACATGTTGATTTGGACACAGAGCACATCCCCAAGGAACCAGCGTGCAGCATCCTTTGACAATTTGGATATGACATGCATTAACATGTCATGGCATCTTTTGCACAGCTGACAAGTGTGGCACTTTTGAAGAGCTAAAAAAGGCATTCATGAAATCCTGCATCATATTGCTGGCTCTCTGCTATCTCGCCAGTATTGTCCTCCCTTGTTATGCAGAATCAAATTGTGTGCCTGCAGAATTTGATAAACTCTAGCACTTCACACATCTGCAGCAGGCTAACTTGATTACAATAGTTTAATTCTTCTCGATATCAATGAACTCCACACACAGTGAGATTAATTATTGCTGTCACTTTGTCAGCTCTGTAATAAGAAAACATAGATTCTGAACGACAGATGCAAATTTTTTTGGGAAGAGTCAGTTTGCCTCACCTGCTCCCCAGGGAAGGGGAAAAAGCTGCAAAAGGTGAGCTGACGTGGGAAGGGATGCAGAGGCAGGAGCTGGGATTATCACCTGCTCCTGGATGTGCTTGTTAGCCTCTAAACCAACCCCTGTCAGCCCACCAGAGGATCTCACAATTACATTTGCCCAGACAGCCTAATTTTATTTTCAAGTATGTGGTGGTGAGGATGGTAACTAGGTGCTGCCAGATGTTTGTCTTCAGGAGACTGTGCAATGGACTTGCCTCTCCTCAGAGTGATCTTCTCTGGTCAGAGTGTGTGTAAAATGTCACCAGATCAGAGCAGCAATGATTTCCACCTGCTCTGTGCTGCTATAAATGAGTACCCATGAAAGCCATGAAAAACTGCCTGCTGCTGCAGAGGTGACAGACATAGCTGTTATTTTTGCTTTGTTATTGTGCACTGGCATTCTCCTGCAGAAGCTATGTTGGGTTACAGTATTTAATACTCCACATTCACACTGGTGTAAGGGACTTCAGTTCTCTTACTGAAAGGGTAATGCTGGATGCTGGAGCATCCAAAAGCTGCTCCAACCAGTCCAGGGTGTGGAAGGCTCTGAACTGGGGAGTAGTGGCCACCTCTTTACTCTCCCAGCTTCATCCTTGGAATAGGAAATGGAGCAGAACTCGGAGCAGGGAAGAAATGTCCTTGTTTTGGGGAGTGAGTTTGGTAAAATGGATCTTCTGGGAGTACAGCTGGGAAAGGCTGGTATTTAATGATATGAAGTGTGGTTTTCTGAATGGATCTGGTCTTTCTAGATTAGTGACTCCTATTTGCTGGGTCTGCTGCACCTGCACAAATTTGGACCAGATGATCATTGTAGGTCCCTTCCAACCGAAATGTTCTGTTCCATATCAGTGGAGCACGAAGGATCCTGTTTTATCTTGAAGCAACAGGGTGCTGCAGTCTTCCCTGCCCAATGACAGCAGCAGGAGAAATGATACATTGCGCATAATTCCTGTTTCATTTCCTTAATACACAGTGCATATATCACTGTGATGGCAGCTGGGCCATTAAGGACTACCCAAGAGCTGCCTCCAATATATCACATACATGAAAGGATGATATTATGAGGACTTTAATGCCATATGATGATCCCCTGAAATTGTTTGTCAGACTCCTGTTTTGGATTGGTCTGAGGTTACAGCCCGCTGCTGCTGGCTATATCTGCCAAACAATGTAATTCACACAGTCCTTCTCTTCAGAGTTTACTACCTGAAGTCATGCGTTCAGGGAAAGGGAATGATGATAAACTAAAGGAATATATTTAACCTTAACTGTTATTAAATGATAGCTCTTCTCACTGCTTCGGCTGTCAGTGATCAAACAGATACTTGCTAATGACTTCTGCTTTTAAATTATGTGTTGAAACTTCTGAAATTCATCAGAGGCAGTCATGCTAACATTTTTTATAGCAGCGAGAAAGGACAGCTAGGGTTGGAGGAGAAGAATAGGCACTTGCAAATCATTTAGCAGAACAAGTCACTAAGAACCCCACATTCCTTCCCAAGAACTGTGCTTTGGGCCACAAACTCCAGAGCTCGAGGAGGGGCTTTTAGTGAGCTGTGCCATCAGAATGAGCAGGAAGGACTGTCCTGTCACAAGATCAGTGCCAGCCAGGGTAACCTGAGGTCAGCACAAGCAGTTCCTTAGGTTTACAAGGGTTTTTTTCTCTTCCTGTACCTATGCAGCCTTTGAGCAATGCATTCAGGCAACAGAGATTGGGTCAGCAACATCTCTCTGCTGCCTCCACTTTGAAGACAAACTGTCTTGTGTGGGGGACAGGCAAGACTTGAACTGGCAGCATTGCTCTGCTCGAGATACCAGGGCTTTAGGTATGCTGAAGGACAGGTCTTAAAGCTTTCTTGGCACTCCTCAAATGTTCCATTTTATTTTGGCATTGATGAGTCTCTTACAGTCCTGTTCGTCTAGAACCCCCAAAGCAAATTGTCCTTACCTGGAGCTGGTGTAGGGGAGCAGGAGGTGGCATTTCTGCTGGCAGCTGACAATCCTGTGCAGTTGAGACCCTTGCTGTGGAGTTTTTTGAAAGCTCACAGCCCTCAGACATTGCCTCAGCCTTGGCCTCACTCTTGTACATTCATAAACCAGGAGCTAACAAACACCATTTGCACATTCTTTTTTCTGTGCTCTTATGGTTAGATAGAAAAAAAAGTCCTTCTGGTGGTGGTGTTTATTCAAAAAATAGCATAATATTTTTGTTTCAAATAATCTGAATTACTCAAATCTACAAGCTTGCTCTGTCCTTTGCGAAAATTGACAGCAGCTGATTTTGCAATGGGGCTGTCTATAAAATGTAAACCCAGTAGAGAGACCCCTTGTCTCATTTCTCCAAAGCTACAAAAGACTCATTTTAACTTTTGATTCAGGCTGGACTTGAATAGGTGACCTGTCTGAATGGGAAGGACTTTTCCAGTTGCTTCAATTGCTCACTTCACAGTAATTTTGATCCTGCTTCCTTTGATGTATTTCTACTGCTAACCTTTTTGTTAATGACACACAATTCAGTGTTTTTCTCAAATGCCCTGCCTTTACTGAGAAGCACCTTGATACAAATCAGCCATTGTTGTATTAGGGAGAGGTTCAAAGCTATGCTTGATACTGCAGGGCAAGCTAATGGCTCAACACCAGAATCACTACAAAGTGTAGGTGCCTTTTTTTTTTTTTCATCTTTTCTTTCCCCTCTCTGCTCAAAAAAAAATCACACAAAATGTATTCTCAGTAGTCAAGCGTGCAGGAGGGGGAGGAGGTATTTATCACAGCAGCTTGAGTGCTGGAAAGGGACCATTTCAAAAGGACAGAGGATAAAAAGCCATGAATCAATATTGCTATGCGCCTTCTGCCGCTGTTTATTTGAATCCATTTGTTTTGCTGACATATTTCCCATGTGGCTGGAAATGCTATTTCCTTTGATAGCATCAGCAATTGATGTCTTGCGTTTGCTGTACAGCGAGGTGCATCGCAGGCTAAGGGATGTCACTCTGGCTCTAACTCTGCTTTCAGAATAAAGGGCATGTTTCACCTTTATCTCCCAGCCCTGCGTGATGGGCACTGGGTTCTTGCAGGGAACGAGCTGACAGGCAGAGAACAAATTGCTGTTGACCAAGGGCAGACCATTGTTTCTGTTGCGTGAGAGCTCTGGGATTCTTGTGTGAGACGAGTTCTCTTGGAATGAAGGCCACGAGGTCTGAGCTCTGCTGCGGCTGACACCGGGCACCAGGCAGTGCTGGGGAGATGATCACTGCAGAGAACTTCTGCAAGGTTTAAAGCTGGAAAGGACAGCTGCATCAGGGTGCTTGTCACATCAGGGTGCTTGTCACAGAGTCCACTGCTTCCTTCACTGGCCACATCTCCTGGTTGTCTGCCTTCCTATTGAAATATATCCCTTCAACCTAATGTGGCTTTCCATCTGCTGATTGCAGTGGTGGAACAAATGGTGTGTGTTTACTCAGAAGTTGTCTGAATCTATAAACTTAGAATGTAAAGAACTATAAAAGATTAAAATATTTCACTAGGAACGGATTTGGTCACACTTTGAATAACAGAGAATTTTTTTAATATCGGCTTTGGGCTGGTGTTTTATCAAACCCACAGCTCCTATGAGAACATGCAGACAGGTTTTGTTAAGCTGCAAACTAGTTTGATGTGTTGTGCAAAAGTAAGAGGAGAAAACTTCTATTTGTCTGACTTCCTTTCAATGCATGTTCTGAGAAGATGACACTTCTGCTGAAAACTTCCCACTCAGGCAGTAGTAATTTTCATGAATGACATACCATTTTATGTCAAAAAGGCATCTTTTGGTCCCTGCCATCATTATTGGTATATGGAAAAAGCAATTATGCTCTCTTTCAAATTCAGCAAGGGCAGAGCAGCTTTGCAATGAATCACAGAACTATTTATGTTTGTGGGGAGCACAGGGGAGAGTGGAGTGGCAATAGAAAACACTTTCTGTGTTTTGTCTGCTTTCAGTGACCTAGAAAAGCAGGGGGGAGGGGGGGCGTTGCCTCTCCATAGTTACCAGAATATCCATTTTTCTTTTTTAAAATTTTTTTTTGTTTTGTTTTGTTTTGTTCTCAAAGCCTGGCACCTGCAGGAGGTGTTTTTTGAGCTCTTTGAGCATTGGATCAATAAAAGGGGAAGAGCACATCCTCTCTTTGTAAAAATGTGCAGTCTCCTATAGTTTTTCTATTCAGGAGCTGCTCAAAGGAACATACCTTTCAAACGTAATTCTTGCTATTCAGGAGGTGGTGCTCAACAAAGCTGAGGTTGGATACTGACCTCTTAAAGGGAATTCTTCCCTTTTCAACACAAAGCTGGTTGCATTCCAGCTCAGACTGGCTGCTGCTGCTTTTTGAAAGATGAAGAAGCAGACACCAACATAAAGGGACTTGAATTGCCATGTGCTATTTGCCATTTACTCGAGTCTTACTGTGCACATTCATGCAGGAACTGTGAATCTCTGTTTTCAGAGCAGTGAGGGTGTGCAAACACAAATAACCTGGCACGGTGAGGTTCGGCTTCGGGAGACTTCTCCCGTTGTCCGGTTTGTTCTTTTTATCCTGTCCCACATCTGCTCAGGAAGCTGTGCAGAGCAGAGCCCTGCTGCCAAATTACTCTCTTCTCTGGTGCTTGGTACAGCAGAGCCCTGGGACTGGGCATGTGTTTCCAATAGGCTCCTACAACAGACGATAAATGGCCTGGGTGTTGTGGTCCCTTCTACCAGTGCTGCTCCAACTGGATGGGGCTAAATTCCATTAGGGCAGTGTGGAAAGCCAGAGAGACTTTCTGGAAAGTTGCAGGGAAGAAAGAGTTTGTGCACAGCAGCCTGGTTACACTGGGATCTTGTAATCAGCTCTCCTAACAGGAGGGAAGTGCTGAATGGCTGTGGCACATCCTTCTCCTCGGTGCCCAGAACAGCCACCTGCCCAAAGTGCCTTTGCTTTTGACCTGGGCAGCCAAGTTTTGCTTCTGGTAAAAACAGACCATCAAGGGCATGATGAAGAGGGAAAGGGCTTGTCATGCCTTAACCTTATCTTCATAGAGCCAGCACCTGTAGAGGTTTCACACCCTGACCTGTGAACCAAGAAAAGTTCCAGGAGCTCCTTACCTGCAGACAGGTGTCCCAGACTGCTTGCAATGCAGGGCGTTTGGGAAAATAATATGTAAGCTTTCAGCATGTACTTAGGTAGGAATTTGGAATGTTTGGGTCCAAGGCAGCTTCTAGTTTTATAAATTTAAAAATCCCCAGCCGAGTTGTCTCTGGCATCCAACCCATAAGCCAGCAGCTTTAGTTCATTGCAATGAGCTGAAGTTCCGAAAGCTTTTCAAGACAGCTCACAAACACTGAATTCTAAGCTCTGAGCCTTGTGGATGTAGCATTTCTTAGCAGTATGTGAAGCCTGTTCTCCTAAACCATATTTGACAGGTGAATGCAAGAGAGAAAATGTGGTTCCAGTGTGTATATTGAAAGCAGATGCAGCAAACTGAGTTCAGTGGCTCACAAGGGGGTAGCTGCTGCAAAGCTTGACATAGAAGATAAATTATGAGGTGCTATTTCTGGCCTCTGGCAAAAAAGAAAGGTGGGTGATGGAAGATTGACTTGAAAACAATCACTTTAAATGATTTTGGAATTGTATGAGCTGGAGATGGGCTGCATTTCACTGATGGATGAGTTCAGAAGCTGACCTAATTCCCCTTATTATTGTCATATGGGCTTTTCTTTACCTGTTTCACTTACAGAAGAAACATTTAAAGAGAAATTAAAGTAATTTCTGTCTGTGAAACTAATACATATGACAGGCTTTTTTGCAAGCTCTTTTATTTAAATTAGTTATTTAAGATTTCTAAGTCTTTAATTTGCTTTGTCTAATCCCGTTAGTTCCTCTACAGTGATTTACTTATTTATTTATTTAGGTTTTTGTTGTTTTCTTTTCTTGGTTTGGTTTGTTTGGGTTTTTGGTTTTTTTATCCCACATAGATGTTAACTTTTTCCATAAAGCAGCAGATAAATGCTCACCCATAATATGGTAATTCTCATTGTACCTCATCAGAGAATGCATGAAAAAAAAGTCTATGAAAGGTGGTTAGATTCAGCTGAGACTTTTTGCTGTAACAATAGAGTAGACCCTCCTCTGCTTTTATTAATTGTGCACTGCAGCAGCGAGTTTTGCAGTGAAATTTCCACATGCCTTAAGCCACACTAATGAATACACTTAAAGAGAAGTGATATTATTGTTCCCCCTCCCTTCTATTTATTGTAAATAAAGCTTATTTTGTTTCTATTTCCTCCTGAACTGTTTTCCATTCACTGTGTTGTTTTGTATCACCTCCAGGATAATTTTGATCCCGTGTGACATTTTCAGCTGATATTTATCAAAGAAATTGCAGCAATGAATTAGGCTATTTAAAAGCTTAGTCCCTCTGTTCTAGACTAAAGCATATGCAAAACTAGTGGTGTTTGGAATCAGGAATGCTATACTGGCTCTGCTGCCACTAGAATTCTGCCAGCAAAAGTTGTCCTGGTAAAGATTTATTCTCGTAGAAATTGTTGTCTAACAGCAAAACAGAATGGTTTTGACCACATGAATATAAAAGAGTATTTTCTTTGAATTCTACTTTCACTTCGAGAGAGACATCTATGAAGCCAACTGGATAGGTCTCTGATTTAGGAATAAAATCTGTCCTGGTGAATCAGTCTTGAAGCAGGGAAGGAGCAGCTTGCAAGAAGGCATAGCAAGAGCAGAGAAACTGATTGACCTGAAGCATCATGTGTTAATGCTACTTATTACCATGAAAAAAACCCAAAATCCAATCCAGGGATGGGATTAAATATTTTTTGTAACATCAGAAGATAGAATTTAAAAGGTGCTTTAGTCCCAGACTCCTTTAAAAGCCTCCTTCTTGTGTTCTTAGTTCCTGATAAGTTCTACAAGTTCTACAAATAGTTGATAGACGCAAAGGTGTGAATTTAAAACATGGCACATAAAAAAAAACCCTCCTAGGAATGCTTTTGCCTTTTCTTATCACTTTTCTGCTAATATGCTGCAAGGAACTCCATATTTCTTTTTTTCTTTCGTTCTGGCATGAAGTCTGAATTAGTCTTCAATAATGCTCATCTATGTTCTTGCTAGTTCATTGCCTCCTTTTACTACGTTATATGTGTCATTTACATCTAAATTCCTGCAGTCTGTGGTGAATTTGGGACAAATCTGCTATTAGATATAATTTAAAAATTAAAATTGAAGCATAATTTGGATGGGAAAAGGCTGTGGATTGATTTACTCCCCTACTGTTGTAACACAGCAGCCGGTCAGGGATCAAGACCTCGCTGTGGAAGGGAAAGGCGATGTCCGTCCTTCCCAGACCTCACTATCAGACAATTTATGAATGGATATAGACAGGCAGGGAGGCAGAAGGACACATGAGCCACTCTGAGTCAGAGGGCTGCAGCAAACCCACAGCCTAACAATTAAGGATGTTATTGACGTAATGCCACAGGAGAATTATAAGGATAATGAGGATAGTTTCACAGATACTTACAGCTGCCTGGGAAAAAGCACAAAGGTGCCTAAGTGAGTGTTTTAACAAGTGGGAGATAAGGGCTTTTATCCTGAATGGATTAGAGGACAGAGTTGGCTTCCTGACACTTAATGAAAGACAAGAACTGGATCATAAAGAACCTTGAAAGTGAAGCTTCTGTTTGATGCGGTGGAGAAGAGGGTCCAGAGACCCCAAGAGGGGCGTGAGGAGGTTCGGTGACATGGGTGGTGTGATGGATAAGGGGGAACATAACCAGGTCTGCTGTGGGAAGGGAAAGAAACAGGCCACTGTAAGAGAGGAAAGAACCGGGAGACCTGAACCTTTGGGGGATTAAGGGATGAAATGTTACCTGAGGCAGTTTGCAAAGAAGGCCCAGGCCAGGGCAGCAGCCAGGTGGGGCGATGGGGCTGTGCCCAAGGAAGAGGAGAGAGGGAGATAAGGCTGTGAGTCCCGAGGGAAGGTTAAAGATGTCTTTGAGGTTATATTGCTGCCAGAAAGGAAGCCAGGGACACAAACACAACATGGGCGGGGGAGGAGAGGCTGAAGGGAAGAAATAACTGAAGAAGTAGGAAGAAAATTAGAGAGTACTGAGCAAAGAAACCAGACAAGACAAGATTGTGGGTGGTGAATGATGCCAGAGCTCTGGGCAGACTGAAGAGGATGAGGCTGAAGCGCGGATAGAGAAGTTTGATTAAGATAAGGCCACTTGCTGTGCTGGGAAGAGCAGTAATCATGAGGGCTAGAGGCTGGCATTTGTGTGCCTTTGATCCTTGAATAACAGCACATAAAAATCCCTCGCATTTGTGTGCTTAACTTTGTCCCTAAAACCCCTTGCATTTGTGTCATTGCTTTCACCTTAAGGTACTTCGCAGAGGGGACATCAGTTTGGCCAGCAGAGATTTTGGAGTAAAGCAGAGCAGGTGTCAATTCTGGACAACGCAGAATGGAAAATGGGAAGCAGCAGGTCCTACAGAATACAGGGGTGGACGTTCTTTTGAGAGTATTCAATTGAAGGCAGATGGAAAAACCTCTTTTAAAAGACCTAAAAATGAAAAATAAAAAAAAAATCTCTTTAAAACCTTCCCCACTGTGACAGCTTACAGGGAAAAAAGTTTTAATGGACCAGCATCTTCTCTCTTACAGCCCTGGAAATAAAACAGTGTGGTTTAAAACTGAAGGCATGATGAATTCACACATTATCTTCCAGCAGGAGGAACTATGGATGCTATTTTTCCATTTCCTGAGAAAATACAAATAATGAGGAAGTCGATATCCAGTATCTGATAAAAAACAAAGACCCACTCTTTTGTTGCTGCACGATGGTAGCTTACACCAGCCCAGATAAGTGCTGGGTAAATTATTTTCTAGAATGCCTTAGATGTGAAAGCCAGTGAAAGATGTGATGAAGAAAGCTTTCCTGCTATCTGATTAAACAGTCCTAGAAAGGGCTGGTTTTGAAATAGCAAGAGATCTGCTGCTTGGCACCTAAAAATTTTGCAAGACAGTAATCAGCAGCACGTAGGGCAGAAAAAACATTGCCCTGTGAGGAAGGTGCTACTTGTTCTCTTCTCTTTTACGTATGGTTTTCATTTGTGCAGAGATTCTTTCTCCCCACCCCAGGCTCCCTTCCCACATTTCCCCCTGAGAAATTCCATTGTGGCTATCACAACCATATTCTAAACCTTCCAGTAATCTGCTGCTCGCTGCTGGTGAGGATGTTTCACACCCACGGAGCCATTATTCAAGCAAATCCCTGACTTACATGATTGCTGTTTCTCGGTTTTCTTGCATTATTGCTCAGGAAGCGTCTGCTCCTCTGTGTTCAGCCCTGCAGATGACTGGCTCCACCTCTAGGCCAATTTCAGCTGGCTCTACAGGGTGAGAGCTGTTCATGCTCAGGTTTTTATTTTCTTTTAGGAGAAATCAGACCCGAATGTTTTGTTGCATAGGTGGCTCTCAGTTACAGGCACGTTTCTATTGTTACACTTACCTGCTTAAAGTCTAGGAGGAAGGAAAGTTTTCACTCTATTCACTCGTGTAATGAAAAACTCCCAAATATTTCCTAAAATTCATGCATAAATATGTTGATAATGTCCCATCAAAAGAAGATTTCTTACTGCTAAGAGAATCCTATTGGTATCAAGTAATATCAAAATATTTTCCATAGGGTTTTTTTTTTTCAAATGACAAAAGTTCTCGTGCTATTATACCAAACACACCTTTATATTTGCATTCTCAGCTAAAAAAATTGGAAAGGGAGACATGGGTTTAAGATTAAAGCTCAAAAGCTTTGGAAGCTTCTCTGAAAATGTCACTTGATGCATAAACTAATGCATAAACTACCTTATTTTACTGGAAGCAAAGTTTTTGTGAACTCTCACATACTCTCTGAATACATTCTGAGAAAGAAACTAAACACTTAATGACAAAATAAACAAAATCTTCTCTGGGAACTCTAGAGTTTGCTTCTTGCTTGTAGTCGAGGAGCACTTATTTGATAAATGGGTCACTTTTAGAGATCTTACAAGAGGTTGCACACACGAGTGGAGGCAGAGGCTCAGCAGAAGATTACTGGGAGATAATGGAGCAAGTCAGATGAGAAAACATGATGAAACAGCAGAAAATTTACATGCTGTTTTGCTACTTCCTTTTGCATTAATAAACCTGAAGCGTTTGTGTTTCCTATTTCAAATGCTGCCTGTTGCTGGATGACCTTCCCATTCCCGTGGTGCCAGCTGTGGGCAGCTAATGCCAGGCTGGGAGACAGCACTGGTGAAACAGCCTGGGCAGCTCCAGGTGCCGGGTTCTGTAAGGGACTGAGCATATTTTCAGGGAGTCCTTTCTGTTGCTGGCACTGGCCCAGTGTCATCCAGATAAATGAGACAGGCTGACCAAAGGCCCCAAAACAAGCCAAAATGAGGTTACTGATGAGTGGCAGGCAATACATTTTATTATTTAGCATGAATCCCCTTTGATATTGGTTTATGGGACAGAAGAGTCTGGTCATGTCTGCGGTTAGAAGGATTAACCTGTACCACATGCTTGCAGTGCAATTGCTCTGAAAGAATTTTGCTTTGTCTTGGTGCAAGAGCAAAAGGCATGTCCTGTTTTACAGGGTACACACGCCTCCCACCCTGCAGCCCTCAGGGCTGGGCTCAGGACACTGCTCCATGTGCCTGACTGATGGGGCAGAGCATCCAGAGTGTGCTCAGGGCAGCTCTGGCCCACCGAGCAGGGCTGGGTAGGGCTGTCTCCTGCTCCCATGGGCCAAACACTGAGCTATTCTCATATGCAGGAACTCGGTGACAGAGACCTTGAGATAATCCTGTTAAATAATTTATGGGGGAGGAACATGTCAGGGTTTGGCAGGGGAAAGGTGGCAGGACATACACAGCGTAGGGCAGGCATGGAGGGAACCTTAAGCTCTGAGTTTAAACAGAGCTTGTGGACAAAAGGGCACAGGTTTTATGGGAATCTAGGTAAGCCTGGTCTTGTTAATTGTGGAAAATTAGTGTACTCAGGGCCCTCACACCAAGCAGAGATGATGCAGGGAATGAGACCACTAGTGGGGAAACTGGAAAAATTTCAGTGCATATACTCCTGTAGTCATTGTGCTCTTGATATTTTGCTGGTGAGAGCCTCCAGATAGAGAGAGAGGAGCTGGTTTGAAAACATATGTGCATTCTAAACATTTTCACACAGTTCTGGGTCCTGTCCTCTTTGTAAGGCTGAGAAGAAGGAATACAGCCCGGCTGGAGGACAGAAGCAGGGACACACTTGAGGCTTACATAAAACTATCCTGTGTAACCTAAGTGCAAATTATCAAGAGGAGTTTTTGCACACGCAGCCAGGGGTACCAGGAGCAGTACACGGTGTGACTCTTTAATTCATTTTGGGAGAACAGGATATGATTTGACTCTGTATTTTTGTTTTTTCCTGAAAAGCAGCTGTGTGGGACAGTACAGGGAAAGAGCAGACATCCCTGGAGTAGCCGTGTTCGGCTTTGATCAGAGCTCACACCTACCCCGCTGTTCCCTGGCTGTTCCCTGGCTCTGAGCTTCTCTTCTCCACCAAAGGCACTCTGCTGGCACCTGGCAAGAGCACGCTTCTGCTGTCTAGGTGGGGATTAGCTGGAATTTCCTTTGTTCTCAACAGAGCTTTTGCCTGTGGAAGGTGGCAAAGATTATTCCTCTTCAGGCGGGCGATTTCTGCTTGTGCTCTGACACCTTCCATTGATCTCAGAAATTGATAGTGCTGATAAAATGTGTTAGCAGCCTTTATTTCCTAAGGACTTATCACATAAACTGTGTTTTTCTGGTTTTTTTCTTCCTTAGGCAGAGACCAACAGAGACATCATGATACAATAAGAGAGACTGTATATAGTCAGTGTTCACAAATTATATGTAGTCAATAAACACCAAGAATGGTATCTCCAAACCACGACTGGCACATTTTCAAGAAAACTTACACTGATCAGCTTGCCCAAAGTGGGAGTTGCTACTGAAAGAAGTATGCCACAAATTGCCAATCTGCAATGGGATTATCAGTTCCCTGTAACTGAGCAAATCACCAGTTGTCAAAATATGTCTCAAAAATAACGAGCACCAAACCCTCCTTTCAGGCTGATCTGCTCTCTGCCAGCACTCAGCAAGGGGCTGTCTTATTAAGCATTGGAGAGCTGTGTTGCACGCTCCTCCTGACACACTGCTATTTAAGGCTCTGCCTAGCATTATTTTTTCTTTCTTGTTGGAAATATTTCTCCTTTTTTTTATTATTATTTTGTTTTTATAACCAGAGCCATAAATCTGAAGAGCGTTTTACGCTCTGTGCTAGGGCTTGATTGAAATCCCATTGAAATCAATGAAAGCTTTCCTACTGACTGCAGTGGAATTGGTGCTTGGGAAATCAGGAAGAAGTGTCTTTTAAAATAAGAATTGTCTGCATGCCATAATGTTTATTACCAGTAGTGGGAAATAAACCAAAAGATGCATGTCTTTTCCCAACACGCCTCATATATCATTTAATTGCTACCTATATACACCCAGCTGGGACACAGAGTGCAGAAACAACTCTTCTTGGCAACCAAATAATTCTGCTTTATAAACACAAATCAATGAGGAAAAAAAATTTCCATATCTGATTGATACAAATGTTTATACAAAATTGAAATTACATGAGAGGGAACATCCTGCAAGTGTCACAGTCTGCTTCTGAGAACATGGAAGGAAAAGCTTCCTTGTAGTCTCATTTCTGTCAAGTTCTGTGTAGAAAATATCTCTATAATGCCTCACACTTTCCATGGATGGATACTGTTAGGAAATCTTCATCTTCCTTTTTAATTTGTAGTAAAGCTTGTGGCTGTGACTTGGTTATCAAAAGCTGTGAGCCAAAAAGAAAAAAAAAAAATAAAAATGATGAAGATGTAACAAATGCTCGTGATACTTGTCTGGGTAATTACATGCAGATCCGGGAGACCGAAATAAAAGTGTGACATCTGCATGTTACTTTGTCATCGAAATTGCTGCAGTCTACTGACGAGCTAGTTACAATAGAGACAAGCCTCGAGTCTCCCGGGATGTTACAGAGACGTGAGGATCCTCAGGTCCCGTCAGAACTGAATTTTTATGTGGCATTCTCAGCTAACAGCGAAAATAATTATAGTTGTGGTATTTCAAAACGCAACTTTGCCAAGAAAGTATTTAAAGCCTGAGTTGAATTTTTTTGTCATGCTGACGAGGAAAAAAGGAAACGGTGCAGAGAAGTCTCCTTGCAAAAACAAGTGCTGCCGCAGTGATGAACCATTTGATAGTGGCTTTATCAGCGTGCAGGCAGATTTAGAATAGCGTGAGCCATGGGTGACTGTTGCAGCTTGCTATTTGCCTTGTGGGAGGCAAGAAAGGGCTTCTTGTTTGATTGGTAAGATGAGCTGCCTCGTTGCACAAGGCAATGGAGGAGAAATGCTTGGTGAAGCATTTCCTAAGCTTTTTTTGGATTCCTGCCACAAGGAAGTGCAGTGAGTGTAGTCACAGCGGATGGAACGTTGTGAGAGGGAATTCGAAGGGCAAGGTGCCTTCAAGGATTGTGGCAAAACCCCCCGACCAGCAAAGCAAACCAGACCAAGTCCCCAGCTGTTCAGTAAATTACATAGATGGCAACAGAAATAGGCGTGGGCAGCAAGAGAGTATGAAAGAGAAAAGAATGCATTTTAGAACTGAAAACGAAAAGCGGAAATTCTAGAACTGAGAAATGCTGCGTTCGTCTTACTTTTCCACTGCTCTTAGATGTTAACATAAACAATTTTGTAATTAGTTAAACAAAGATAAAACTCTGCTGGTAAGAGTAGGTTTCTGATTCCTCCTCAGGTCAGGATGTTTTTAAATCCCAGCACACAACCTGAGACCCACTCCTGAGATCAGCCAGGGCAGACGAGTGGGAGGCTGCAGTGGAGCTGCTCTGAGGGCTGAGGACAGAGACATGGCCTTCCTGGGAGCAGTGAAGATGTGCAAACTCCCTTTACTTTCATCTGTGCTTATCAGAGAATCACAACACCCACCTAAGCTGAAAACGGCTCGCTGCTTTTGCTTTCCAAGTTTGACATCCATTCTAAGAGACTCTGCTGGTACCTGCGTTACACTGCACATCCACTAAACACAGGTTGCAGCAGAGTGAACAAAAAATGTCCTGTCTGTTCTCTTTCCAGATGTGCTAAAGGCGCAGAAAGAAACAAATCAGCAGCCAAAGCGGGCCTGTGAATTTGCTGAACTGTACTCTGAGATCTATGCATGGTGTGCCAAAGCAGCTTTTGGACTCTGAGACCAAACTGTGACTTGTTGGTGTTTATCAAGATGGAAAATGGAGAGACATATCTGTTGGTTCGAGCAGAGCATTGATGTTCAAGGTGTGACTTTACACGTAAGGAAAATGCTCTTAGTTCAAAAATGTACAAAGCCCACCCCATGCAACAGGGACAAACTGCTTTCATCACTTGCCTCTTTCAAAGCAACTTGAGATGGTTCCCCAGGGCTGTAGAATCGGTGGCACCTTCTGCTTTTGTAAAACAGAACAATTTTGTTTCATGCGGAAATAGAACCTGGTGTTTCTACTCGGAAAAAAGATTGCATGTTTTTCACTTTTAATGACACATTTTGGGAAGAAGACAAGACACCTTTGATTTTATCTACATTTTTCACCTTTTTTTTTTTTTTTTTTTGCTGATAGCAGTGTCAGTGTTTATCTTGATGCTATCAGA
>VWZN01000025.1:432712-458863 GCA_013396955.1 Regulus satrapa
CGAGCGGGTTTAGGCGCCTTGGAAGGCGATTTCCTCGCACGGAGCCGCAGCTCCTGCGGGTGGACGGGGCTGTAGAGCTGGGAGAGGGAGCGGGGCAGGGCTCTCGGCTGCTGCTTCTGCCGAAGCCTCTTAGGCCAGCTCGTACTTCCCCATAGACTTGGTCTCATCCTGAAAAGCCCCGGGACGAGCTGGGAATGAGGGGCTGGGAGGCTGTTGGGCATTGCGGTCCCTATTTTTTCCCTGGAAGGGGCGGCCTGGCCCGCCAAGGGCGAGGGGGCTGCGGAGCTCCGGTGAGAGCCACAGGGGATCCATTCACCCGAGTTAGCCGCAAAATAATCGAATATCGGAGCGTCGCAGAATGGTTTGGGTCGGAAGGGACCTTAGGGAGCAGGTTGTCCGAGCCCCCTGCTTGGGCAGGGACACCTTGCTCCAGAGCAGGTTGCTCAGAGCTCCATCCATCCTGACCTTGGGGGTTCCAAAATGGCTTTTTTGGTGTAGCTTCCAACAAAAACGGCATTTTTTTCCCTATTTTTTTTTCTGAGCTAGGATAGAGGGAAGGGAAGATCTTTTGCTGTAGGTTTCAGGTCTACTGTTTTTTTTTCCAGAAGTCACCCTTCTGGTCAAAATAGACTTTTTTTTTTTTTTTTCTCACGGAAAACTTGTATATGGACGGTTAAAAGCATTCATGGAAGTGCAGCGTGTGATTGCCACGATCAAATTTTGATGGGAAATACGCTTTTGTGTGTCCTCCCTGCTTTCCCCAGTGCTCTCTCTCACCTGTCCATGTCCAGAGATGTTCAAAAACTCAAAGTTCAGGCTTCTGGATTTCTGCTTCTCGGGTATGCCTGGGTTTTGTGGCACATGGCCAGGGCTGGCTGCTTTGAAGTTAAGACTCCCAGGCCCTGTGAGCTCCCTGGCACTTTGCCTGCCTGGCTTCTCAGGGCTCCAGGTACCTTGGGGTGGCTCCTAGAGCCCCGAGACAGCTGAAATGAGATGTTGTTCCACCTCCCTAAACTAGGCTCTTGAAGTCCCAGTCCAGACGTTCAGAATCTTAGTTTTTCCTTCTGTTTCAGAATGAAAATGGTTTTCAAGCTGGATCTCCAGCAAGTGGGAAGGTGACTTTCCAGCTAATCCACAGTTTATGTCTGAGGGGGTGAAGCAGCAGCAGTGGAGCACGATTTTGCTTAGGGTGTGGTTTTGTAGTTCTTGTTTTCACTTTCCAGTGCTGTTATCCCAACGTAATATCTTACTGATACTTAAAAAACAACAACAACTACTTTCCTGCAAAAATAAGTGAAGCTTATTAGAACTTTTCCAGAGATTTGTGTTGTGTTGTAGCTGTGATGGTACATGAAAGTGAACAGAACAAGTCCAGTGGAGCAGTTCAAAATATTCAGTATATATTATTCAGAATATTCAGTGGAGCATTCAAAATATTTGAATATTGACTGAGACCCGAAAGGAGCTGAGTTGGGGTCCTGCCTGCTCTTCTCCTGGCTCTGACAGAGGATCTCTTAATCACCTTGGTTTAATTTTCACGCCTAGAAGAAAGGAGAAAGGCCACCCTGGATACAAATGCTCCCTAGGAGGGAATCAGTGTGCTGGATCCCTCCTGCCTGTCCGTGGGTAGAGAAGTTTGGTTGAAAAATTCTGTTCTCTGCTGCATAAGGCAGTTCTGCAGTTGAATGAGCAGCAACTCCTGCCTTGCTTCACGATTTAGAGGCTGTCCTGGACAGAGAATCCTTCCTGTCTTTCAAACTGGCTAAATCCAGTTCTCCTTCCTTGAGATTTTGGTAAGACTGGAGAGCTAAATGTAGAGTAACACATAGTTCATCTAATAGTTTTTCTGAATAATAGCTTTTCTTCTACTTAAAGCAACTTAAAGAAAATCTTCAGTGTTATAGTAAACTTAAAACGAAATATTTACAATCGATCAGCTTCAGCCACAGCTGTGGTTTTATAAAGTAGTAGTGTTATGAAAAGTATTATTCAAAGTTCATGAGAGGAAAAGAGATGACAAAGAACTTTCAGTGCTTTAGGAAAAACTTCCATAATAGTAATTGCAGCATAACTTGATGGAGCTGAAGAATGAGGAGTTTTCCATTTTGTTTCTTTTATCCTTTTGAAGAAGGGGTGGTTGTAAACGTCGTTAGGACGGGCACAGGTGGCTGTGTGCACTGGCATATCCCTTAAATCTGCTCCTTCCCTGTTTCATAACATTGTTCAGTGCAGCGTGTGGGCCAAGGGTAAAAAAGCTGCTTTTACTAACCAGCCTTAATGCAGGCTGAGAAACAGGTTATAAAAATAGAGGAGAATTGGAAGCAAGCACGGGGCAAAAAGCAAATCAGCATAAACTTGCTAATGTATGGTGGGAGGTGTCAGGCAGGGGGGGCAGAGCAAAATCTATTGCGAAAAGGTGTTCATGGGGGCTGAGAAAAAGGAAAGCACAGGGCCACGGTCTGTAGACGACTCTTGGACAGCTGCCTGAGGAGTTTGTACACTTTGGCAAAATACTGAGGATTCTAGGGTGTGCTGCTAGTTGAGCAGTAAAGTTTCGTGGCTCTCACTTGGTGAGGTGAAACACAGCTTCTGAAAGATGCTTTGGTTGCTTGCTTTCATTTTTATTGCCAGAATAAATGACGGGTAATTGTCAGGCTGTTGTCTGAGTACTTGGCAGTAGGTTGGATCAGCCGTCCTGCTCTGTCTCTTGCTTTTTAGCTACAGATTTGAAAAAGTGAGTGTGTGTGTAAGGTTCTCTTCCCAGTTTCATGGGGGATGTGTACCCACTCTTGGTGCTTCGGGGTTCGGTTTTGTTTTGTTTGTTGGAAAAGAATGGCAAAACCCACAAAGATTTAAGTTGATATCAAAGAATTTGGTAGCTTGAAGCAGACTGTGTTTCCATGATGACTACAATACTGATATATCTAGGTTATGTAGCTTATGCATATTCTTTTTTTTACTGAAATGGTTTCTTTGCTGCCTTTCACTTCAAAAGTTTTCCTTCTGAGCTTTTCTTGTGTGGAAAAGCAACAGTTGTTGCTCAAGCTTTACTTGTGAAGTCTTTCGTAGTTTTCTGGAAAATGCTGAATTCTCTGGAAAATACTGACTCCTTTCGATTTTATCAGACTGATTTCTCTCCCAGCCCCACCTTCCCAGCCCTGCCTGGAGTTGGATAAAATCCTACATTCTAGCTTGCTTTCTTACAAAATATCTGTGTCACTTCCCAGGAACCAACTAAATTGCAGTTTGGGAGTGGAAGCTGTTGGGCAAATCCTTTTAACATTTAATGTAGGGATAATGATTTAAGTATGACATCTTAGAAAGAGAGAAAAATAACAAATTCAAGGGAAGTCTGTCTTTGCTTGCTGAGGGTCTGTGTGATTCCTTCCTTGCTGGTCTCGACCTTGTTTTTTGCAGTTTGAAGTTGGAGGGCCTTTAGGCCACCCTTCACTTGCGTGTGCATAAGCAGTGTCAGGAGAAAAAGGATGTTACTAACTTGTGGTAGTTATTAATATTTTAAAGCACTTTGTTTTCTGGATTAGAAGAATAAAAATTGTTTTATTCTTGTTCAGTTTTTAGTCTTGGATTTCTAGCTATGTAAATATTGTGGTTGGCTTAGTTTCAGAACTGAAGCGTGGAAATCAAATTACATAGTATTTGTAAGAGACTTTTGAATGAGAATGAAGCTTTTCTAGAATGCTACTGTGAATTTATCAGTAAATTTTCTATTCAGACTTTTCAGTGGGAGTCTCACGGGGCTCTTTATAAAAATGTTTTGTCCTTTACCTGTGCAGCATGTCTGATGGGCAGACCTTCCTGTCTGCAGCTGCTTTCTTTTTCCATATCATTAAAACAACCCAAAAACCAAACATCAAAACAGTCCGTTAAAATTATTTTGCAGTATTTCCAAATCTTACTTGACTGTTTTCTTTCAAATTAATAGAGTTAATACGTTACATATGTTAAACCAGATGTGGGCATGATTATACATTGAAATCTTAAAGCAAGACTTGGTCTGATGTTTATGCTGACTTCAGCTGAATATTTTCTGTGGAACAGAACGTTTCTGTGGGCGCTCATCTTTTTGGAGTTAGAGACAAAAGCTCAGGTTTTGCTGCTGGGTGTAAGCAGGAATAGTAAATGTGCTTTGCGGAGCTGCTCCTGCCTGGAGCGTGGGCTCTGTAGGGGATGAGACCTCGCACCGGGCATTGCGAGGCCAGGAATAAGGGCTGAGTTTGCTGCCAGGGTGGCTCTGCTGTTGCTCCCTGCACTTGTTGGACTCGTTAGCTGAAATCCTGGTGGGTGTGTAGCCAGCCCCGCGTCCTCCCCTCTCTTGGCAGACAACAGGGGTGTCCTGGCAGATTGCAGGCTGGCATCCTGGGCCGTGTCCTGCCTGGCCGTGGGGAGCTGCTCACGCCTCGCACACTTGCAGCTTGTCTAGATCTGATTCTGCAGCAGCTGCCGAGCACAGGGCACCGATGGCTGCAGCTGGATGAGGAGGAGCCACGAGTGCTGCACTAATCCTTCTCTAAGCAAAGTTTCTGGCTGAAATACCCTAACGGGGCACACAAAGAAATCTGTAATACTGACTCCTACAGATAGAGTTCCAACACTTCTTGTCTCAGACCTCTCTCTATTCCATGCTCTCTTTGCAATCTTTTTTTTTTTTCCCTTGTGATACTCATAACTGTTTTGCCAATTTCCTTACAATTGTTCCTTATAGTGCTGCCAAAAGTGACTCACTCACCCAGCTCCTTTCAACCCCTTGTGAAAATACCATTCAAAAATATTGCTTCTCAGACCCATCAGTGAATCTGCTTTTAAATGTGTATTTAAAATTAATCCTTAACCAAAATATTTATTTCCAGTGTTGTGTCTAAACAGATCTGTGTGGAGTGAGAAGTATCTTTATTCTCTGTCCACACCCTTATGTGGAGTTCAAATGAAGAAACTGTTCTAGATTTCCTAGGCTGGATAGTTTGGTTCCTTTTTTGTTTGGATAGATTTGATTTGAAATGGGATCACAGTTTCGATCGAGGTTGCTTTTCTGAGGGGGTGCAGTGCAGCTGTGCTGGTGTGACCAGGCAGCGAGGCAGTGCCCGAGTGGGGCCCTGAAGGGAGGGTGTGAACCTGTTGGAACCGAGCCAGGAGTGGTTGGTTCAGAAATCCTCCCTGAAAAGAGAGAGATCCAAACCCTTCAGTGGCTGTGAAAGCGCCCTGAGTCACTGCTGCAAGAGGGTGCACTTGGGACGCAGTGGGGAACGCTAATTTAAACACCTCCTATTCTTCCCCTGTGGTGATCTTTATCTGGAAAAGGAGTGTAATTGTCCCTGCTAGAGGGGAAACTGTAATACAGATTCAGAAAAGTTGCCTGGAAGCCTAACTGCAGTTGAAGGCAGAGGGAATTGCATCATCTTTTAGACCAAGGAAGCTGCTGGTCCCACCTGAGACTCGGGAAGTTAATACATCTGCTGGGAAGGAATATTCAAGAACCTACCAGTCTTGGTCAGAGCTTGTTCTCCTGAATGGGAAGATGCCGTGATAATCATTGATTCTGAGCTGCCACGAAGTGTCATAATTTATTAGTCTGAACGAATACTTTTATAAATTTTTGTTATTATATTTTCATGTTAGAACTCCCAGGAGTTTGCTTTTCCATGTTACTTAGGCCCCAGAGAACTACTGAAACACCGATTTGGCAGGTTTTCTGATTTTATTTTTTGTAAATACAAAGATACAAATTCAAATCTGGGCTTTTAGATGAGGTTATTTTGGTGGAAGTGAGCTGTTCCCAGGTTTTTTTTTGTCTGGTTATTGGTGTGTTCTGAAATCACAGAGCATTCACTTGTTTCTAGTCTTTCAGGTGAAGTTACTAAATCTATTCTTTTCTTTTTCTTGCAGTAATGAATGTTATAACAATTGAAGACTATAAGAGCACATATTGGCCAAAGCTGGACAGTGCCATAGATCAGCTTTTAACTCAGAGTCCTGGTGACTACATCCCTATCTCCTATGAACAAATATACAGGTAAGGAAATACTTTAATGCTACTTAACTTGTTTTTTCTTTAAAAGGAAATGTTTATTTGATATTGCTGTCTATGCGTATGTCATATTTTGTGCCTTTGAGGAGACAAAAGGGAAAGTTATGTGAAATACAGCACTGTTTAAATGGCTAGAATGAGTAATAGAAATGTCTTGTTATACCACGGTAACAGGAGAAAATGCTAAGCAATTAAAACGCAGAAGTGCTTAAAACACTGACATTAAAATAAACCCCATCACAGTTGCTTAGTGTAATGTCCTAGGAAATGCATTAAAGACTCAACATCCTTTCTCCAAAGAGATTGGCACGGTAGGCAGTTGACTGAATGTGTCAAAAGGGTTCTTTATGCTATCTAATAGGAACCAATTTGGTGTGGTTGATGTGCAGGAAATAGAAGCCTGGTGCCAAGGTCCTTTGATGTAAATTGTCATTTGCGTGTGCCTCGGGCGTTTTGGTGTGTTCTCCCCTTGCCCGCTTCCAGGCACTTTGAAGGACACTCTGTTTCTCCATGCCTGTCTGGAGAAGGCTTTGGCTGTGCCTGTCTTGGAGCTGCAGTTTGGTTTCCAAGGGGTCTGACCACACAGCCCTTCAGGCTGAGCTGGTGCTCAGGGCTGGGGATGGTGGGGGCTTTGCTTCCCCAGCACACTGCTGCTCCAAACCCAAATGCTCAATGCTTTAGAGAGCTGGCAGCTTCTTAAGAGATGAGCTGAAATGGAGATTTTTGTTCTGTGGGTGGCAGGTATTCAGGGTGTAGGTGAACAGGATGGAGAGTGGGTGACTGCTGCTGCATTTACTGGCCAAGGTGCTGTTAAAACCCCCGGCCCTGGCCAGCAGCACAACTGTGGCACTGGTTTTCTTCACCTGACTCTGGTGGAATAATGCTGCCAGCTCCAGTCACTGGTGGCTGTTTTTAGAGACTCTCAGCTCTGTTGTCTCGTGCCCACTTGCTCTTAGCTGCTTTGTCTGTGCAGTTTAAAACTTTGGATTAGGAAGGCAGATAAAAGAGAGGCGGGTGTTCAGTTTTGCCTCTTAGTTCCCATTGAAAAATTCAATAAACTTCCTCTTTCCAAACTTTTGGAATTGTTTTTATCAGGATTCGGGTATCAATCATCATGTGTATAATTAATAGAGAGTTTGTTTGAATTAAGAGAGCCAGCTTTAGTGCAAGTAATCAGAATCCTTTCCTAGAAAGGAAAGGATTTCCTTGAAATCCCCAATGTGCGAACAGTCTGCAGTAAGACATCTCTCAAAAGTCATCTCTGATGAACAGTGGGTGTGCAAAGTTAATGGTTTAATTATACCTAGTTATGGTTTGCAGATAGGATCCTTGTCATCGTTCTACTCCTCAAAAGTTTTATTTACTGAAGGAATACTGGGTTTTGAGTTTCTCCTGGATAACCCCTGTACATCTGGGGCACTTGGTACAGGACTGTAATGATGCACGGATATCTGTTGCATGTATTTTGCTATTACCAAAGCTAAAGTTTTTCCATAGTTTAGTGTTACTGGTAAAGCCGGTATGTCAGTTTTCTTTTAAAAATTATGTCTGTGGTTGTTCCACAGCCTCTTCCAACCTGGAGGTTGATTTTGGGTTTTTAAAAATATTTTTAAACTGTTCCTTTGATTGACGAACTGGATAAGATAGATTGACAAGGGAAGGATAGTTGGGTTTTTTTTAAAAATTGAATTTAATAAGGATGTTTGCTTGGAGTGTTTTTGATAGCCTGTAGCAGAGTTGGAATTTAGATCTTCTCTGCTTCTAAGCCAGTTCTTTAGTCTGAAAAATTGAACGTTTCTTGAACTGGTTCAAACAGCCACTTTTTTTTTTTCTTTACAGTGAAACTGATGTGAAAATACAGTGGTAATTTTGGTAGTCTTTGTGCTGACTAAAGGAACCAAAATTTCCATAAGGCAAACTCAAAATACCTTATTCGATACCCAAATATTTTGGTGTTTGCTATAATTGACATGGTCAGTGATAGCTGTAGGTGTTCACCCCCCGCCACTGAGAGCTGGGAGATAACTTCCAAGGTGTGTATACGCAGATATTTACCGTGGATCAGTTTATCTGTGAGGTATCAAAAATGTCATTAGTGTCTGTTTTCAACTGTGAGTCCAAAGCCTGCCTGTGCAGACTCACTTCTGGTTATGAAAGGGTTGGATAAATTGGCAGAGAGGTGCGAAGGAAGGTTTGGGATGAGGAGAACATGAGCAGCTGAGTTGTTCTTAGGGCAGCCACCACTGCCTCCCAGGTGCAGGGCAGCTTTCTGTTCCTCAGAGCAACTTTGAGAGCTTGGATATTCATCCACTGCTTACGTTCTTCACATCCTTTTTAGGATTTCCTTTTCCTAAGGTGTCTGGTTATGCTAAAGAACTGACAAGCTTGTGACTTCTTTCGGGTAATATCAGGGCAAGGATGAGTCGCAGAATTAGCCCACAATCAGGAATTGAAATCAGGATCTCAAAATGGGGAAGGAACCTCTAAATAGCAGTGTTCAAATAAAATGTAAACACACCCTGTGTGTACATGGGAAGACTGGTGTTTGGCTGCAGAACACAATGCACAAATAGAGGCAGCAATAGCGTGTGTAACACTAAGGAGAAGTGCACTTTAAAATTCAGTTTAGTTGCATTGAAATAAAGCAGTCAGCTTGGGGAAATGGCTGTGTACTGGTTAGTTATGGAGCAAGCCAGTGTGTGGCCATTTTCTGTGCTTGCCCAGCTGGGTGATTTTGTAAGACATCACAAAAATTCAGTCTCACTTTTCGTATCGGAAAATCTTTGATCCAAACTAAACTAATATTTTTACTCTTAGCAAAGGGCATCGTACCAAGGTATCTTTTGCAGTTGCATGTTTCAGTATAGGACCTGCTATTGGTAGACTTGATATGAAAGAAAAGATTGACCTTGACTGATAATATTTAAATAATATCAAACTACAGATACTCAGTATTTTTAAAATATAATAATATGAGAAGTGCAGAGAGTCTTTTAGATTTTCAGAAATAAGGTTCACCAAATAAGCAGACTTTTGGCATCTTTGTGGTTTGCCTGGCCTTGTAGCATCTTCTCAGAGAGAACTGGAAAGTCCTATTTCCCCTACAGAGCCATGGTGTGGCTGTCCCCTAGCTTTGGGCTTTTGGGGCCATTTAAAGCCTGCACAGTTCGAGGCTGGGGTCTGGACCTCCCTGGAAATCAGTTTGCACATGTCCTCAGAGCAGTCTCTGGCCTCAATTGCTTGCTGTCACAGTTCTTAGTGCAGAGGAGTGGAGAGGGGAGCAGAGCAGAGATGTCACTTGCCCAAGATACCGGTGCAGTCTCCTTGGGCCTCTTGGCAGCTAAATTTCAAAATGCTGACTGAGGAGTAAATACTGCTTGGTACAGATGAATGTTGGTGTTAGCCCTGACAGTAAACTCGAATAACATCTTGCTGACAATAATACCTGTATTTGTTTTACAACTGCTGCAGATATGTCTTCAATGAGTAGCCTTGTTTTGCAGATGTTATATTGCAGTATAAGAGCAATAAAGGGTTCTTAAGGATCAAAGGTAACACTGAAGACCAGAGCTAACACAGCAGAGCCATAGAATGCAGAATTAGTTTTATTGCCTTTTCTGCATCTTTCTGTATTATAGAAGTGTAGAATTTTCTTAGAATTTAAGCAATAAAGAATGGAGAAGCATGCTTGAGTCTGTACTTTTAGAACTTTTGCCATTTCTTTTTAATACTACCATGGTTTTGATGCAACTTCTATGATACTTGTCAGCATTCCCCTTCTTTTAGTAAGGGTTTTGCTCTAGCATATTCACAGAATTGTTAAACCTGCTTATTTTAATGGAGACTCCATTCAGGTAGGAGAGACAAAAGCCAAAAGTAGGAATGTCCTGGCTGTTTTGAAGTGCACTGTTAAGGGAACTCATTGTAAGTTAAAATGAAGTTGGGGAGGGGGAATGGGATGGACGTCCAGGGGAGCCATTAAGAACCTGCTGGAGCTCATTTTAAGCTTAGGACTGTATTTAAAAGTTCAACAAATCATTCAATTAACTCTGTTATCCTCTAAATTGAAACTTGAAGAGAATGTTTTGAAGTCTGTTAGCCTTCATTGCGAACTATTGTAAGTTCATTGTTTGTTCCTATATTTGTTTCTGCAGTTGTGTGTATAAGTGTGTATGCCAGCAGCATTCGGAACAGATGTATAGTGACCTAATAAAAAAGATAACTAACCACTTAGAGAGAGTCTCAAAGGAGCTGCAGGTAAGAAGCTGCACAATCTAATTCTCTCTTTCCTGGGACCTGTGATTATATCAGAGCAGTATGTAGGTGGCCCGTGGAGGGGATTGCTATTAAGACTGATTTACATTAACTTACAAAATTGTCACCTCCTTCACTCATTAATGGGCTGTCAGACAGAAAAGCAACTACTTGGTCCAAAGGCTTGGCACTGCCAGACCTTGGAGATCTCAACCACGTGGAGAGCGTGGCTAAACCTGAATATATGATACAGAATGAAAGAATGGAGAATGGGAAATCCTAAGTATAACCTGGGGTGTAAATACCTCAGTCAAACATGATCTGAGCACATGAGATAAATGTCTGTCATTCCTGTGTAAATGTGTATAAACTTGGTTTTTGTGTACCACAAGCACAAGAAGGAACATCTAAAGGAAAAAATTTAAATGAATAAATATAGATTGTGAAGTGTAATTTAAGCATTACTGCATACAGAATTCTGTTACAGCTTATTCTGCATTTTTCTTGCCTATCTGTAGATGTCAGTGGTTTACAGCAGTCCTAATATGTAGTTTGTATATCCTTATCCTTCTCTGCATCTTACTTGTGCATCCATGATTGTTTTCACATGTGTTCCTTGTTTGAATATTCTTTTTAGACTGGAATCTCCAGATATGTGCTTGAAATTGTCATTGTTGTATCAGCAGCACTGCTTGATCTATCCCTGCAGCTTTTTCCACTTCCATAACTGATGCTTGAGTTCTGTACTGATTTGCAGTGCATGAAGTAGAGAAGCCAAATACAAAGAAACCCTAAACTACAGCAGCTTCTTCAGTGCTTCTAACAGATGGATAACTAATTTCTGTCAGCTCAAAACAGTCTTAATGCTTTAACTGCATCGGATACTTCTGGCTAAACGTGCGTTCCTAAAATATATAGCACTGGGATCTCTCTGATGTCCTTTTTGTTGCACTGTTTTCCTCTTGTGGATTTCCTTATAACGAAAAATAACCACCCAGCATTTAATAGGCATGGTATTTGCTAGGTTCTTTCTTCTTTTCTCTTTTATGTTCTCTTTATTCCTCATGGAGTGACAGCTTCAGTGTTCTGTAAAAATTGCTTGGAGTTGGTGAACATAGCATTTAAAATAAAGCCTTCCCTTGGTTCTGCTGAGCTGGTGCAGCCCGTACATTTTTTCTTCTGTTTGTGAGAACTATGAATCATTTCAGCTGTACAGGTTTGGCCAGTTCTTCTGATATATCCCACGGTAATACACGGCTTTAGTTTGATTTGGATTTGGGAATACCCCTAATTCTTTACTCCGTGCTAATCCTTGACTCTTTTCTCAAAAACCAAAGTCCCAAAACCGAAGCAGCTGATTTTAAAGTTTGCTTTAGCACATATGAGCTTAAATATTTTCTGCCTAAAAACAAGGCTGCCTTCTGAACGTCAGCTCGTTGAAAGAATAATTGTGACAACTGTTTAATGCAATCAGCCTTGCAAAAGCTTCCTTATGTAGGTTAGACACACCTGTAATATAACATGATACCATCGAGTGCATGATGTGAGTTTTGTCTGACGTGTGAACATGACTTGGCTGTTGGGTGACAAGGGGATCTTTTTGAGCTGCTGGAGGTAAAACTCTCACATGCCTAAAAAACCTGTTCTATAAAAGAAGCTGTTTTAGCTACGAGTTGTGAAATTTACTCTTGAGAAATTATGCTATTACAGTATGTTTTATTTTCCTGATACTTTTTTGAGCTTGATACTTTTTGGTGACATTCAGTCACTTGGATTTTATGTTGAAAATGCAGTTCTAGATCTTTACCCTAGCAACGATAGCAAATTACTGTGTTGGTTACTTGGAAGTTTCTGCTTACCACAGGCAAACAATGAAAAAACCTATATATGTGAATCCTTTTAATGCAGTTTTGCTTTCTGACATGTTAATCTAGTTCACTTGCCAACAACATTTAAGAATTCTGTTTATTTGGCAAGCTATGACTCGATGCAAGTTGTTGGTTTTTAGTGTTCAGAGATGCAAAAGTAGCCCAGTAGAAGCAGGAATGTCGGTGTGTGTAAGAAAACAGATGGTTATGGAAACTGCAGTGGCAGATCTGCAGTGTCTTTCTCTGGACAGGCCAGCAGCACCTTCTCTGTGTACCAGTGAAATGGCAAGTGGGCTGCATGCCACCAGCGTGCCAGAGCAGGCCGTCTCCTCCAGGAACCACTCATCAACAGCCAAACCAGTAAAACCCAGATACCAAACAGTAAAAGTGGGAGCACCTCGGGGGACTGGTCAGACTTGCTCTTGCACGGATTTAGCCTTAATGAAGTTTGGTTTCTCTCTTCGGGGCATTCGCTGCAGAAACTCCCTGTGTGTATTTCTTTTCCCCCTCCTTGAGTGTGTAGTAGCCCTGTGCTTGCCTGAGCAGCTGGCCACAGCTGGGGTCAGCAGAGGGATGGACACTGGTGTCCTAGGCACTGTGCTGGGACACCGACCCCGCCCCGGTCATCCCGTGTGAGTTTTGCTTTTCCAGACTCGCGTGCTGCTGGTGTTTGTTGCACTGTGCATTCCTGAAAGCTCGTTCTCACAGCTTTTCAGCTCCCGAGAGTTCCTTTCAGTGGCGGCAGAGGCCACAGGAAAATGTGGCCGGGCTGGTGTATTTGTGCCTGTTGGACTTTGGGTGGAAAGCAGGGAGCAGTGCTTGCTGAGTGACGGTACATTGAGATGAGATGAATTGCTTGTCGTCAGGCTGATACGGGGCCTCCTGCATGCCAAGCCATTTCCAGCTCCCTCATTACTGTATCTGTCGGTTAATGATCCTCCCTCCAGACTGCTGCCGAGAGACTCACAGCAAGGATTGCTTTCCTTTCCTGCAGCTGAGCTCTGACCGGCTTCTCTGCATTAGTTAAGACAGAGTTTTATCACGTAGACTTTCAGTAATTTAGAATTCAAATCTCCCTAGTTCCTGCGTTGATCGAAAGTTTGGATTTTGTCAGTTTAAAAAAAACCAACGTGTTGCTGCAGAAAGCACAAATTAACTTATTTCCTGTTGTCTTGAGGTCTGTGAAGCCTGTAGCATGCAGATGATTTTTCTAAGATGTTGTATTTGGAAACATTTCACTGCTAATGGACATGGTTCATTATGTTGTTGTTTAAAATAATGTTAGCTGTTTTTGTGGGTAATTGCTGAGTCATTCAGATGTATGAGGTAGGGTGGATACACAAACATATGCTTTCAAATTAAATACATCTCTTTAAAATGAGTAAAACTGTATTTGCATTAGGCACTCGTTTTCTGGCTTAATTTATTCTTATGCACTCTGATAAAGTACTTTAATATCAAGCACTTTACCCATTAAGTATCTCTTCAGCAAAAGATGCTGAAAAATACTCAAAGCATTGACAGAATGCGCTGTAGCTTTGAGCTGGCTTGTTACAAACGTAGCTTTTTTGTGCAGATGCAGTGCAATATTTTCCTTTTAGTTAGAATAAACTCAGTGCTTCCTTTGTGAAATGATTGAGAGCTGAAAACCATTTATTTGTCATGCTGCACTTTTTTTGTTGTTTTTTTTTTTTAAACTAGAGGAGAGAGAAAAAGGGATCTGTTGTTTTCTGTTTGTCGTGGAGGTTTTTTATGATGATGAAATTTTTTTTTTTTTTTTTTATAATGAGCATGACTGCACTGAGGAGTCACTGGTGTTGCTAGATAATTTGCATGTCTGCTGTTTGGCCCCCAGGACCTGCAGGTTTATAGTCTTTGTTGTGCAGTGCCAGAAAGGTTTCCTGCCCGAAATTAATCGTTAGAAATTCTCAGCCTTTTGTCTTGTCGGCTCTCAAACCAGTCAGTGCAGTGTATGAAAGTACTGTCCCACTTGCTGTTTCCTTGGAAGAATGTGTATGGGAGTCAGGTGTCCTGAATGAGGGCTTTAAGGTGCTCAAAGAACCCCTGGTAAAGGTATCAGCAAAAGCAGCTTTAATGTTATTGAAGTGAATTTATTGCTGTGAGTTTCACTGAACTGAATCAGATCATACGGATGATTTGAGCTCAGATGGTAAAAACCAGAAGTGTTACAAATATTTGTATCTTTGTGTGTGGACATCAAAAAGATGGCTTTTGACTTGGAAGTAGTAGGGTGATGATATTGCCAGAATTGCCATTAAAAATAACACAACGATCAGCAAGTAAAGCTGAGAGGAGCATTCTTGCCTGCAGCTTTTTGGAAAGGCTTGTAGTCCTGCAGCTCTGTTTAGTGCCATGTCACACTACACTGGGGTGGTGCAGACCTTGATGCAATGGCAGAAAGGTGCAAGTAAATACAGCACAAATTAATATGTATTTAATAGATAGGAAAGCTTCTGAAGACGCTACACAGTTTTGATGGTTTTTAGGTACAATGTCTTTTTATTTTGCAGGCAGGTGGAATGGCAGTGGAACATGGCCCACACCTGCTAACCTGCCCTAAGACAGTCACATGAGAAAATGTCAGGAGGCTTTGAACAGGTTTGAGTGCAGGCTTGACTAGGAGACACAGCCTTTGAATCAGTTGTTCTTTGGTTTGATGTCTGTTTTTTGTAAAATGCTTTAATAATGCCTCGTGAGGTAGACCTGGGCATCCCATACATTGCAAGGCAAGGTAAACAAATTATGTTTTCTTGAGAAAGAACAAAGAGTGGTTTAGAAGATTCAGACCACTTACATGAATAACAGGTTAATTTGTGTAGTCGTAGCCATTCTCCCCTTTCACTTGGCAGGCGTGGGAGGGATGCTGCAGCATGTGTGCTGGCATTTTGGCAGGGAGCATATTCCCAGGAAAATGGAGCTGCCCATTCACCATAGGAATGTAAGCTCTACTACACATACTGCTGGTTGTGCCACAAGACTCTTCATCAACACATGAACTTTGTGTTCCTCAAGCACAGAACTGTTGTCTCTGCTTCTTTCTTGTGAGGTGTTTCTGAGTTGTTTTGAGCCAGCAGCTGGCTTCTGATTTCATGTGTTCAGTTTAAGAACGATATTAAAACTGGTTTTCAAGCTGAAAAGAACCCAGATCTTTTGCAGATATATAGTTTCTTGCCCACAAGTGCGTTGAAATGCCTAGATGTTGGATTTCAAATAAAGGAAGGGTGATTTAGTATGCAGGATCTCCAGCAGGTTGTTTTGTTTGTGTCTTGTATGTCATCCTTTCTCAAGGATGTGTTTTCTTGTTATTTCTCATTTCTTTTGGTGATATGTCCACTGTGGTGTGAGGAGATCATACTGTGTCTTAAACATCAGCTTTTAATCAGCAGGCATAGTCTTTTATTCTAAGAAGCAGTTGACTCACAACCAAGCTGAAAATGTTTAGCAAATGCAACTGCACTGGTGTTTGAGAAATCCAACCAAACATTTGATGCTCCTGTAGACAGACACACAATACAATTGTTGCTGGAAAACTGTGCCTAATCCTGTGAGTAGTAGATAAGAGCAAATGTAGGAGAGGATTTGAACTGTCTGCCTGTATCTAATGTTTTTTTTTAAAACCCAAACAATCCAAAAAAACAACAAACTTACAAAAAAAACCACCCCCAAACCCCTGAATTGAGAGTTTGATAGGATTCAGGATGAGAAGTGAAGGAATGAGGGATCCTCTTCTTTCCTGGAAGACCTTAGGCTAGGAGTGTGTGTTTTGTATTTTTGCATAGCTTCTGTAATACATCCCTCAGGTAAGATAGGAGTGGATTTAAAGACTTAATAGTTGCTGGGGAGTTGTAAGAATTAAGTGTCATACTTAATTCTGCCCCTCCCCTTGTAATTTAAACAGCTGAATGTGTGTGTTCCCTTTTTCTGGACTAGGACCAGGAGTAAATGGTGTCAGCCAAAGCAGTTTTTTGGGGTTTTTTTTTTTTTTATTTTTTTTTTGGTTTTTTTTTTTTTTTTTTTGGTAATAGTTATGTCTGAATAAGTACAGATTTTAAATGCAAGTTGGGCTCTAGTGATGGCCATTTAATATAAAAATTATAGCAACTTCTATTTACTCATGAATTTGTTGCCATGTGCTGCTTTTTCAGTTCACAAAATTTAAGTAGTTATATAAAACTGTTCAGCTCCAGTTACTGTCCTGTAAATATGAGTGTAGAGATGTGGAAAAAGATCCTGTGCTGAAGAAAATGATTAATTTCAGTCGGGCAGTTTGGAGCAGCTGTACAGTAACACTGTGCTGAACAGAAAACAGATGGTTCTGTTTTCCCCACACAGATTACAGTAATTCGTAGATGAGCTGTGAAAATCCTATTATTGATTTCTCTTTGGCTCAGGCATTTTTGTAGTTTACAAGTCAAGCTTTAGTTGAGCAGAGTTTGATTGTCAAGCTTGCTTTTCTTTTTGTTGTCCATCACTGTTAATGTCCTGGCTGTTGCAGCTTGACATGAAGTGCTATCAGGAGAATAAAATTGAAAAGTCACATTTCATGCTGATAAAGAAGACAGCACCGTAATTTCTGCATTTCAGAGGTCAAAACCAAGGCCTGACACTTGCCTGATGCCAGTGAGGCACTTCCTCTGAAGGCCTCTCTTAGCTTTGTCTTGATCCAGAGCCTTGCAAGGCGAGGTGGTGGTGGAAAGCTGCCAGGTGTCCTTCCATTCAAGGGCTCCTGAGGTCATTCTCAGGAGCCAGCTGATGTTGTCCCCTCATGAACGGCCCTCCTCAGTGTGACAGGGTCTTTGGGAGCCGAGCTAGCAGAGTTCTCATCTGCACTGGGGTAAAAGGACAGCAGTGCTTGTGTGTCCCCTGTCAAAAGTGTGCCAGACTGGCTGCACGTATTGCCTGGCATTAAATCTCCACTGCCCAGACAGCTTCTCTCTGTTGGTTTTTCTTGTTGGCTTTATTGTTGTTTTGTTATTTTGATGAAAATGGCAATTTATCAGTGAGAGAAGAGTGGTGCCCTGTGTCAGGCTATGGTCTCCTTTTGTCTGATGTGTTCTTTCAAGTAGAATTTTCCTTTTTCTTTAATCTTAGAAGCTGTATACAAATCAGAGGGTATAACCATATTTAAAGTTGAGGTTGAAAAGGAGTGAAGCAGGAATACATACTGCTTAGAATGCAGATTTCATTGCATGTTATTTGCAACAAATTGTATATGTAGCTATATATGAAAGGGAGTCCTTGGAGCTCATAGCCACTTTTATATGTTGTTGGCATTTTGAACTAAAATTTGTTTGGCCACCCATGAGAACGGCATTTGCAATAAGATTAAAACCTTATGATCAAAATGAGGAATAACCATATAGCCTTTGGCAACTGCATATGGAATAACACTCTTTCTTCCTTTGCCAGTTTTGCTTTCCTTTCTGAACTCTCTGCTCTGTATTGGTGTTTGCTCTGAAAATTACCCACGTGTTCATTAAGCATATTAAGAAGGGAGGCAAAAGAAGCTATTTTAAAGGAAAAAAGTCATAAATTTAGAATACTTCATAGAACAAAATATCAACCTAAATTTTAACTTTTCTCTTAGGGCTGCTGGAGAATGTCCATACAAAGGCTGAAAAAAGTTTGTGAAAATAGCTTTAAGTTCTGATAAGTTGATCAAGGTGCAGCTAAACCTTGAGTGTTTCTCATGCCACAGATGCTTTGGCTTTAGGAAAATCGTTGAACTTGTTTTCCTGCAAGGTCCCAGTTAGTGCTGTACTCTCCATCTTCTTCTGGCTTGGTGCTGCCAGAGTGGGAAACAGTGCAGCAGGGGAAGAGAAGTTCTGCTCCTCATGAGCGAGCAACACTTTGCCCTTGGGCTGGTAGAGGTGTATCTCTAGATGAGAGCACAGGAGCTCAGGCAGCCACCCAGCCCCTCTGGAAAGACCAGAGCTAGGGCAGAGTAAGGGGGAGGATTGGGCTGGAGAAGTGGATAGTGGAGGAAGGCATTGCTGGAGCTCCGCTTCCACCTGTGGATATCTGAGCGTGCTTCTGAAAGCTCCAGTGCAGCTCCCCGGCCTGCCTCCCAGTGGATATTGTAACAGTGCCTAGTGCTTCCCATTCTTCTGCTCCTCAATTCAGCTTCACCTGTGCTGAACAGATCTTTCAAGCTTTCCTTATGCCCTTCTTTGGGAGGTAGGGTATTGTAGCCAGAAAATAGCACATTCGGGTTTTGTGTAGGCAGGTTTAGGCAGGGCTCCAGGGGGATGCCGTGTGCAGGCCTGACCTGGAGTGGGAGACCTGAGTGCAGAACTCTCTCTCTGAAAATGGTGCTTCTTTGCGAAGCTCAACCCCCTGAACACTTTGCTTGCCTGAGGTGACCCAGCAGTAACCTAGAAACGTTTTTTTTGTGGAGGACAGTGTTCCCTGGAGCTGGAGGATGTGCAAAGCAGCAACTTTAATGCCACCCTGCTCTGGTGGAATGAAGGCTCAGGGGAGTGTGAGCACACAGTGCAGCACTTGTGCAGGTTTGGTTATGGATTCTAGGCATGACAGCTTTCCAAACAAACCTCTGCTCTTTAAGAAGTGTTTTTATTTGTAAATGCTAAATGTCAGTGTGGTACAGGCTGACTTGTTTCTTATTGAATGGACCTTGTGCTGGGCACTGATGTGTAGTCCTAAGCAAAACCCAGTTCCTGAAGGGAGATTGGTTTTGCTGGAGGGAGTTAGAGCAGAAACTCTGGAATGATGTGTGGCTTGCTTTGTGTGGACCTAGTGTATCAAATCCTTTGTAGCTGTTTGAGTTTGCTTTGAAAGCATAGCCCATGCTGTTCCAGATCTTTCTCTTGTTCAAATTACAACCTGACTTTTACGGTTTCTTGCAGGCCAGCCCTCCAGATCTCTATATTGAAAGATTTAACATAGCTCTTGGACAGTATATGGGAGCATTGCAGAGCATTGTGCCTCTTTTCATATATATGGTAAGTTTTAGAAAATTATTTTCAAATAAATATGTCCATATACAAGATGCTGATTGAAAGTGAAAAGAATAAAATGCACCTATAATGATTTATGACTTGTAAAACTTATGATTCATGCCTAGTTTTGGTGCCTGCCTAACAATACTGATCAAATTGTATGGGGAGAGGAAGGGGAAGCCATGCTTTTTAAATGCAGAGTTTTGCAGTTGGTTTCTACCCTAATACTTCTTTCCTGGGAGAATGGTTTCGATTTTAAATGGAAAAAAGTAATCTCAAATAGTTCATTATGTCTTTTTGAACAGAGATAATTTATTGACTTGTAAAGTTTTGCCTTCTTAGTTTGGGCAAGTTGTGAAGATGATTATTTCTTGCTTTCAAATAGTACAGATTCAGAAAAGACTGGAAGAAATGTGTCTTGGAAATATCTTTATCATTTCATAAAGCAATTCAGAGTGTCAAATGGATGAAGACAAAATAATGTTCCTGGCCCTGTCAGGTGTACTTGGAGTGGTTCAGAAACCAGTAATTTACATCTTTTTGTCCAAGTACCAAAACCACTATTGCCTTTTTTTTTTTTTTGTGGTAATGTATTACTTAAGTTAAAAATTTTTCTTTCTCCCAGGAGTGACATCACTTAAAAATGAAAAAAAACCAAAAAAACCCCCAAAAAACAAAACCAAAAACAAAAAACCAAAACCAAAAAGATTAAATAAGCCTCAGACTCCTCAAAGTTAAATGGTAGTTTCATAGCCTTTAGGAGATGAAGGAGCCTTTAAGAAGCTCTCCTGTGTCTCAGTGAATTTAGGTAACTTGCTACAGTATTTTGGCTTTGTGGTACCATACAGATTTGTTGCATTAAAAGAGGAATTTGCATTTTTTTAACTCAGTGTCTTTTAATCTGCCCTTTATCTGCTTCTGTTACCTGTTAGTTCCTCTTGCTGCCAAAAGCAATGCTGACTTGGCTCAGGTGTACAGCTGGTTTATAAGGTTAATGACAAGTTAGCTGTCATATTTTTTCACGGAAATAATTTCAGTGTTGTTCATGATGTGGAAAATATGTCCAGAGAAGTCAGGGTGAAAAATGTTTCTTAGTTTTTTCTGTATGCATTTGGAAGTACATTTATGTACAGGTACTCATAGTGTCTAATCAAGTTTTCTTTCCTCTGGTCCAAAAGTACAATTGAAAAACAACTGCAAGAGGTGAAAGCCTAATTACAGTCTAAATTACAGCTTTGCAGTTCCTTTAATAGATACTTTTCAAAGCATTTTGAAGTGGGCGAAGTTGTTAAACTCTGCCTTTATGTCAGAGGTGACCCAGGCTTTCCGTTTCTGTGATTGCTTTAATCGGGCCTTTCCAAGGCTGTGGAGCTGCTCTTGAGGACTTTGTTCTGAAAGGACAATTTTATTGCTGCTTAGGAAAACTTTTAATATGCATTTAAATATTTTTTAAATCTATGAAGCTGAGGAAAAGAAACGAAAGCTCTTATGCAGAACTGGAATATGGCGTAATACTTTTTCTTAGTCTTAGCCCTGTGTGTCTTAAAAGCAGCAGCAGCACTTTTCTTTCCTGATAGGTACCAAAGCAGGAAAGGTGATTTCTTACCCTGTGTGTGTAAGGTGACCAAAGGGTGTTCCAAGCTTATCAGGAGGGGGGGCTGAGAGGACTGACCTTGCAACTGAGGCAGTTTTCTTTTTTCCTTCTTTTGCTGGGAGCACTTTGCATTTTTCACGTAGTGACGGATTTTTTCAGTGTTAGGCTGCTGAGGGAGATTTGGCAGAAAAGCACAGAGGCCAAAAGACCCTCGGAGAGTCTGTGGGTTTAGGCTCCTTCAGAAGTTCAGGGATGTGACTGAAGGTAGAGCAAATTAAACTGGAAGTTCATACACAGTGCTTTGTTCCTAGCAGAAAACTGTTTTGTAAATTTAAGTGAGTTTATTCTGGGTGCTTACAGATTGTACATATCAAAGTGTGCTAAACACGTGAGTGAAAAAATATTTCCACTTGAATTAAAAATAAAATTTAGATTATATACTTTTGTTATAGAACCTCAGATTTTCATTTTACTTTGAGATATAGCTGAAAATCTGTTACTTTTTCATTTTATATGAGCCTAACATTTGTGAGCACTGTGTTTTTGGGATAGTTAAATTTTCTTCATTGCCTCCAAAATATTGTTATCCCTACTGGGTGATATTGCATTTTGTTGCTTATCAGCTAGAGGGCATTTTCTGTATGTCTCTATATACAACTATATGTGAGTATGATGTGATAAAGCACACTGTGTTTTCTTCTTGCAAGTACTTACTTATCTCCCCTTAATATTAACTGAGTTTTATTTTTTAAGATTTGCCAGATTGCTTTATCATAAGGTGTTTTGCAGAATTAATGTTTGTATCATACCTGACCTTCTCAGTTGTTCACATCTGCTTACATTTTACATGTCAGTTTTATGTGACTTAAGACACTTTTTCAATAAATATTGGCACAGCCTAGGTAGTGACAAGTTCTACAAAAAATCCTCCTGATTTACCCCTAACAAGAATGGGGGAGGTGAGAGCTCTTCTGCTCTCTCCTTTCAGCGCTGTGGATTGGAAATGAAATACTGAGATGATTTTTCATTTTCTGTTTAAGCTCAAACAAGTAGAACTTCTTTAGGGAGGGGTATTTCCAAGTGAGCAAATGTAAAGAGTATTTTACATTTCTTCTCTGTTTGTACTGTCTTGTAACTGCTGGGTTGTGGGAGTTTTTTGTTGCTTTTCTAGTAATGAAATTACTAGAATTAAAAGTTTAGGCTTTCCAGCCCCCGAGCAAAACAAAGCATCATAATTTGCACATCTTGTGCAAGCCGGTTTAGGAAAATGTTCTGGTGAAAGGCTGTAGTGTGGTGTGTAGCTTAACACTTCCTCAAAGTGTATCTTTAGTTGCTGTGGGTTTCTGTTTGTGATGGCAGTTCACCATTGACCAAAACCATTACCAATAACTTATTCTGTTTCTAATTAGGTTATTCTGTCTGCAGAGCCTTTCCCTCAATCTCTGTTCACAGGTCCTAGTCCTAGTCCTTGATAAAACCTCAAGATAAATTCAGTGTATCAGAGGGAACCACCAGCAGCAAGTTTAATAAATGAAAAAAAAAACCAAAAAAACAACTTTTTAAGGCTGTTGTCTATCAGTGCTACAAACTTGAACTACAGTAGGGGCATTTATTCAGCCCTCAGATTGCCTTTGTTCTAAAAAATAACTGCTGGTGAATGTTCTCTCAGGGGTTCAAGGGGTTTCTGTCTGGACAGATTGTTATGGTGTGTTTGGAGTTTTGGTAATGGCCAGGAGGAGTTTCAGACAAAAACACGAAGATTGCTCTGAGTTCTGAGAGTTTGTTCCAGTTTTGTTAAATACTTTAGTGAATAGGAGAACTTGATTTAAAGCATGGAAAAACCTTTCTCCCTTAAGATAACCCTTCTTCTAATAAATCTCTCAGACAAATCTTCCTGTGGATTGTTTTTGAGTTGTTTTCCTGTTAGATGATCTGTTCAACTTTTTACACCATTTGTCCAAATTAGTTAATTCAGCTGTTCTACTTCCAAGTTAACTTTTTAATGGTAGGAGGTTTATCTTGAAGCAGTTTTTTTCCCCCCAGCTTTTAAAACACCTCTGAATAAGACACAAACCAGAAGTCTGGCTATTAATTGCAGGAAATGGAGCAGTGATACCAAATAGTACCTTAGGTATTGGAACCCTCGAGGAACTCATGAATAAAATGATCTTTGAATTTCTCTCAGTGAGATGAATTCTTTATTAATGCTGAATTGGTTAAAGTAATGGAATCTTAAAAATTTAAGTGTAGTTTTTTGTAGATTTGTATATATAACTTATTTCCACATCTGATTCATTCTGAGTAGCTATCCTCTGAGGTTGTCAGTGAGCCACAGAAGTGGAAAGTTGTGCTGATGGTTTATTATTAAACCCATCTATTTTAATGGCTTAATCGCTTTTAGTCACTGGAAAAAATACTTTCTTTCATTACAAACATGTTGTCCAGCTGTATTTTGGTGTTAAGGGAATTTACAAAATTTCTTAAAGTTCTAAAATGAAGTGCTTAGTATACAAGCTGTTCACTCTGGATCAGTATGGAGGTATAGCTGTAGATAAAGAAAACTAAATAAATATGTATGGCTGTATCTAAGTAGGTTTGTCACCAATGGTTTTTTTTATTGTACAGGAATGTTCTATTTCGTTTAAATGCAGTCACCAAGGAAACACTTTACAAGTGAAATATTCTACAGCTTTAATACTCTCAACTGTTTTTATTCAGGGATTAAAAATAAGTTTACTATATTTGCTGTTATGAGAAACAAACTTGAAAACTTCTGTCTTCTTTTTTTCCAGAATAAATTTTACATAGAAACCAAGCTAAACAGAGACTTAAAAGATGACCTTATAAAGCTGTTTACGGAACATGTTGCAGAAAAGCACATTTACAACCTAATGCGTAAGTAAAGCTGTGCATTTTTCTTGCAGTGGAAGCCTGGAGAGCCACAGTGCTTTCAGGTACTGTGGAAATCCACAGCAGATAGGGATAAAATATCAAATATTAGTGAACTTCAATACAAACTCCTTTGAGGCGTGAAAAAGCTTCCAATTCAGCTTATTTTTTTCAGAAATCTGACTTTGTATGAAGTCATGCTCTGCTTGAGGTGTGGGGGAACCAGTATTTATTTTTCCCCCGTGACTTTTGATTCTGGCTGAATGTTTTATCATTCCATCGTTTATGCCGTTACTTTTCGACTTCACTATCCAAACACTGACAGCTGTCACGAGGAAGGTGGCGTGGTCAGAGAGCTGTGCTGCCTCTGGGCTTGCTGTCAGGACGTGCTCTGCTGGAGGTGGTGAGCTGCAGAGTGCACACAGCAGTTTCTCTCCTAGCCTCATGGGTTAATGCAAATGTAATGTGCTTCCAGTGGTGCTCACGGTGGGAAGTGTGACTCCTGTGGTGAGGCACAGTGTTTGTCTGGAACCTGCCACCTCTGAGAGTGTTGGTGTGGGGCCAGGACCTTGCTGCTTGGCCCCTCAGAAGGGCAGCACTGGAGCTCATGGCTCCTTTTGTCTTTGCTTGGGTAGCAATGCCCTGCTCTTTCCAGGCAGAGCTGGGCCAGAGCAGCTTTGCTGCTGTTTCAGGCTCACTGAGAGGTGACTTCTGGCAGAGGGGTGGGTGAACAGGGTGACCACAAGGTCAGGGAGCCGGGAACCCTGCAGGGATGGGAGATCATCAGCTCTGATGAAATCTCGTTCTGCCATCTGGAAAAGCGTCACTAAGAGCAGATCACATCACCTTAAAAACAGCAGGACTATGAGAAATGCCCTGCCGTGGGCCTGGTGTTTTATTTTGTGGCAAAGAGAATTGCTGGTATGAAACCCGGTAAGATGTTGCTGCGGCAAGATCATGGAAAATTTGGCTGATACTGCCTTAAAATGTTTGCAATTTTTAGGCAAAGAATTTTTTTTCCAGTAGCAAAACAAAGATGTAACACTGAATAAACCTCTGACATAAGTGATGTCAGTCAGATGTGTTGTTGCTAAGTGATTAACTTTCTGCAGTGATAATAGCAGAATCAAGTAGAAATTGCAGATGAGCTGTTGAAAGGAAAAGACCCGAGATGTTGTGTGTGTGTGTGTGGAGTCAGAAATACTTTTCCCCAGCTCTGTTAATTGCAAAAGTAAAATGAGAGAATAAAACAAAATGAAAAAGGTAAGCTCTGTATATGAAGTCTCTTGTTTAATGAGCAAGAGGTTAATTTCCTTGGGTTCATTTCAGTCTGACCGTCAGTTCATTAAAGTGAAGTTATTTGGGTTTTATCTCCCTCCTAAGTAAGATGATAAATACTGACAGGCATGAACTCCTAACTGTGATCTGATTTAATTAAATCTTGGATAATAAGATCTATAAACTGAGTTAAAGTATGTCTAAATAAAATTTTAAACTTGCTAACAGGTTCTTGGGAAGTAATTGAAGATACATAGCACATGATGTAGTACTGCAGATGTGTTGAAAATCTTCTAGTATTGTATTTTTTTCTGCCTTTCTCAGCTGTTTTTTCTAGCTTCCTGAAATTCAAACCGAAATAGATGAGTAGTACCTTCCTTTTTGGAAATGTAAGGGCTCTGTGAAAATAGAACACAAGTGGTGTTTGTTATTTACTTTGCTTCCCAATGTCAGCGTGTGGTGCTCTTTGCTGATATTTGCTTCAGCAAAAAAACATTTCTGCATTGTGAGGGGGAAAAAAGTACATATATGAAAGGGGATACTTTGGGAATTAAAGCCAAGGAAGTTGTGATTTGTATGGAGAAATGGAATCCTGGGGCTGTTTTTTAAAGAGATGCTGCAACTGCCACTTCAGTGAGAGGAAACATGCCTTCCCTTTGTTTGGAAAAAAAAAAAGAAAACAAATTACTAAATCAGTTTAATCCATTTGTGATCTAGACTTGGAGGATCAGAGTAACATCTGCTCTTGCTCCTGAAATTTGTTGCTGTGTTTGTACAATGTGGGTTTTGTTTACAGTACTTTGTCATTCTCTCAGAGCCTGGAACCTGGCATTTCTATTTGATGCTGTGTTCAGGAAGGACTGTAAGTACATTTCAGGTTCCTTTAATTTTTGAGCCAGTTCCTGCTCCATTTCAGAAAGACAGGGGGAGAAGCCAGAAGAGCAGTGTGGCCCCGATCTCTTCCATGGTGTTGGATCTCACTCAGACTCCCCTCAGGCTGAGTCCCTCATTCCTGTGCTGGCTGGTGGGAGGCAGGAACATCAACGCCTGTCTCTGTGGTGGGAGCACTTCTCTGAGCACTTGGTTGCAAAAATTTGAGTGATCAGCGTGTCAATTCACTATTTATATGGGGGAAATATCGCCTAAGTGAACATTACTTTGACAATTTTTTTCCTTTACCGATGCCAGGTTGGTTCTATTTGGGGTTTGATAATTATATATATATATATATATGTGTGTGTGTGT
>VWZN01000025.1:458930-485569 GCA_013396955.1 Regulus satrapa
TTTTTTTAAGAAAAAAGGCACTTCACTATCTGGAGCACTTCTCATTAGTTAAAGTAAATACGTAATAAAACCCCACAATATACAGATCCACAAACACAGCTGTTTGTGAAACAGTTTTACACTCACACTTTCAGCAAGTCAATTCTCTTCAAATTAAAGTGGGTGCATTTGAAAGAAGTGAATATAACCTGATTATTTTCCTTACAAAGCCAAAGCTGGCTCTTGCTGATAAGACTGCTGCATTCAATGGCTTGGGAGAAGTTGCTGTGTGCAGAGCTGCTTAACTGAATGTAAAAGCATCTTATTTACAAGCAGCTTCAGAAATGAGGGTGGGAGGGGGAGATGATGCAGATAATACCCCCGTGTCACTAAGGCAGGGGTGGTGGAGAATGTCATCTTTGTTCCTGCTACAGTCCTGCATGAGGTGACTTGTAAGCAGAAAAACTCAGAAATAGGTTTATTTTCTCCTTATGCAGCCACTATCTCTTCTGATAGTCCTGCAGTGTAATCTCTGTGCCCTGGAAGCATCCTGCGTGTTTATTCTCATCCATAAAAATGGCAATTACTCCAAAAGCTCCTGAAAACTCCTTACTTCTGGTACTTGCAGTAGGTAAAATTCAATGGCAGAGTATTTGCAAGTAACTGCTGCTCTTCTCCTTTTTCATCTTGGCAGCTTAGTGCCCAAACCAAGCTTGCTTTTGATTCTAACAAAAGAGGAAAAGCCATTAAGAACATAATGTTGTGTTTCCTTGGTGGAGAGATCACTTGGTTTAAATTACAAGAGTTTGCAATTATTCCTGTTCTTTTCCTGAAAACTGAAGAGCGGAAGGTGAATGCTAGACTGTAATCCTGCTCTGGGAGGTTGATGACATTCCCATAGTAGGAAAAAAAGCAACTGAAAGTTAAGCTTGTCATAGAGGTGAAAGCTGTTTTAGAGGGCAGTCTTCCTCTCCTTTCTTCTCCTAATTCACTGCTGTAGCACTTCAGGCATTTATATCTGTGTGTGTAGGGCTGCTTGTTGCCTTACACGTTAGTATTTTGAGTTCAAGAAGTGTTTTTTACTCTTGAAAAAGCAATATGCTGGTACAGATCATTCAGTACAAGTTGGTTCTTCCCAAAGAAACATCTGCCTCCACTTTAGTACAGTAGTTATTCAACTGAGAAGTCAGGTGAACTTTATCAGAGGAAAAACAGCTTGTGCAGCACTTCTGACTTTGTTCCTGTGCTTTGGGTAATTACAGAATTAGCCCCTGAAGCCTGAGCACAGAGTGGTTACTGTGTGTGGATTCTAAAGGCACGTAGGCAGTTGCTGAGTGAAATTGTCAGTGCCTGTGTGAGTTCAGAGATAAAACCCAGTGTAAAAGTATATCACACGTTTGCCAAAGCAGAAGTTTTTCTCTTGGTTTCCAAGAAAAAGTTCCTTGAAAAAAGTCGGGTGGAGGGAGACCACTCACAGCCTACTTCATTATGTTATCAGTGTCTGATTAGTTACAGAGGAAGTCTCTTTTCTGAAGATTTTTACATAGGACAGCTTTGTTTCTTCCTAGTCAGGTCACTTGGATTCAGATGAGGGGAAGAGATCTTGTTGTTCCATTTTCTTTATTTCTTTTATTGGAGGTGTATTATTGAAGTTCAGTAGAAGGGCTGTTTTTGTTGGAAAAAGCTTTTCCTTTGTAAAAACAGGAACGACATTTCCACTGCATTGGTGCTTTCTAAAAAGCACCAGAAAAGTGAACTCAGATGTTAACAATTCTTTAACTATGAAGTGGTCCAGCTTTTTGATTCAGCAGGTAGAAATGTAATGCAAAATTATAGAGAGTGGATCTGTTTGTAGCTGTTGGATGGATGTAGCTGGGAGGATGTTGCCTGTGCAGTGCCTCAGCAGGAGTGTTTGCTGCTCTGCAGGCACCCAGCCCTATGTATTTAGCAGCTGTGTTTTACTGTGCTGACCTCCCAAAGCCTCTTGATGCCAGTGGAGCAAGGGACCCTCCTCATCTCTTCAGCTGTGTGCTGCTTTGACAAAATGCCTTTCATTAATAAATGCCATATCCAGCTTTTGTTTGTGAATACACAACTCTCTGTTTGAGAGACACAGTGCAAAAGGCTGAGAGAAGGACTGTGATTGATGCCAAGTTCGTGGCCTGACTACAGCTACAACAGAGACCACAAGGTTTGTTTTGATGTGTGCTGGGTTTTTTATTCGCTCTCCTTGCCTCACCCTTTGGCACAGATAGACAAGAAAAATATGGATTGATTTGACACTCACCTTGTTTGAGGTGGCATTTCTTCCCTCCCCCTCAATTTTGACATCTGTCTCAAACAATCTGCACGTGAGAAGCAACCTGTTAGTGCCTTGATGCACAAACTGCAGAGGAAACCCTGCCCTGGCCAGGGGAGAAAACACTCTCCTGGTTTCTCAGCTCCTTGCAGAGAGCATTGGCCCCAGCCTTTCTGTCTGCTGCTGACATTGAAGAAGTTGTTATTTGTGCTTCTCATTTCTGTGTCACACCTAACGACTGTGTTTCATAAAGAAAATGATCTTGTCCTTGAATGTGCATCCTGGGCTGGTTTTGACAGCAGTGCCTGGAGCATCATTATAGGTTTGGTGCAGCAGAACCATGGGCTTTTATCTGAAAGGTTTGGGCCCTGGAGGAAGAGCTGAGGGTTTCATGGCATGGTTTAGGCTAGTCTGCATCAATAAGTGGGGTGGTGTAAAGGGAGCAGAATATGAAACACCTCTGTGTTGGTGTTGAGGACCCGGTGCTGACCTTCCCCTGCTTTTTGGAGAGTTTTATTTCCCACTTGTTCGTGTCTGCTCCTTTGGACAGAGAGAAGGGAGTAGCACTTTGAGCACATCTAGTTTAATCTCGCCCAGAAGAAATTAGAGTAATATGCTTCAAGGCAGCTCTGTCATACCGACCAAGGAGCAGCAAAGTGGTGATGATCAGTGAATTTGCTTCAAAATCACATTTCTAATCTGAGCGAAAGCTTTAATATAGAAGCTGCCCTCGAGTTCAAAATTGTTATTCTTTTTGGTTTGGGATTCAGAGTGACTACCGTGATGGCAGGAGCAATGTGTTTTAAAAACGTCTCTTGATTACTGAGGCTGTTTCATTCTGTAATGTATTGGATGTTACTCAGCCTCTAGACATTGCTTTACTTTCTCCTAAAACTCTGAAAAGTTGGTATGAGAAGAAGATCTGCACAACTCTACTCTGCCATGGTTATTAACTGTATTTCTTTTTTTTAAGTTTGAGACAGAAAAAAAGGGAGTTTTCTTTTAAAAGTTTCCAGTTCTAACCTTCTAAACAACGTTCTCCTTCCTCTCCTTCCTTCATTCTTCCAAACATTGATAGACACAGATAACCAATAATGAAAATCATCTGCAGCATTGTTCCAGTTCTTTTCCAGCCCATGGGGAGTGTGCTGGCATGCTGCTATTGCAGGAAAACCACCCATTCCTTCAGATCTCTTGTCACATTATTGTCACCCTTTTCTTAGACCTCAGCAGATGCCTTTACACTCTCCAGAACTAAGAGAGCTTACCCTCAGTGCTCTGCAGATCTGATGGAATAATTAATATTTAATCAATATTTACACTGCTCAGCAGTTTAAGGGGGGCCATCACTAATACTGAAGTCGCAGCTGTAATTTGACAGCTAAGGACTAAGTAATTGTGTTGTAACAATACTGGAAGCAATCTGCATTGTTACCAAGTATTGTAGAGCACATTCACGTTCTTTAAATAACAATCTACATGCAAATTTTGTCTCTGATCTAAACCTTTCATGAAAGAACTCTAGACTATTTTTAAAAGTAGCAGCTGCGTTTCTTATTCTCTTTGTTTCATGTTGATTGAGTTGCAGCACCTCAGATTAAGTTGGAAAATACAGTCTCAGTTAATGGCCACCATGGTTAATCTGGCTCCTTGGCAAAGAAATAGGAATAATATTCCAATTTCAGTAAGACCTCATACAATTATAAATGTGAAAGTATCACCCTATTTTCTAATTATACAAGTCTAAAAGCATATATGTCTACATTTATAGCTTTGATTTTCATATTTATTCTTTTTACAGCACTGAATATTTTCCATCTGATTAAGACTTGGAAATCTTATTTTGTAGCATTTTTACTACATACTTAATAAAGCTTTTGGTCTTTGTAATGAATATTTTAAAAGCTGTGGCTTTATTAAGTACCTAGTGGCAAATGCATTGTAATAAAAACATTATATGTAATTTTTTTTTCTGATTTACATTTTAATTCATTACACACTTATAAAGAATTTTAGTTGGTAAAAACTTATTTTTAGTTCTGTTTAAAGGAAGATAAAACTTCAGGATAATGAGGAGTTTGATATAACTGCAAATGTGAGGGTTAAGCTGAAGAGAAAGTTCTCATTCAAAAGGCTTTTGATGTTCTAGATTAATAATTAACATGGAGGAACTGTACCTAGGTTGAAGAAGTGAGAAGGTAATATATTATCAAGCTTTATTCAACAATTTAAATAATAAAATAGGTGGAAAAAACCCCAACAAACCAAAAGTGCCAAATAGCAACAACAAAAACAAACACAAAATCGTGACCAGCCTACAGAAAGCCACAACCCAAAATGGCAACACTGAAAACTTAGAGCTGCATTTTGGCTGCCAGCTGTGGCCATTCCCTCCCTGTTAATTGCTGCTGGCATCAGGGTTCAGTGCAGTGCTTTTCATGGACTGGGGTAAAGGAACCATCCTCAAGGTGAATGGGATTTTATCACAGTGGAGTGGAAGGGTTTGTGTGGTCAGATGGACCCCGAATCATTCAGCTGAGGGAAAGGTCATTATTCCCACCAGAGATTTGACTCCGTGGAATCTGCAGATCCTCCCAAGGGGCAGAAATGCTGTGCACTTCTGTAAGGGCTCATTTCCATGGAAGTATTGAAGCTTGTTAGTCTGCACAATAATACAGACATAGTGGAATTAAGTCCTGAAAAGCACGGTTTGTCAGCAGGACAAAGATCTCCAGCATCTGTTTATGTTAAGCAATGGGTTCTCCTCTGTTGGAGACTGGAGAGCAACAGCTGACAAATGCCTTGCTGTGGAAGATTTTGGGGTTGCTTTTATTTGGAATATGGTTTCTAAATTTTTTAAGGTGCGTTGTCGAGTAGTTACAACTTTGAACACATCTGCCTAAGTCATACTTGGGTATTATGAGTGGTTAAAATAGCTTGCTTTGTAGTTCTGTTAAATTACTACAGAGGGAGGAAAAAGCCCTTGTACTAACATGCAAAAGTTTCACTTTTGTGCCAGAAAAGTTACACCTTCACTAACTAAAATAAATTCATTTTCAAAGGAATGGTGAAGGATAGACAACTTTTTAGAACAGCTAAATCCTAGCATTTTCAATTCAGTCTTGAGTTCTGAAGAAGTGAATTTGAACTTTATGAGATATCTGCTACTCCTGGAATTACTGGGCTCCTGGATCTTGTCTGAAGTGCCCCACTGTAATTAGTAAATAGCTTAAATATTTATCCAGGGACAAGGTTCTCCAGTGCTGTGCAGTACTGGGGTAACTTGATCACTGCAGAGTGTCTGGAGTGATGCAGGTTCCTGCCTCACTTACTCCAATACTGTTCATTCACTGTTTCTCAAGAATCCTTGAGGCCGTTTTGAGTACTGTGTTCAAGAATATTTAAAAGCATTTTGTATCCTCCTGCATTTAATACTTTTCCCCATGGGAACCCGCACTTCTCTGATTCTGCCTGGAGTTGTTTTCAAGACTCTCTACAGGTTAATGAACTTGTTTGCAGGTTAGTTACTCCGTCTGTAGCATGTGGTATTAATTGGTGAGCACTCTGGAGGTGGTCAGATGGTATCATGCTGTCATTACCACTCTCATTCCGCTGAGGTTCAGTTTTATTTTGCCTCTCCCTCCTCTATCTTTGTAAATGCTGCAGGTGCAGTTCTGGGAGTGGGTAGCCAGGAGTCTGTGCAACTTCTGTGTTGTAGGCTCTCAGTAATTATTCTAATAAAGCAAGAGTGAAAGCTTTAGTATTTGTTAGTCTGTTGTAAGATTGTAAAATAATAACAGAGGTAATTTCAGCATGTCTGGCAGAGCTGTTTCTATTCCTTGAGTGAGCCTCTCAAGAAGTAATGCAGGACTGATTGAATGTCTGAGTTTGTTTTGTTGCAAAACTGAAGGTGAATCTCTGTGCAAAGAAGTTTTATATCTTTGCATCTTAATTTCCAACTTTGTCTTTAAATTTACAGTGCAATCTTTTGGTTCTATCCAGAGTGAAGTCTTGTTTGCTCTTATGGAAATTGTAAAAAAACTGAAACATAAATCCTGCAGCAGTGCTATTCATTTTTTGAGGTTTGATGTCCAGCTTTTGAACAGGCTGGGTTAGTTCATATCGTATGGCTTACTGAACAGGATATTCTTTAATTTTCTTTCTTGAGAATCAGGAAATACATGCCGTCACTTTGTTACCTTGTTGAACATGATACTGTCACGCTTGCATTTATTGACTGTAATTCAGCAGTGAGTGATTTAAATCTGCACTGAAGCAGGTGATGTGTGTATTTGCAGAAAGAGAGATAAGGAATGTTAATTTCCGAAGCTACAATAAAGTAAAAAAGATGTTTTTGTTTGAAATCATTTGTTCTTGCATAATTTAATGTCTGCATAGGAAGAACAAATTTCACAGGTCTTTGGATACTTTGCAAATCTATTGTTGCTGCTTAGGCTAAAGTGGCCACAGTTTAGTTAAAAACATAAATATTTGTATATGCACACACACTGTTTGGATTGTGCATTACTGTCACGTTACAAAGCACTCTGCTCCCTTTAATTCTATGATTTCCAACTTTCTTGGCTGCCAAGAAGCTGTTTGACAGATCTTTAGGAAAGGGGCTGTAAATATGTCATTACAGAACAAATCACAGGCTCTCACACCCTCAAGGCTTCAGCTAAAATGATCAAGCACTTTTTAAATGCTCTTTGTAAAACAAATTCATCTATAACAGTTAAATATAACAACTTTGATTACTTGAAGGTTACAAAAAAAGTACTTTAATTTCCCTATGGCATAAGCCACTTAAATAGTTTTTAAAAGAGAAGAAAAAACATACTACTGAAGGTTTTTCTTTCTATTTAAGTATTCCAGATGCTGAAGCCAGAACTGGAGATGCTCTGAAGCTTAAAAGGCAGAGCTTCTCCAATGTAAGAGGCACATCCCTTAGGTAGAACTGTAAGAATAATTTCTGCTCCTGTAATGGGCACAGAAAGGTGTTCAACTGCTTGGTAGAGAAATGAAAATCAAGAGGTAGCAGTTGGTTTACACCTTCTTAATTTCTTTTGTGTGTGTGTTTCTGTAATTCAGATGTATGTACAATGCTCATATAAATAAAAGTAAGGATAAAAACCTGTACATCACAGCATAAATAGTAAATGTGCTATTGGCAGGTTTTTCCTCAAGAGGAAGGTGCAACTATTCTTAGTTTACAATTCTTTTTCATTAGAAGTGCATAGACTTTCAATCCATCCTTAGGTTTGTGTGCAAGATTCTAAATGCTGTAAAGTGAGGATTTGTTTCTCTTCAGGTGTTTGACAACTTGGTATGAGTTTTTTTCAGTTCTGTGTCTGAATACTTAAAGCCATCACCTGCTTGGTTTTGCCAAACCTCTGCTGCCTCCAATCAACGAAAAATAAGTTACTACACATTTTCACTATTCATAATCTGAGCAGGATACTTCTATCTAAAGGTGATGTTTTATTGCTCTTGAGAATAAGTTGAAATCAGCTATGTGGCTCTTTTCTTTGTGCGGACATCAGGTGATAAAAAAGCACAATTACTGTATTTATTTTTAATTTTTAAAAACCCCCAATATGTAAGAGTTTGTATTTCTTGGTTGGAAAAATTGCTGATTTGTGTTGATTTTGTTTCAGCTTTACTTTTGGAAGCTCAGTCAACACCGTTTCAAATAACTCCTTCAACCATGGCAAATATTGTGAAAGGACTGTATACACTACGACCAGGTAAAGAGGAAAACTGTTTGTCCTCATGTTATCTTGTGCTTGTCATTTGTTTGCCAAAATGTGTGGACTCTCATTGGGATGCAGTTAATGCACTGTTAATAATCCAAGTGTGTTGTGCTTTGTGCATCGTAATTCTCAGTTCTACCCTGGTTCTTGTTGGCTGTTTGTCACCTGGGCAAGGTACCATGTGCATACCAAATACTTTGTTAAAAAGTGCAAACCACAAACCAACCCTCTATTCTGGAGACAAAGGCAAGATCCGTTTCTTCTCTGTAAAAATAAAGGAAGAAGGGTGTTACTGAGTCAGTCATGGTAGAAATGGAGAATATTGAAATGGTGGAAGTTGTATTGAGAGTTACTCTTCAAGCAAACAGATCTTTGGCATGAGGTGAATGATTTTTTCTTTTATGAAGCCATTATTCTGTTGGCATTATTTCATGGAAGAGCTTAGTTTTAACTTGTGAATACGTCATGAGATCTTATACAACAATTACATTGAAAGGAAAATGATGGTGCAGATTTTAGTCACTTTTGTCTGAGAATCTTCTAAATTTTTGAGAACTGAGGAGAGCCTTACCCTGTGTTTGAGAAGTTGTTAGAAACAGAAGTGTTTAAAATATCCATAAATAAATGGTATCTGTTTCCCTTCCTTTTACACTATTGACAGTTTCTTACTGAGGCACGCCTGAGCTTCAGTCTATTTTTGCAGTTTCCCATTTATGGAAATAGAAATGGGAATGGGAATCCTTTACAAAAAGCTTTAGTGCAATATTTAGCAGGTGTACAAACCAGGAATACAGCGGACTCTGCATGTGCAAAATGCACTTTCTGTTACCAAAGATTAATTTTACATCAGCAAAATTAACATACTTCCATCTGTTTTAATACAGTGCTAATTTCAGTTTTAGAAAGTGTTCAGGACCAGAGATAGGAAGGGTGTATACATAAAGTATTACTCTTTTGACAGCAGTTCAGGCTGGTTGTTCCTTGCCCACACTTCCTGTTGTAGGTGATGGACTTGTGATTTCACAGCTTGCAGTTCCAGATGATCCCTGTCTTGCTGTCCACAGCACAGCAGACCCTGCTTTGGGCTGGTATTATGGGAATAACCAGATTCTGAGTAGTTGAAGAGCCCAGGATGGACTTCCTGGTGTTCTTTGGTGAGCCTGGTTCTTGGGATGAATTTCCAGGGGTTCCTCTGGGGAATTTTCCTGAGGAAAGTCTCACTGCAGAAATAGTTGAGGGCTATATATTTTCCTCAGGACTTGCTATGCAGTTGCTGTAAAACTAATTTTCATCCCTTGTTTACTCTTAAGTCCTTAAAGCCACTTGAAGGTAAATTGTCTTGCAGCTGTAAAGCAATGTTCAGTGTAGTGAAATTAAATTACATTTCTGTCCTGAAGCTGAGCTAGTGCAGGTTAGAATTATATTATGAACACTAAAAAAGTATTTGTCTAAGCTTTGGAAGATCAGTGAGAGAAATGCCTGAATTCCTTTGAAACAGGGATGGAGTAGGGCTGTGTGGTGATACTACTGTGCTTTCTAGAAGGCTCAGGGGAGAGAAGGGTCCATTTTGGGGATAAATTTCCTGGAGTAAAGTGTTCCAATCATTACCTAATTATCCAAGTGAGTTTGCTGATCATCACCTGCCTATCTTTGAGTGTCCAGAGACTAAGCAGGTCCTTCAGGAAAAACTGAATTCCAGTTTGATGAGGTTGAGAAAAATACTTCTATCTACATGTAAAAATCTGATTTCAACATTATTTGTACTGCTTTAAGGCATGGTTTCTGTGGATTTGGGTGTTTTTCTTTTTCCTTTTAAAAAAAAAAAATCAAGATCCTAATATGTATTCAAAATAAAGTTTTATTTTTCAAACAGTATTTTGTGAAAATATCTCTTCCATATATTTTGTTATTGCTTTCTCTCTTCTTACAGAATGGGTACAGATGGCACCAGCTTTATTTTCTAAATTCATCCCAAATATTCTACCCCCTGCTGTGGAATCTGAGCTTCAGGAATATGCTGCTCAAGACCAGAAACTTCAAAGAGAGCTTATTCAGAATGGATTTACTAGGTAATAATTATTAATCTTTAGTAGCGATTGTGCAGGACAGTGCTGAAATAGTAAAAATGGATACACCTAATATTACTGAAGAAATTATTTAAGAGTTAATACAGAACCTTCACAATTCAGTATCTGAAATATGGCCTTATTTTTGATGTGTTTTGAGCACTAACAGCCTTGCATATGGTACCTAAAAAGTAGATGATTGTGAGGCTTGACATTTTTTGATCAGGTTGCTTGCAGTTCATGCATGGATTTTGGTTGTGCTTCTACTGCATGATCGTGCTTCTCTTCAACTGCAACCTTTACTTTGGCTGTTTATTTTCTCTAAGCTTTCTTTTATTCATGGTGCTTCTGAAAATGTCAGTTTTCTCCTTACTCCACTTTCAAAGTTATTTACACAGGCCAGGTGTTTATTTTAAATAGACATTTCCCATATGAGTATTGAACTGGGGAGGGGGAAGAGGGAGAGGAGCAAACAGTAAAAGACACAACAGAAAATGTTCATACTGTAAATTGTTCCCTCTGGGCAGTGCCTGTTGCTCTGTGCCTGTTCCATTTTCTGCCCAGACAAAGGCACAGCACTTTTCACCATTTTTCTGCAGTACTCTGACAATCTAGGATCTGGCTGGGGAAGCCTCATGCTCTACTCTCAAGAGGTTCATTTCTTCATAAAGGGGGAACATCTTCATTTTTCCTGTTAGCTGTGCAATGCTGAGAGTCTGGCCCTGTGGTCTGAGCACCCACTAGATGTATTTCTGGATTTCATACCCCATGGTTTTCCTCAAGGGTCGTCTCTCTCTTCAGAGCTTGGTCAATTACTGAGCTTCAGAGCTCTACCCGTGACCAGATGCAAATGACATGGTGCAGACTCTTTCCTTGCATGGCTCTTTGTTGAGGAAAATCATTTTTTGAGAGATAAGCATAAAAATAAAACCATAAGACCCTGGGCTGAAAAAGGTAGTGCATTTGGCCCAAGAAATAAAAGTGTGATATTTTGTAACTGAGTGGGCATGTAACGCTGACAAAAGAATATAATGTACAGAACAAAACAGAAAAGGGAACAATTTGGTTTGTTGTCAAACTTTCAATCTTAGTAATTCTGTAAGTGGCTGATAATAGTTCTGCTTACAAGCGCATTTCACCAGTTTCACACTGCTTAGAGAACTAAACGTGGCATTTCAAGTCTGTATCCACAAAACCAACTGGTTTTTTGAAATACATTTTGCCTTTCCGTGGTCTGTGTCCCTTACTACTCTTCCCAGCCTTTCATACAGTCTTTCCTCCTTACAAAACCAGCCAAAGAACCTCACAGCCAAGTATCTCTTTTTCAGACAACTAAAGAAACACTTTTCAAACCAGTTGGTTTTGTGGATATAGGCCACTAGTACTTGAAATGTCACGTTCAGCTCTCGAAGCAGTGTGAAACTGGTGAAACGTGCTTGTAAGCAGAACCATTATCAGCCACCTACAGAATGAGTAAGATTGAAAGCAAGAACCATGAGGAACACAGCACAGTGAGGTGTATTCTGCAGCAGTAATGGCACGTCAGCTTCTAGTTGAAGAACAACAGCTTATCAACAGCGTTAAGTTGTCCCTTCCAACTCAGAAAGAGCAGATGTTGTCAGCTCAGACTTGCTTAGAGTCTGTAAGATTCAGGGGTCTCTTTTCAGACTGACAGGTGCAGAGTTTTTTCACATAGTTCTGTAAAGTTGGGTTGAGGAGTTCAAAGTAAGGAAAACAATTTTGTGCGTGTCTTATGCTCCAACTGCATATGAGCATTTTTTTCCTCGTCTTCATTTTGTAAAAGATTGTCCTGTGAGATCAAGGCTACAGTCTGTAGCAAAAGGATGAGCTAATTAAATCTGTGAAATACAGCTTATACTTCTGGTAAATTGAGATTCCTGCAGTAGAAGTGCTATTACTATGTTTGAATTTTTTTTTTTTGTAAATCTCTAGAAGCTGCTGATTGTGCTGAGATATTTTACTCTCGTTTTGAAGATCACAGAATGGTTGGGGTTGGTAAAGACCTTTGAATGTCCAGAGGAGCAGGGGCATCTTTAACTGAGGTTATCTTGAAATCATCTTTCTTTGCCTTCTCCCGCAGAGGTGACCAGTCCCGCAAGAGAGCTGGAGAAGAGTTAACTTACAGTGAGTACAGGTCCCACCCTGCCTCCAGCCCCTCCCAGCTTGGGCTGCAAGTGGACTTGAGGTGGACTCATGTGTTCCCAGGGTGGGGAGGTGTCAGGATCTGCATCTCCACATGTAGCAGCTGCTGCCTGCAGTGTAACCTTTACCGTGCCAAGAAATAGTACAGACTGCTTGGAGGCAGAGCCCTTGGGGAATGGTATCTGTTCTGCTGCTGTTCTTAACCTCTGCTCGTTTTATGGCCCTCTTACCTCCACATTTGCTCATGTGCTTTCAGCTGAGTATGTTCACTTTATTCCCTACCCCATAAAATGTCACACAGTTTGATGATTTTATTATAGGCTGAAATGAGTGGATGGACACTGGTACGGTGTTATCAGCTTCTCTTTGCACTGTGAATGCTTTGCAGATGCTGCTGTGTTTGGGGGAAGGGTGGCAAGGGACACAGCAGGGAAATTTACTATGAGAGGATTTCTTAACTTTTTCTATAATTTCAGATGGCTCATCAGCTTGTGCAAGCTCCAGGGGATACAGATAGTGAATATACTGGATCAGCTTCAATTCCTAGCCAGAACAGACACTGGAGGAGCACAGGTGTTATCTGGAGCCTCCTTTGGCAACTGCTGATACTCAAGCTCTGACACGAGCTATGACTCAAAGAAGAGTTTTGGACTTTGTTTTTATATATTAAAATGTCAGTTGCTGCTACAGTTTGGGATGACTTTGAAAGACATGATTCCTTGGTCTGGCCTATCAAAAAGCTCTTCTTCTTTGACTTTTGTGAGGAATGCACCTTGAAGAACAATCCTTTCAAAGTGGAAATGGGCAGCCAAAATCAGCAGCTTCCAAAAGCATTAGAATGGAAGAATCCTTTTTGCACTCTTTTCTTAATATTAAGGACATTCTTAAAACTAGTTAACACGTCAGTGTATTAGATTTTAAACTTCAAGTTATTTTCTGGAGCTTCTTCTTAAGTAATAAGAATAAAGTTTCATTATTTTGCAGTATTTGTTTGTTGGTTTAAAACCTGTCACCTTTCAAGAGTTGGTCCCATATAAATGTATCTTCTGTCAGGGAGTTTTGAATTCCAGTTTTTTCTTTTATCTCTTTTTTTGTTACTTGGTATTTTGAAATCTGTTTTCCTATGTGTTTGTACTCTGTGCCTTCAGCTTGTGCACTTTGCGACTTTATAGACCATATTTTGTTACTGCAAAATGTGTTCTTGAGGAAAAACTTGATGTGAACAAACATGCTGCAAAGTTGCACTTTTCTCTTGCATTAATGGGAAGTGAAATTGAGGAGAAGGAAGAAAAGTTGAACCTACCACCATAGTTACTTGGGAGTTTGTCCCCATTTATTTTTCACATGTATTAGTGTTTAATGCAGGGACCAGCTCTTGTGGAATCCCTCTCACTGACTTTCCATTGGCCTCAGGAGTTGGACTGGATGGTCCTTGTCCCTTCCAACTCAGACTATTCTGTGATTCTATGATTCCATAATTGCAATAGATGGAGATGAGAATTCCAGACTGAACAGAATACCAGGATGGGGTTTATGCTGTGCTCTGTAAAAACATGGTGGGCAAAACTCTCCAACTGGGCTGAACTGCAAACAAAGTGCATCTCCATCAGCACAAGCTTTGCACTGGGCTGAACAACGGTACCTGTTTTTCATCACTGTGTGGCTCCTGTGCCATTCCTCCTGCTGGGGGGATGTGCTGGGGCTGTGACAGTGGCTGTAGTCAGAATCAGGGATTTCAGGAGTGATGTAAAGTGTGTGTGTGCCCACCTGCCTCCAGTTTTGTGTCCTGGAGATCCACCTGAGCCCATTTCCAGGCATCTGGGCCTAGGGGCCAAGTCTGCTCATTGTGATGTGGGTTTTAATCAGCAGTGTGGCTAATGCAGCTTTTTCATGAGGGGAGAAACATACTTGAAAAAGCAGTTTGATTACAGGGTTTGGGTTTTTTTTTTTTTTCATTATTGTGGATTTATTTTTTTTAATCACCTTTAGTTATGAAGAGAAATAGGTTGGTAATATAAAAAAAGATCTTTCTGAAGTTAAATAAAAGTTTATTCAGTTCTATCTGGTACAACTCTTATGCTTGTGTTCAAAAACAACACCAAATACCAACAACTCCTTTCATGCTTGTATGGGTTCGTTACAAAATGCAAGAAAAAAAGAAAAAAAAAAATAGATGCGGCAGGGACAACGTTTCTTTTTCTTTTGTATCCAGGCTTTATGTCAGTGGATTTAATTCCATCAGTATCTCATCAGCCACTTCAGCAGTGTGGTTTGGTTGGAGGGTAGGGGAGGAAGGACAAGTTGACACAGCTGGGATTGACAGATTCAAATACGATTTCCCTGTGTCTTTCTTTGCAGATTTGCAAAGCCTGTTTAATTTGGAGGAAGTGTTTATTTTCAAGTGAAGACCTAATGCTTCAGTGTTTTGTGTTCAGTGCAGAACAATGCCAGCAATCTGAACTCGCCCTCCGTGGTGTAAACCAAGCCTCTTGAGAAGGGATTTTCAGGTGTTGCTAGTGTCTGCTTCAACTTTGATACCAGCTACTGAAGTTGGAGCAGAATTAGATAAAATCAGGGAGGTTGAAAATTCTGTTGAAGTGTGCTGTGGAGAAGTTACTGAAGGCTAATACAGAATAAAATTTATTTGCCAGCTTCCAGGTTTTAAAAGTTCTGGCTTTAAACAAAAATAAAACCTCTGATAGTGTCCTTAGCTTTAAAAACCACTGTCTGCTGAAATGACAATATTCTTGAGTTAAGAATAGATGCATTAACCTAATTTGGTTAAAGTTTGTTTACAATTTCATGACCATCCTGGTTCACCCAGTACAGTAACCAAGCTCTGTCATCTTTGTCAAGTGATCCCAGTTTTTCTCTGGTCCTAAAGTGGTTTTACCAGTTCAGGTTTGTAAATAACGTGTAGTGCTTTTGCTTCATGTCTGAGGCAAGGGTTTTAAACGTTCCTTTTCCCGTTGCATTATGTTTGGGACACAAACTCCTAGAGTGACAATTCCATCGAAAGTCAAGCATTCCTGTCAGTGTGGTCCACTGTGTATGCACTGAGTAGGGCTTGGATGCTTCTAGTCCTGTGTAGCATTGTCACCACTGGCCCCCCACGCCTGAGCAATCTGTTTGTTAAGCACTGTATTATGTTGTAAATTTGGCATTACAGTTCCTGTATGTTTTGGCATTATTTACGTAATGCTGAAATGTTGTTTATCTGTTGAAGACATTATCATTATGACTGAGCATGGAACGGAATACAGGATACTATACTAATTTATTTTGTTTCTCTGTAAACTTGCATTTTACTTACAGTCAAACTAACTCAGCCAACTTGAGCATTGGTACTGTAAAACCACAATTACCTACAGCATGATCCTTAACTTCAGTATTTAATTTAACCAAATAACTTGTGGTGAATCTGTTGCATCTGTAGCTTACTCTGTTAAGCAGTAAAGTTGGTTATACAATGGGTGTCCTCTTTATGTTGCACTGGTTCTATAGCCAAGCTTGCTATATTAAAATATTTTTAGATTAATTTCATTTCTTTATTTGAGAAGTTGCAATATTTTGGCGTGCTGAAATTCAGCATGCTGACTCATGGTTGGCACTTGTTGGTACCCGGTTAAGATGGTCTTTGTTACAAATGATGGGGTGTGGGGGATCTAACCAGCTCTAACCAACTCTTCCTCACCTGCTTCTCCTTCCTGCAGTTGTTGGGGAAAAGTTTACAGATTAATGCATTGAAGAAGTTTTTGACTCCTGTCATTTGATAGAAGTATGGTCAGCCAGACTCATCCTTTTTAATTTGTCCCAGACATGACTGTTTACTTTCTAAAAATTCATAAAACCAAACAAAACCCCCAAGAATTACAAAGGGCATGTTTTGAGTGACTGAAAAACGTTTCTCATGTACACTGTGACAGCCCTAGTGAAAGGATATCTGTAGAACTGTGGAATAAAAAACAACCACTTGAATTTGACTCCTGTCATCAACCCAGCTCCAGCAGAGAGAAAACAATTTTGGTTTGGGTTTTTTTGTGTGGTGCCTTGACATGCACAAGGTATGCAGAGGGCATTTAGTTCAGCTCCCAGTGTGAGCCTTTAGTTGACTGCAACCATCCTGGATTTCATCTGGATTCCGAATTTCTTTTGGTAGCTTACCAACTCCAGGTATTGGTAGTAGTGGCAGGCATGAACCAGGTGTGGGCTTACTCTGGCACGTGTCAATCCAGTAGTTAAAGACCATGGGAGCTTACTTTGTACATTTAGCACAAATCAGTGTGATACTGGCCCAGCAAAGTATTTTTATGTCCCTAGTGCCTGTTAAGAGAAAAAGGCTGAAGAATCTAAATTTCATCCTTGTAGCACTGAAATAGAGTGCCTTTGAATGGGGACCAGAGTCACCTGTGAGGGGAAGTTGTCCCCTGTCCATCAGGAAGGACAGAAAATCAGCATTGCATGAGCAAAACAGGACAAACTTGCTGATTTGGCCTGAACTGAAAACTTTTGACTAAGTGCTTTGTGCTTTGCTAGAGAGAGTGAGGGAAAGGATTAAACCAATGTGTCTTGATCTAACTGGAATGACTTGTTAAGGGGATTCCAAAATTCCATAGGCAATGAGTACTCAGAAATCCCTTCTGGCTGTCTCTGTCTCTGGAATGCTCCAGATACACTTGGTTAATGTTCTTTCTGAGCTTCTGCTCTCTGACCTAATTAGCACAGAGCAGAAATGTTGACTCGCCTAATGACAGCAGAATGGATTTAGCAATAACACTTACTGCCTCATTAGTATTGTTTTTCAATTAGTCGTTCCTTAAGAAAAACTCTTTCAGTTTCTATAATGACCTGGGTCAGCAGCAGATTCTATTAGAGAGCAGAAGGTAATTTATTATTGCTCATGCTTTGCTCCATTTGCCATCTATCAGCAAACTGGATGGTTTTGTACAGAGAGCAGTCCATAAATGAGTGTCTCGGGGCGGGTGGGAGATGCTGCCCTGTGCATTGCCAGGATGAGAGCTCCTGGTCAAGGTATGGGATGGGTGGGGGTCTGGAGGCTCTGGGAGGGTCACACTACTGTCCTATGGAAATCTAAGGATTATCCCTGACTCAAATTCCCTGTGTGGTCAGTGTGAAACAAGATTTCTCCGGCAGGTAGCACCCTGCAGAAAATGGATGTGCTCCCAGATTTCTGGCTTGGGGTCTCAATTACTGGCCATGGACTGCTGGGACTTGAACCCACCTCATGAAAGCAGCTGGAAGCAGAACTTGGCAGACAGGACCTGTGCAAGAGCAGAAGAAAAACAGGCCTGTTTGGTTCTTTTTTCTTAATTTCTTCTGTCTTTATGAAGTCTTTATTGAGCAGGCACCTGCTGTTCCCGTTGTTTAGCCTCCGTTGTTTCAGGTACCCAGTTTGCTGAATGCCTGTTGGAATGGATCTGAGGCAGAATTCCATCCAGGCTGTAGAGCAATCATTTCCCTTAAAATGCCGAGATGCGTCATACCTGGTGATTATCTGCTTGTTTTGGAAATAATCTCATTATCCTATTTGTTCCCTCAGTTACAACTTCTGAATACATATTCAAGTGGAATGTGCTTTCCAGTTAGGGCTCCAATCATCTGCAGAGAATGCCATAGTTACAGATCTGCAGGGGAGAAACACCCCTGAAGTGAAATCTGTACTTCTGTTTCCTGTTTCCCTCTGGGAATGTGACATGGAATTAAGAAGTTTATTCTCGTTCTGGCATAATTATTTCTTTTTAAATACTTCCCAGCATTGAATTTGCTTTTTCTTACTAACTGCTGTATACGAAGCTAGCCCTCCTTAAGAGTTGTTCCAGTGCCACGATGCCATTTTTGGGTAGCAGCAGCTCCTCCTTGTGAAAGCAGAATTAGGATCACGTTTTCCCAGTGCACCTCCTTGTAGGTCACTGCAATCAGATGTGGTCTGGAGCTCTCACCCCCTTGCTGGGTGAAATGAAGTCCTGGAGCTCTTTGTAGTCACTGTTCTGCACTTCCCTGGGTGCTGGCACGGGAATTTCACATTTCCCTGTTCACCTCCTTGTCAGCTTAGTGTGAACACAGCAATGAGCAGGACCCCAGCGCTGTGGGAATGTGATGGTCACCTCTCTGCTGGGAGCACAGTCAGTTCCTGCTGTGTATCTTCCCAGTGCCTATTTACTCTTCATGTGCAAAAGCTTCTCCATTGTAGGAATTGCTGGGCAGACCTAAGGGTCTGGAATTCTCACATCACAGGTGGCAAAAATTCAGGTGAAAATCTGTGGAGTCATGCTGTGACCCTGCTGATGAATTGGGGATTTCTTTGGATACAAAAAGGATACAAGAACAATTTTAGCATAATATCTCACCTAGTCTGTTCATGAAGAGTTTCTGCAAATCTGCTGTAAACTCGCTGAACTTGGACTGACAAGCTTATAACTTGCCAAGTCCTCTGGTCAGCTTGCCAGCAGAGCTGCTCATCTTGCAGCCAGTTGTTGTATATAAAGTATTCCAAGAGCTCCACTGATTTTTAAAAGCACCCTAAAAACACAGCACATTTGAAGTTAGTTCCATGGGGAGCTAATTTAACTTTCTTCTGGTTTGCATCATCAGAGTGACTTAGTTCAACATTGCTTTAGTCTGATTAATTCTCCTTCTGTTGAATACAAACAAATGCTTTGGCCATTATTATATTATTCTCTTTGTTTGTAGGCTACATTTGCACAGGAAAAAGCCCAAAATATCTGGCTGCTTTTAATTGAACCTTGTGACTTATTTGATTTTTTCATCAGTCAAATTAAGGCTAATAAACTGGATTTAAAGCAAAAGAAGGATATCCAAACAGAAGAAATAATTATTTTCTTGGCTAGATAGATTTCAAACAGCAGCCTTGGGCCTCAACATTAATCTCCAAGAACTTTCAGAACCATAAAGAACTAATAAAAAAAGTGCTGGGTCATGCTGGACATGACAACTCATGAGCATAATGGAGGGAGCACTTCACCACTTGGAATTGCTTGTCTTTGACCACAAACTGAGACTGTGCAAAACTTGAGTGTGCCCCAATAGGCACGATTTCAGAATATTTTAGCTTCTGCACTGTGTCACCTGAGCTGTGTCTGAAATGTGTAGCTTTTCATGGGGTTTTCAGATACCGTCTCTATTTCAGCTAGCCAGTGTCTTCTGACTGGGTGGTGCTGGACACCTTCAAATCCCCGTGTTCCCCCCTAGCCCAGGGCACAGTCTGGACTGCTCTGTGTGTCTCTAAAGCAGACTCTTGGAGGAGAAAGGCTGGGCCAGGACAAGACTGCTTAGTTTAGGAAGAACAGCAATGCACCTAGACAGTCCCTTCCTCTCCTTCTGAGGGGAAACATCACGACCTGAATTCCTCTGGGTTTAATAATCCCGAGCTGTGCTTCTGGCTGTCCAGATGTGCTCTGGAGAGCCTTTTCACCATGTTAGAGCTGTCTGCATCCTTTCCCCTCCAAGCTCCTGTCCTTGAGTGCTGCTCTGGAGTGGGCTGTTCATCTGCTGCAGCTGGGTGAGGCTGCAGCTGTCAAGGCAGCTTTAATCTCTCTCCTGTGTGGATGATGGACTGGCAATCCTTGAGCAATGTTGCGTTTTAATTCCCCTTAATGGTTATGTGCAAAATGGATGAAAATATTGACAGCTTGGTATTTCAAAACAGATTGAAATCTTAGGTACTTCTAGCATCAACATAATTGCTTTCTCGGGAATGGGGGGAATTAATTTAAATATATTTAAATTTTCTACCAGCAGTTCTAGTCTGTTATTCTCTAGGTGTTGCTGCGCTGTCAGTCAGGTTCTCCTGATTTGTAGGTTCCAGCATTGTACAATTTTCTTTTGCTGTCACTTTTTTGTAGCCTACTCCAATATGTACGAAGTTGCAGATGTGTTCTCTCTGGTTTTATTCTCAAGTCATACAAACATGTCATTTTTTCTGCCTTTCACTCTGACTCAGAGCTGTCAGAAAGGCTTATTCCCACTTGGTGGAAAATTCCTGGAAGTTGAAGAGATAAAACCACCCAACTTTCAGTAATCTGCCTGATTAATGAAAGACACTGAGAGGGGCTCTTTGGGGACATCTGTATGCTGAGGATGGATGTCTCTGGCCACATGTCAGGGCTGGCCATTGCTTCAGCATGTCAGGGATTGTTTCACCTCAGGGTACCTTCTTGTCCATATTTTAATAAGAAAATATACTTTAAGTTCCCCTAAACTACAGAACAAAACTGGCACCACAAAATGAAGTGGTGGTTGTGAGAAAACAGTGAAATGAGGTAACAAAAGCCAGTGGTGAAGGATGCCAGAGGTACAGACATGGACTGAAGTTCTGCCCTGCTGAACTCGGCAGGGACTTACTTCCCTGCAAAATACCAAATGCTGTGGTTTTGAGCTGAGCTGTTTGTGCAGGGAAGTGCTCAGACATGTGGCTGCATCCAGTCTTGCACAAGGAAGGAAACAGCACTCAACTGTTCCTTAAATTATGCACAAACCCAATAGGGACATTGTGTTAAACTGGAACATGTGAAGGATCCATACAGAGTCTGGTTAGACAATAAATTACACAATTTATTAGTCTGCTGATATCTGTGACCTCAGAGAGTTCATTCCAGATCATTTCCTTCACCGAGCAATGGTAAAGGAGAGGATGTGGGCTCAGTTTGCCTGCAGTGTTTTCTGAGCCTTGGTGGTAGAGGGGTGGAAGGGCTTTCCCAGAGGAAATGACTCTGCTTACAGCTCTTGAGGGATGGCAGAACCAAAACAGCTAAAGAAAACACATCTGTGGCCATACAAGTGGTCAGCCTGGGATATCTGCCAAGCTCAGATTGCCTGATGCCCTTTGGGCTGCTCCTTGGCCCCCCGTGGCCATCAAGGTGCTGCTGAGGAGTACGTGAGGGAAATGCCCGATTGCTTTGGGCAGGAGAGGCAAAATTCATCCCATCTTGCCGAGCCTCTAAGTGGATAGATAGATAGATAGATAGATAGATAGATAGATACATAGATAGATAGATAGATAGATAGATTGATTTCTCCATCAGATAACAACTGCCTGGCACCTCTGGGTAGATACAGGGAAATGTGGTTTGCAGAACAACAACATGTTACACAAAATGCCATTAGAAAGACCAGGACTTTCCTACTTGATTACTCCAGAAGGATTCATGGAATTGTTTTGCTAGGGACTGTCAGACCAGTAACTTGTGTGAGGTAAAGCAGGTATAGTTATTTGGGTTCCTTCCAAACTCGGAATTATGGCCTAATTGTAAGTGCTGAATGCTTTCTTGAATTGTTCATAAATTGCATTATTCTAGCATTAGCATTAATTCTGATGTTAGTGAGTAACTGTGCTTTGTGGAGGTCATTGAGTTACACCATGAGAAATCTCATTTCACGGGAAGGAAAGGAGACCTTGTGACTGGAACGAAAGTTCCCCTTGTGAGAACGCCATAAAGTTATTCACCAAAACTCACTGGGGTTTTCCCACAAGGGAACAGATTTCCTGATCCTGAAAGACACAAAACCAGGCAAGGGAGAGGATTTCTGCACTGTGTCCTCCCTGAACCAGCTTCCTGCAGGACCGGGCAGACACCAGCTCATGGCTCTTGGAAGTGCTAGTGCTGACATCAGTGTAGTAAAGAAAACACCCCTGACTGCTAAAAAAAATCTCATTTTCAGGCTCCTGAGGGGTTCCTCCATTTTTGGTGGCCATGACCATTTTTATTTTTCAGAGCAGGGAGGTAACAGCTGCCAAGTGATACCAGTGATGGCCCATGGGGTGGCTGCTGCTCCAAGTTCTCTGTGAAAATACTTCCTCTGCCATCCCAAAATTACTCAGGAGGGTAAGAGCACAGTTCTCTCTCTGTGGTGGGTCAAGGTATCTTATGTCTGAAAGGCAGCACATATAAAGATTTGTTCTGCAGGCATCTTTTCACAAGAGGAAAGAAAAAAAGGTGAATCCTTCAGTTCCCTCCTGTATAAGATTTTTTTACATATCTCTGCCTTGAAACCACTCACAGAAACTTTAAAACTTGGGTTGGATACTTAGAAATCTATCTCAGAATTTTTTTTTTGTTTGTTCTTTTTCCTAGAGATTTGATTTGCATGAAGCCACTTTAATACTTATTTTTAATGAATTGATTATTTTGAATTAATTTTACCAACTCCCTTCTCATGTTGCTCTCTTGAGAAGAAAGGATGGTGTAAAATGACTTGCTGCAAAATCCTGGCCTCAGTAAGCAAAGTTAATGGTTTTGATTGGAAAAAAAGGTGAGCAACAGAGCCTAAAGGCTTCTTGATTTGCATTCAGAAATTCTTGATTGATTGGTTTCTAGGGGATTACCCAGCATGAGATGGCATCTGCGCTCCAGTTTTGTCCATGGAATAGTCCAGCCTTCTACCTAAATTCCTGAAATCAAAAGCATCTATAAAACACACCACGTTTCTGTTATTGATCAATGCAGGGCTTTAACAGGCCTTCAGCTGTGATCTTGCACAGGCAGAGGCAGACGAGAGTCATCGGGCAGACTCTGGTTTGATCAAAGGCGCCCTGAGCGCTGCAGCGACAGCGCGGCGCGGTTTCACCTGCCGTGGAGCACTGCCCGAGAGGGCGCCTGAAGTGACAGCTGCAACAAACAGAGCGGGTGACCAAGGGACATGAAGCTCTTTGAGATTCAGAAACATGCTGGTCTGCTTTAGAGATTTTACCCTGAGCGGTCATTAGTAATTTCCATGGACTGTCTTTGGGGCAAGCATTGTTCCAGTTCGGTGTTCCTTATTTTGTAGTGCTGACTACAAATTCTCCCTTTTTGTTTTGGGCATTTATTTAGTATTAACAAACTTCCTGGTCCCATGCCTCTCAGTAAAGGTGTTCTTTAAAAGAGTGACACAAATTACTGTTGGTTTCCCATTGGCCGTGAATTTGGACTTTTCATTAGGAGCTGCCTCAAAAGCAGCGCTTGCTTTAATCAGCTCTTGTCTGGTTGTTTGGAAAGGCTTGCAAGGTTGACTGGCTTTCTCAACTTGATCTGTGCTCACAGTAACGAGGTATCAGGCTAATGAGACCGCTGCCATTACAATTACCAGCTTATTAAATCCTAATTAGGGACCCAATGCTGCCGGGTGCTGAGTGCTGGTTGTAAGCAGCTGGATATTTTCCTGTGCCCATTTTTGATCTCTGGTTGAAAGCAGCACTTGAAGAGCATTGAGGCTCCCTGTTCACGTATCAGGTCTGTTTCAGTGCTAATAGGGTAATTGACTCTAATGATGTTGGCTGGTGTGTAATGGTCAGAGCTGCCTTTCCCTCCCCTGAGCAGCCCAGCATCCATGTCGTTGTTAAATGGGCTGTGATTCACATGGCAGAAGGCTGCGGGATGCTGAAGGACAATATTTCCTATATAATGTTCTGTGGCAGGTTGTTTTCTGCACATTCATGCACTGGTGAAAGGAGTTTGCAACTTTATTGTTCATCACTGCCAATTAAATGCAAACTCAATGTTAGCCAGACATGCTTCCTCCTGAATAAACAACTCAATTCTGTCCTCCTGGGGCTGGAGAATTTTAAATGTGCAGCGTCTCTTTTGGAATCTAATTTCCACCTGACCTTCCCGCTGCCTGCTCTCTGTTCTGTGGCAGATATTGAGCTGAGCAGGTAGTAATGCCAGTACAACTGCAGGGCACTTTCCAGAGGTGCATTACAGAGCATCTCTCTTGCCTGCCAAGGACCGGTTGTTTTGCTGTTGTTTCTGCCAGGGCAAGATTGTATGAACTCTTCTTGATTTTCAGCTCGTGGAGATGAAGTTTTAGGCTCACCTTTGCCAGCCTGTGGAGTTCTGCTGTTCCTGGCAAGCGAGGGATGTGGGATATGAAGCTTTTCAGCTCGGTCTGAAAGCAGTGGGAGCTCTGATGCTCACAGGTTTTGAGAGGCCTGGACTGTGCTTCCTTCTCACCCATCAACCCCAAATTCTGAGCTTAGGGAGTGCCTTAAATCTGAAGCGTGAATGTACAAATGCATCTTGCAACACATTCTCTGAGTAGAAGCCAGCTGGATTCCTCCAGGTCTGCCAAGGCTCAAGACACGTTCTCTGTGGAAACTGCCCAGATGGCACAGAACCCACATCCTGCTTTTTACTGCTTCTTATAATGAGTATTGGTCAATTTGTTGTCCCTGGGAGGAAAATACTCACCTCTCAATCCCACTTCTCATTAGCAACCCTGCTTATGAAACCCCAATAATGATGTGAACTGCTGCAAGTTGTGCCCTCCCCTTCCCCCCAGCCTGGCCTGGAATGTTTCAGGGATGGAGCATCCACCACCCCTCTGGTCCTGCTGAGCACTTGTGTAAAGGCAGCAGGGGAAAAACTGGGCTTTAAGCACTCCAGCTTAGTCCAAGTGATCCTGTATGCTTGGCTGAGAGCTTTCCTTATTTCTGTTTTAGGGCATTCCTTTTAGAGCTTAAAATGGACTTGGGCTTGTGAAAGAGACTGATCCAGAAAGAATAAATTCTGAGTCTGGGGTGCCAGCCCCACAAGCCAGCCTGTTCTCACCTTGTTCCCTGAGGAAAATCACTGTCCCAGGGTAGGAGCCTTTGAGCTGCGGGACACCAGTTGATTAAGAGAATATTTTCTAGTTTTTCAAGTAAGCAGATAATCTGCAGATGATGTTGTTGCCTGCTTTGCTCCTAAACACTCTTCTCAGAACTCCCCGTGTATGAAATGGGCTGAACACTAAATGAATGAGCTGATTCTGGCAGGGCTAGGCCATGAAATTGTTACCCAGCTCTGCCAGAGGATGTCACGGCTATCAGGTCTGCAGCTGATATCACAATGATTGATTACCTGGGCAATGCTGGCTCTGCTCTCCACCAGGAGCTCAGTCCTCCGATTCTGTGAAATTTGGCTATTCCTCACATAATGCCTCTGCCACTACCCCCAAACACAGACCTTCCTTTCCGTGCTGTCTGTAAGGCTCATCAGCTTCTTCCACTCTTACCTGTCACATCCAGCCCCTTCTGGTGTCACATCCAGAAGCTTCTTTACATCTTCCCCACTTCCCTTAATCCCAGGCAAGGGCCTCAGAGCAGTCACTGAAGAAACACAAAGATACAGGTGTGATGAAGCCTTTTGCTGCCACAAGTGAACAAAACAAGTTCCTTTTTGCTGTAGAGAGAAGCAACACATTTTCCCTAGGGCTTTTCATGGCGTAGCCCTTTGTGGGTCGCTGTGGGAATCTGAATGTCTGCAGGAGAAGCTAAAGTAAAACTCTTAACAAAAAGGCCACAAGAAAGAAGATAGTATTTGTATCTGGGGGCTGTTGTTCATCCAGGAGTCTTAAAGACATGTATGGAGTCTTCCAATACAGCTCTGGGCTTAATAATTAGACCCAGAAGAAATCACCAGCTGAATTTTGAAGCCCTCAGCCTCACAAAGACATGTTTATATTTGTGTTGCTCTGAATCTTATAGAAAAACTGAGTCATCGGTGTTAGGCACTGCACAAAACTCTGGAAGATGTGAATGTGTGATATCCATCTCTTAATTACAGCGGATGAATTTCCTGCAACCTTTATTCTCTGACATAACTTCATTGAAAGATCCTGGTTGCAATTAACCTTTAAATGCTTAGGCAATTGCAAGGACTGCTGAATCCCTTAATGCATTAAGAGATTAGGGATGCCTTTGATGGCAGGAATTCAGTTTCTGGGCTGTCTGGGAATGGGCCATTTCCATTGTCTCTCCTCTATTTGGATTTTGTGCACCAAAATAAATATTCCTTAAACTTCTCCAGTTTTCCAGCAATTTGTGTAACTGTTTCTTCCTGGCTGGGGTATTCTGTTCAAGCCACTAATTGAAAGCAGGAGTCCTTGGAGATACCTGTTGCTGTGTGAAAAGCGTGTACTGGCTTTTACACCTCCTTGTGCATCTGTTCAAGTGGAAAACAATAATTTTCTCTGTCTTGTACATAAGATATGAAGTTTAATTTATCACTGGAATCACTCTGAGGTGATTGATCCTGGGACCAGGAAAACAAAATGTGATTTTGCTGCATGTTTAGGAAATTGGTAGCTCTGATTTACAGATCCTTAACAGGATCCCTGAATAAAAGAAAATTTTTCATGTTGGTGGTGGAGATGCCTCTGGGATAACAGAGCAGAAAGAAAAAAGGGTAATGAGAACTTGGAGTGATTGATAACTGCAGGAATTTTGATCAGATTAAGGTAATTACTGATGGGATAGTGGTCATTAGTACTTTGTTTTTAATACTGAGATGAATTGCTAGAAAGCAGAGAAGTGTGCTGAGATGAACAGGAACCATTCAGGACTTATTTTTTTGTTGGTGTCTTTTTTTTTTTTTTTTTTTT
>VWZN01000025.1:485590-507031 GCA_013396955.1 Regulus satrapa
TTTTTTTTTTTTTTTTTTTTTTTGTCTTGCTAATCATGATGCAAACTAGATGTCAGAACAGGCTGGCAAACGTGGGTGAGTGAGGAAGCACTGAGTGAGCAGGCAGGGGATGAGGTGCCTGTGCATGCTGCTGGTGGGCAGGGTCACCATCCAGGTGCTTGAAATGAAGGAGAAAAGGATGAGTGTGGGCTGAAAAGAACCAGAGGCAAGAAAACAGCCTGGCAGCAAGAGTCAAGCAGACATGCCTGCTTATCTAATGGAAATACTGACTTGATTAGAGCAAGATAAAGCCTTGGAGATGATTCTTGGTGTTAAAAAGGGCTTTTTAATATAGCAACAGAAGTGAGAGAGAGTGGGACTGATTAGAAGGAAAGCTGCATGAATTAGGAGCAATTTCTTTTTGTGATATGAACTGCAGGAAGAAGCTGTTGGGAAGGTCGCAGGTGGCACATCCAGATGTCTCCATGTCTAGACTGGCTCATTGTTCAGAATCCCATTTTTGCCAAATTGTACCTCAGTCAGCTGCAGACTTTGCTGCTTCCAGCACAGGCAGGCTGGAGCTCTGTGTGAGGGTGTTTTGGGAACCTCTGTGTGTTCATCCCCCTGCTCCACCATGGGTTCTTGTGTGACCATTGTTTATGGACTGGCCTGGGGAACAGATTTGCTGAGTGGCAAACCCAGTCCTTGGGCTTTAAAACATCTGCTTAGAAAAACATCCCCCATCCTGGTGGGCCAGAGCCTGGTAAGGCAGAAATCACCTACAGCTGGTCCTGCCCACAGATCCTACTGAAGAAAAACATTTCCAGGAAGAGCTAGAGATGCTTTAGTTAAAAATTCCCGTGAGAGCCCCTTAGAGAGCTTTAAAGCTGGCCAGTTCCAGATTTCTGCATAGGTTCACTTGTGCAGTGAAAACTCCTCCAGCCATCGTGTGAACCCTAATTAATGAGCTGTGTCACACGGGTGAGGCTCCAAGGCTGGTGTGGAATCAGAGGTTGATCCTTTAAGGAGAACTTCCTGTTACTGATGTTGATGCTGATAATTGTGTTTCTGAGGCAGAGGAGATGAGCTCAGCCTGTCAGCTGGCTGGGAATGCAGACTGTGCTGAGGGGAAGGATGAGCTGCCCTGACATTTACATTGGCAGTGCCCAGCCTGGAGGAGTGCAGACCCAGGATGGTGGCACTGATGAAGTCAAGCCCTGGTACCACTGGCTTCAAAATAAACATCTTGGGGAATGCAGTCAGCTATGGCAAGTCTCCTGTGAGGCAGAGGAGCCAGCTCAGCAGTCCCTGTGCTGGGAATGGGCTAGATGTGAAGAGTCCTGTGCCCTGGGCAAGGGTCTGTCTCCTGCCCTGAGGAGTTTCTCTGGGCTGTGGGACTTGGAGGCAGGTTTGCCATCGCTCATTTAATCCAGTAGGAAGCCCTCTGCACTCTGTGAAGTCTGCACAGCTTTCCTGAGCTGGAGACCCAGGGCTGCTGCCCTTTCCCTGGGTGCAGCCCTGGTGGGATGCTCGGGTCTGGGGGCGATGTTGAACCAGGGTGGGTGCTCGTGCAGATCCCGGGCATTCAGCAGGGGAAGCAATGTCAGCAGCAAGCCTGCCCTAGCAAAGCAAGCCCTTGGCTGTGCTGGGAGGAGTGGATTTATTCACCTGCACTGTAGAGGGGATTCCTCAAGAGATGGGGAAGTCTCTCAAGGTGACCAAAGAGCAGTGTGCTTTGGGTTTGGAGGGGAATAAAAGACACTGGGTTTGATATTTGTTTGCTTGGTGTTTTCCTTCCAGGCATCTGGTGTAAACTAAAGGGGAAAACAAACGGGCAATGACTACATCTGCCTGTTTGTCCCCCTCCCGTCCAGGTCTGCTGTTTGCCGAGCTTGGGAATGCAACCACGCTCAAAGCAGAGCCCCAGGTTAGCCCCCAGGTTTCATGGGCTTGTGCTTTGTGTTTGAGAAAAATCATCTGTTCACCCTTAACAGGAAAACCTCTTGAGCCAAAGAGGTGTAACTGTTCAGAAATCAAAGTCTGGCCTAATATTGACATTGTGTTCTCCCTAGCAAAGCAAGCCAAGAAAAACTGGAGGAGCCCCTGAGTGGAGGTCCAAACCCAAGCACTGCATTTGGCCTACATTTGCCCAAGCCCTGAGGAGAGGCATTTTCAAACAGGGAGACTTGAGATAGTGAGCTGCTCCCTGACTCTGAGGTGATGGTGCAAATTCACTAAATTTTGGGGAAATATCTTACATTAAGATGTATGTCTGGATTTGTAGGCATTGAAAAAAACCTTGGTCTTATTAAAAACAAACAAGAAAAAAGCTACGGCCTTTGGCAGTAGAAAATATCTCAGTCCAAAAGCAAGACAAATTGGTATTTCTGGAAATCCCAGACCAGGAGAAGTTGTACAAATTTACTCTTTTGCTTTGCATCTCATTTTGGTCTCATCTCTTCTGCATTTTTTGTGGACTGTTCCAGTAGCTTGGCTGTCCTGGGTGCTCTCTTGTCTTGTCTGTACACACCACCTGGGGAATCTTGCAGGCAAGGAGCCTTTTTCCCCAGTTTGACCCCTCAGCCATGATAGGTCTATGGAATGAGGTGGTGCAGCTGTGCCTGAACAATCAGCCAGGTTTTGCCTGTAGTGTGCCAGTGGCTGATCTGACACTGTCCCAGCACAGGGCTCCTTTGGGGAGCCCTTCGTGCCCCTTCTGGGAGCTTCTGATGGTGGCACCAAGCCGTCAAGGGGGAGCAATTCCTCCCTGGAGCCGTGGGGATGGGTGGGAGCTGGGTGGGGGGAATGGGGCTCCCCGGCCCTGCAGGGTCCTGCAATCCTTCCCTTTGGGAGTGCTCCCAGGAGCTGTGCCTGCACTGTGAGAGCCATCCTCTCCTCCTGCACAGCAATAACCCAGCAACCCGGGGAGAGTCTCTGCTCTCTCTTGATCTGTTCAAAAGAGACACCTCCACCTCCTCCTCCTCCTCTGGCATTGCTGAAGTGGCAGCATGGCATCTCATTTCCAGGCTTGGCTAGCACCACCCACCTGCTGCTTTGGGTCTGACTGGGGAATTTTGTGCCTTGGCTTTTGTGGTGAAGTGGGCAAGCCCTTTTCCCTCAGCAGCAGCAGGTGCAGAGGGCAGGCTCAGGCTGGAGCTGCTTCTCAAAAAGAGGGTGAACAACAGAGAGGAGGGAGGGATTTGTGCTGCTGGCTTGTGCCTATAAGCGTGCCCTCTTGGAAGCAGAAAGCAGCTCACCTTGGTGGTGACAGCAGCTCACCTTGGTGGTGACACTTTCCTGGTGACAGCAGCTCACCTTGGTGGTGACAGCTCACCTTTTTGGTGGCAGCAGCCCCTCCTGCAGTGCAGACTGGTGCCCAGTCCTTGCTGAGCTCTGGGAGGATCAGCATCCCTCCATCCAGGGCAGAAGGCAGCTGAATGACTGCAGGGTGATAAATGGCCCCCAGCTTTTGCATGCAGGTTGTGACTGGCTCCTGCTGGGGAGGCAGATAAGGCCTCTGGATTTGGAAATCACCAGGCATGGGAGTGTTAGCAGGGAATGCTGATCAGCAACACTATCCAGACACTGCTTTGCTCCTAATCCCGAGTGGGTTTTGGATGGCTCTGATGGTGGGGAGTCTTGTCTTAGCTGGAATTTACATGGAATCTTGCTTCTCGGAACAGGCTGAAAACTCCCAACCCCCAAATTACTCAAATTCAGTGCAAGGGTTGCTTTCATTTTTATATTAAATCATCATTACTTGTAAATGGCCTTCCTTGACTTTGGGTTGTCACAAGGAGAAAATGCATTTTCACCAGGCATGTGGATATGGAGTCAATTTCCACTACAGCAGGAAATTAGCCGGGGCTTGTTTAGCTGCTGGAAACTTGCTTCATCTGGAAACAGGAGAGTGAGGGTTTCTGAGTGTCAGAAAGTCAGGCACAAACCAGTTCTTAGAATGCTGTACAGCTGCATTTGCTTTGAGATCTGCACTTTGTCTTGTTCTTGGCTGATGAGATGATTTGGGATGATGCATTTTCCTGTGGGACAGCAGCTCTGCTCCTATCCAGTCTGAACTAAGAAGTAATAAATATAAGTACTGATCCATTTAGGTTGAAGATGTGATTCCAGAGGATTTTTTCTAAGTGCAGTCCCATTCTACGAGAGGTGCAGTGCATATCTCCCATATATATATATATTTGTGAAATCATTCTAAATGTATTCATTTATTTTCATGAATGCTTGTCATTGCCTAAAGCCAGGAGTATACCCCTGTTAGATTATCTCTGGAACAACCCTACTGAGCAGCAGATGAATATTTTAAACATCTGTTTAATAGCTCCAGGAGACTCTACTGGCTTGCCAGGTTTTAACTTGATCTGGTGAAGGGTTCAACAGAGGGAACTGACCCCAAAAAATCAATGTGCACTGTGAATTTGGAGAAAGGTTAGTGAATTGTTTCAGCTGGGGGGAAAAAAAGGAATGACTTTGTTATTTGGAAGCACTGACTTATTTTTAATTTGAAATGTTGACTTTTATTGAACAGTTTCCCTTATTTAAACTTTGATCCAACAGCAAATGTTAGTAAATGGGTTTTAATAACCTTTCAAGTCAAACAATTTTGTAGGCTGACTCCGAGCAGAATGTTCTTGATTGGTTGTCTCAGTGATGATTGAAAACAAAACTTTGTTGTTTTATTTGTTTGGACATGAACTTTTTCCCAAAGTTCACCCCCAAACCCTGAAGAAATCATTATTTATGAAATTTTGGTCACTAACTGAAAAACAACATAATGTACTTTGGCTGAAACAAATTTACTACCAGTGCCATTTAAAAATAGAAGCAATCATTTTAAAATTAACCCTAGGCAGTTTTTACATTTCAAACTAATATACAGGAATACTTTGGTCGTGACATACAGTTTCCTTTAAGGTTACCTTAGAGTGGTTTTTTAAACTTTTTTTAAAAGTATATATATTTGTTAAGTTTTTTTTATGTATTTGATGAATTTGCCAACATTTTTCAGCGACCTTTGGAACTTGGATCTTTCCAGAACTGACTTAATTAAAGATGAGATGGAACCAAAGTGAATTTTTAAAAAGTCTGTTTTATTGTTCCTTATCACAATTCTCCTGAATTATTCAACTGTCAGAGATGGAATGGAATTTATCATTAAGTTATTCACTTAGATAATTAAAGGAACCTACAGCTTCAGTAGAAATGAAAGTAGAAAAAGGCAGCAGGGTGCTGCATGTGACCACTTCATTTCCTGGCAGAATCCTTGGGATTATTTAATTGTCTATCCATAGACTGGGGAGGGTCCACTGAGTTTCTGCTTTTGACATTCAACTCTATTATGAGTATCCAATAATTCCCAACAGTGCCCAGCTCAGCTCCTCCCTGTGTTGAGCCTGAAGGTCATTAAAAACAGAGGTCACAAGATCCAGTCCTTGCTGCTTCTTGCTTTATTCCAAGTGCACCCTGAAACATTTTCCTGCCCTCATCATCGCACTGAAAATCAATCGCAGGGAAATAAAAGAACATCTGGAAAGAAGAACACTGTGTGATGCAGAGCCTTACACATGGGTGCCTGCCTTGCTGGGCACCCAGGGCATTTCTGAGCAGAATGTTGAATTTCTGTTGCTGTGGCTCACGGTAATGTGCTGGAAGAGAGCTTTCTCCAGGGTGGGTACAATCTGCTTCTGGCCTTCAAGGGAGCCAAATTGGTTCCATGAAGCCATTTGCTATTCGTAATTATTTTCAAAACACCTTGTGTTGTGATTAATTTAAAAAATAAATATCCTGAAATGTGAGGAAACCCTAACTATAGAACATTCTGACTAATGGGAGAAGAACCTTGCAGTGCCCAGCCTGGACCTAGGGATGCTATTTTTTGTCCTTTAGTGATTTAGTAAATTCTTTAAGAAAGGCAATGGAGATAGTGAAAAATTGGGCCTTGAAGGGTGATGGTGAAAGCATTTGTTAAACCCCAAACCTACAGCTCTCAGCACTCCCTGCAGTCACTCTTAAATCTCCACTGTTTTGGCTTTCACAGTTGGCTGCAAATTAGGTACCATGTCATAAATCTTGATCTGTTTATCATAGAGCAATTTCCAAACTATGTGCTTTTCATTTTAATGAACAGGTCTTATGAAAACTTATAAATTCAATGCTCTCTTTGGGTTCCAGTGATTGAATGCAGTACTAATTTCAAACTTCAGTGCCTTCTCTATTGCACCTGCAACTCTTAGATATTTCTTTTCCTGTCTGGCTGTGTCATTGTTCTGCCAGTGAGTGCTGGCTGTGACAGGAGTGTATAAAAAGGATATATAATGCAAAAAAAGAGTAATGCCACTGGCTGTCACAACTACCTGGAAGGAGTTTGTAGTGAGTGCAGGTCAGTCACAAGTGACAAGAAACAGCCTCAAGTAGTGACAAGGGAAGTGTAGATTGGGTAGCAGGAAAAATTTCTGCACTGAAAGGGTTGTCAAGAGCTGGAACAGGCTTCCCAGGGCATTAAAGCAGCCACCATCCCTGGGGGCATTTAAAGGATGTCTAGATTTGGCTGGGACCACTCTGAAGGGTTTTATGGTCTTGCTGAAACATTTTCCAAGCCTAAATATTAGTCTCTGGACTTCTCCAAGGATTTGTACTGTCTCCTTCCACAAAAATGCCTTAGTGTTCATGCTATCAAAGTGAAAATAGATATTCTCTTGCATGATGTGTGCAGTCACAGACTTCATTCTAGGTGTCTCCATAACTGCTTGGTCAAACAAGATTGATGTAAGATCAGAAAGCAAAGTGTGCTTCTACCTCCTGTGCCCTCTGAAGAGACAGAAAAACTCTTATTGGTGTTGAAGCCAATTAATTTCTTGCAGTCCAATGTCAGATTTTGTTAATATTCTATTTATAAAGCATGTACAAGCCCTGTGGGACAGTAGTGTATTCCTGAAAAAAGAAGCAGCAAAGCTCTGTGGGACGTGTTGTGTTCTTCCCTGAAGATCTGAGCAGAAGAAAAGTGCAAAGATTGATACACCTAATTCTAGAGGTGGCTTTCACATTCATGCTCCTCGAGTATGGGCAAAGCTGGCCTGTTGCTTCCTTGGCTCTTGGACACCAGGACTGCTGCAGCCCGTGGATGTCTCACACTCCCTCCTGGACGTGCCATGGGCAGCCACCCCTCCAGACTTGCTCTGTGGAGGAAGGATTTGCATTTCTGATCCTGATGGTTTGCAGGGGAAAAATAAGCCTTTCATCTCATAAGCGTACTTGGGTTTGCTTTCCAATTAAGATTAATTTTTATTATAAGAAACTGAGTGTTTACTGAAAAAAAACCCCAAAAACGTGTGATGGATAAACTGATCTGCCCACTTCAAACCCCCCAGGGAATTTGATCAAAGGCAGGCAGGAGATTTGCTTGCCTATGGCTGGAAGCCTTCCTCAGAAATCCCAGCCTATATCTGAACTAATTTCATACCTACACATAGTGCTATATGATTGTTGAGGCTATCTTAATTAATTTTCCACTACTACTTTTTTTTCCTTATATATTTTATTTAAGGGTTTACTGTGAACTAAGGAAATCAACAGATTTGTGGGAAGAGGTTTGCTGTGGAGTAACATCCGAAATCAGAGTAGCAAATTGTTTTAATAAATAACAACAAAGGAAATGAATTAATAAAGAGCACGAGTGTTTATGGTGATCTCAAGAGACAAGGGAATGATGCTGATGGATTTTTTCTTACAGCTTGCTCTAGGAAACAGAAATGCATATCTGTATCTGGACTGCAACGTCATGGGCGGCGCCGGCTGAAGAAAGATGTTTGTGTGGCTACTGCTCTAGTGTTCATTTTAGAACTCTTCTCAGGAAAGGTGGCTTGTGTCTGTCCCTTTGTCCCTTGAGAGTGTTCTTGACCCACCACTGTGCCACAGCGCCAGCCTGAGACCTCTTGGGCTCACAGGAGCACCGGGGGACAATGGAACTGCTCAGCTGGAGAGAAAGGAACCATCTGAACATACTCCAGTCCTCTCTGTGTGCCCCAGAGAGCACAAGGATCCCTGGTTAACATGCAGCAAGGGATGAGTGTGCAGAGCTGGCTACCTGGTAGTTATTCAGATAAATATCTCTGCCTTTTGAAAGGGCAGCATCAGCTGCCAGCGATCCCTTAGGAAAAATGATGTCTTTAATCACTGATAAGGTTTGGCCTCCCCTGCTATGTGTGCCAGAGTGACTATATATATTTTTTTTTTTTTTCAATAGGTGCAAACTGGATTTTGTGATTCTCGAGGGAGTGCTCCAGGTTTGAAAAAGAGTGAATTAAGTTGTAGAAGCTGTGATCCAGATAATGAGTTTGGTGGCAGTGTGATCTATCTGCTGTGCCTGGCAATCTGTGGCTTTGGACTTGCTTAGGAAATGTAAGGATTTGGACTCAAACTATTATATTCTGCACAAACAGGCCAGAAGCTGGATTTTCTCTTTAGTTGGTAACTCGCAGTTTTGATAAAATGTGACAGTTTCAAGCAGAATAAAATTCTGAAAACAAATATCAAACTAGTGGAAATTTTCTTATAAAATTGGCGGCTTCAGTTGATTTTTAATGCTGGAAGCCTGGGAAGTTTCTGGATGAAAAACCTTCTAGGGAGAAAGACAAAAGTTCTCTGAGGGGTGAAAAGGATTCATGATTTATTTTTTTTCACATTAACAAAGGGAATCTGCAATTAAATTCCATTTTTGAAGTTGAATTATGGATGCTCACTATGGAACATAGGCCAGCCCAATCCCTAAGTTCTGCCACTTATTTACAATTTTATAGAGGAAGGCATTCATGTTTTCCAGGGGTTACAGTGGGAACTGTTTTTTGGTTGTTTTTTTTTTTTTTTTTTTACTTGCTCCTGCCATGAGAAATAAAGCTTTTAATTAAAATGACAAAGTCAGACTAGTCAGACTCCTATTATCATGTTTAAGGAGGGCTTCGGGGAGCTATAAACATGACAAGGTGATTTGACAGAAAAGTGTCTAACTTCCTGAGCTGTTCCTTTAGGTGTTCCAACATGTCTCTTGTGGTAATTAATATCTCATTTGCTGCAGGACCAAAGGATGTGCTTTGTTCTGATATCTGTACAGCCCTTGTATCCTGATTAATTGCTCATTATCCTCTTTTAATTCAAACCTCCCTCTCACTCCTCGTTTCAGTTTGTGCTCTTCTGTGTTCCCCAAACCTCTGCAAACCCCGATCTTCCTTGAGCTAAAGTGTTTTTAGGAAGAAACAGGAGCCAGAGTTTCTTAGTCCTGCAGTGGGGATTATGGTTGTTATGGTTACTGGATTAATCATATTGCTGCCACATCTGAATTCATCTGGAGCCTGAGCCCCACTGGAGGATGTGGAGTCCCACCCCACAAGACAAACCTTGGCAAAGCAGTCCAACCCCTTGTCATCATTCAGAAATGAAAAGGGCCCAGAATGATCCCTCTTGTTGTGGTTATTTCAGGCTCTGTAGCTGCATCCGTGGGCTCTGAGTGTGTTGGATGGGATAGGTGATTAAAAAGACTCAGAAATCAACTCTTGTCAGAACATTCATTATTTCTTAATAAATCCAAAGTGCAGAATATAAAGAGTAAAGATATAAACAACAAATTCCACATAAGTATTCCCTTAAGAAAATGTTTTTTTGGTTATTTTATTAAAAAAAATATATATTAGTGAATTTCTGACCTGCACTCTTACCCACACAATTAAATGGGAGGCTTAGAGACAAACATGTTTGAGCAAGAATGATCCCCAGAGAAACGTGCTTTTGGCAAAAGGATTATGTTATGTTTCAGCTGGGACTAAAACAAGCTGGCTGCACAAGAGCTGCCTGTGGAAAAGCTGCATGGAGAACAGCAGATCTTGAACTGTAAATCTCAAAATGCTTGAAAACAGTGAGGAATGTAGACAGAGAATTAAAAATTTGCTTGCTATTGCTCTCTCTTTGCTCTTACTTACCCGACTTACGAAAATCCTCCCACTCTTCTGTGTAAGGACTGACCTGGCAGAGGAACCAGTGTCCTTTGATCTCTGGAAGGTAAATTTTGTCAATACAGCCCTGACATGCAAGGCTGGATTGGATTTTTCTACCTGCATGTACATTATCTGGGGCATTTTATTTTCAGGATATTGTTTTCCTTTCTGGTGATTGCTTTGCCTGCAGTGATTTAGCTCTGCCCCTGACACGCAGAATTTCAGTGGTTTCACTCTCGTGATGTGACTCTACCACCTTCAATCCCTGGACCTAAAAAAATCCCCCTTGCTGGATCTCGTGAGCCCCTCTAGGACTGTAGGTGTTCACTGCAGCCTTCTCTGGTTCAGTGTAAAGCTGTGGATGGTTCCTCCCTTGTGAAGAGTTGATTTGTTTGGGTCAGCTCCCGCTTGCATTGCTGGGTACACCCACGCCCCCAGCTAAAAGCTCTTGGTAGGAATCAGGGGCTTATGGAAAGCTGGGGGAAAACTGGAGCTACGACATTTTAAGAGGTGTAACAAGTGTCATGAGGGGTTAACTGCTTGTGTCAAAAAAATCTTTTGCAGATCAGGTAGCAATCAGCATTCAACACCTGGTCCTCTGCTTGTGTTGGAAGGGACATTAAAGATCAAGTTCCAAACCCTGGGACCTCCAAAGCTTCTCTGGGTGCTGATGAGGAGCCAGTGTTTCAGCTCTGAGTTGAAAAAGCATCATCTTCAGAGGCACAGGTGCTCTCTGGACGAGATTAGAAAACACTGGGCTTTTCCCTGCTGCAGGAGTCATGCGGATGTATTGACTGGTAATTTGTCTTTTTTGTTATTTCCTTTGGGCAGGAAATATTAGAGAAAAGGGGCATTGGACATGGGAGAGACTCTGCTTCTTCAGCTTCTTATTCTTTTCTCATTTCTTGCCCTCCAAGCAAGATCGCTCCAGTGCCAAATGGCATCTGAGGGAGTAAAACACAAACAAGGAGCCTCAAAGGTGGATGCTGCAAAACTTAGGAGGCCCTGTGGACTGTAGTGAGGCATGTGGGTGTTCAGCACCCTGTAAATCAGGCCCTGGAGTGTCCCACACACACACACAGAGCCTCACAAAGCCTGTTTGTGTTCCAAGAGGGGTATAAAGTGCAGAAATAACCCTGCAGATATTAATCAAACACTCTGGTTACATCATTCTGTTATAAATAATGCTCAATGTCATTGGGATGCTGTTGTTACAGAACCACTGCCATTACAGATATTTATTGGTGATTGTTACAGTGGATAAAACACTAAAGTTAGACACATTTCAATGATTGTTAATGTTTCTGCATTGTAAGGGATTCAAATTGTGTATGAAAGTTCATGTCTAGGACATCTTTTTATATATCAGATTAACTTAAAGAATCTGCTAAAGTCCTAGTGATTTCTCCTGCTGATTTGATTTCTGAACTCCTGACAGCCTGGATTTTATAACAGATCAGCACGGTGCCTTTAAATTGTCTGTGTAAATCTCCTTGGCTATACCCAGTGCTGTGGGAACTTGATTACCTGAGTTTCTGAGATTAACTTGAACAACAAAAAAACCCCTCCAGTTCCTGCATCAGACTGGTGAAGACTTGCAAGTGGGATTTAGAAAACAGAAATTAGTTTTGTATTTTTTCAAATAAAATTTTAGAAGGTTTTTATTGAATATTGGCTGATTTTAAAAATAGCTCCATCCCCAAAGCTGTGATTTATATGACCAGCTAAGCTCTGAGAGTAGAGCAATTAATTACAAAATGAAAGCTGCTAAACGCTGGTGTCACCAGGGATAGGACTTTAGGCACCCCAAGGTTGAGTCAGGGAGCCAGAGGAATGCACAGTATCCAGTTTGACCTCAGCATGGGATCCCTAAGGCTGGAAAATGCAGTATGATACATTTCCCAAGACAGCATGTTAAGCAAATGATTTGGGAAACCATTTTACAAGGGCTGCAAAGTCAAACTCTTGAAGCTGGTATTAGATTTTTTGCTGAGTAAACCCATTTCCTCCACCCAGAATCTGCAATGATGTGTTGGAAAGAGTTTCTTTCTGTATCAGGAGCTGCTATCTATCTCTGTGCCATCTATATTATCTATAAATCTATATCTGTATCTCTATAAGTTCTTATCTATATCAATCTCTACATCAGTATATGTCTATACATTCTTCTCCCACCCTGGATGGTTTCTAGCGCTCCTCTGCAGTGCCTGTGCTTGTGCTGGCTTTGTTAATGACCTCTCCTATTCCCATTCCAAAGGCTGTAATGGCCTGGCTACCAAACACCCACAGGCTGCTGCAGGTGTCACCTTGGAAATGTGTTCCCCTGTGCAGGGGAAGAGCTCTGCCTGCGTGGGCTAGGAAAGCCTGCATAAACTGGAGGGCAAAGTTGCTCATTTTGTTTGGTTCACAGGCCTCTGGGCTGTGACATGAGTGACTCCCTCGGGTGAACATCAATAAATTTGGGTCTCGACCTCCACCCAGCTGGCGCTGCACCAAGCTCGTAATTTACTGGACCTGTGCTATCTTCTTCAGTGCAAGGAAAGCTCCTGGCATAGGGAAAGGTTAATCCCTTCCCTCCCCAACTGCAGGAGTGAATGTTTGGCTCAAATGTGTAGATTATAATTGATTTTGGAGAGAGTTATTTACGGTCTTGGTGTTCTGAGGCTGCAGAGCGTGTAGTGAGCTGTTTGATGGTGTGAGAGGCTGCTCCCAGCTCAGGCAAACCTGAGGCTGATAAACTCTAACCTCAAGGAGTATTATTTCTCAGATTTATGGCATTCCATTGGCAATCATTCAGATTGCCTGAGCTACCTGATCCACCAGGACAGTTTTAACATCTCAGGCAGCAGCACCCAGAGAGTAACAGTCTCAGTGTGGCATACGTGTTCCCAGGTGTGCTGGTGAGAAAACTGTTAAACACAAGTGTTCATAATGCGAAATTGTAATTTTTTTGTTTTTGTTTTCTGCTTGTTAAGGTGTTAACAAGGTGGTGATGTTTAATCAATCCAACAGGCACAATCAATCACAGTTCCCGCTCTCAAAATCACAGTCGTGCTCTGCTCTATCCCTGAGTTTTCTACCACTGTTCTGTCACTTGGGTATATTTTGCCATAAAGCCACAAGTAACATCAGCACTGAGGAAAGTTCTCATAAAGAATATCCCTATTGAACTTTAACTGTTGAATTTTCCCCGCTCAGCTGTGGGCAGTTTATTATAGATTTAAATAATTTCAGCAGCACCTCTTTGGCATCTCAATCTCCTTGCAGGTGTCTCTTCTCTCACCCTCTTCAAGGAAATGTGGTCTTCTGGTCCAGTGATCCCTCACCCTCCAAACAAAGCCTCACCCTGCTCTGTGGGAGAGTCCAATTTATGGACCCATCCTCAGAGCTTGGACCATGGGCATTCAACATGGATTTGTGCCAGTAGAGGCCACAGACCCCTGAGCTTTTTGCAGCGTTCAAACTCCACTCATTTGCATCTTAATCAAAACAATGACATGAATTTTTTCTTGCTTCTTCTGAAAGATTCTTGGCTACAAATCTCAGGGCTCCGAGGAGTCAAAAAATCACACATTGTTTATCCGTGTGACTTCTCAGATTCCAAGAATCCTTTCTGCTCTTGGCTTCTTTTTGTCTCTGCTGTGCATGCAGCAAAAAGAGCTTCCTCATTCCTTGAATCCTGCTTTTCCCTGAAATCCCTAGCCAGCGCCAGTGCTGCTGCACTTTCTTTTCCTCACAGCTATTTTCACTCTGTCAAAGAGGGATCAGTCCATTTCCACAGACAAGGAGTTACAAAGCCCCAGATTTTCCATGAATTGCCCAAAGTTGCTCTCCCAGGCAGCGGCTGCAGCATTCCTTCATGCTCAGCTGGACTCCGAGGTCCAAGAGATGTGTGCAGGCTCCCGAGTCACACAGCAGCTCATGCTCGTGGCAACACAGGGATCCTGCAGCTTGCATGAGTTTGCTCCGACAGCTGGATATCTGTTCATGTACCCCAAGTCCCAGATTTCAAGTCAGCACTACAGTTAAGAGTCAATCCGCATGTCTTCTACACAAGGCTGCTCGTTAGAATAGGGGTTTGGATTTTCCTCCAGGTATTCAGCAGCTGCTTTCCCCAGCAGGCTGTGTCCCAGTGCATCTGAAGAGAGGCAGCAGAGAGCTCCGGGGGGACAGAGCCAAGAGGCAGCTCCTGCTGTGCTCTGCTGGGGCTCACAGCGCTCCAGCCTCCAGAGACACAATTCCCCTGCAGTCTCCAGGACTGCCGGCTCCACTGTTTTAGCTCAAAATATACTTGGGTTCCTTTTTATTTATTTATTTATTTTAAAAATTTGCTTGTCTGATTTTTTTTTTTTTTTTCTGGCATTCTTTTACTCTCATAGGTTTTCCTGGTTCTCCAGGTCTGGTTACATCACCAGGATCACATTCCTTTAACTTTCCAGGTCTGGCTGCTGCTTTTTCTAACAGGACACTGGAAGCATAAAGAAGCCAATTCCATTCCCATAAAGCACCAAAATAACATTTTAAAAAATTAAACTATTTCAGTTCTCTCCTGAAATTGCTGTTCAAAAGAAATCTACCACCTGCAGAACGTTTTGATGAGACATTATTTTATTTCAGTTGCAGGGAAAAGAACACATTTCCAGTTGTCTTTGGACAGCCAAGCTAAAAGAAGTTCACAGGTCCAGAGATGAGTTTTGCATGTAGTTTTCTCTCTTAGTATCAGTAGTAGCATCTTCATTTATTTTTAACCAATACTTTAATGAATGCTGAACTCCAAAGCTCTTATTTATATTCCTCTGTAAATAAGACTGGATTCTTGGTCCCCCCCCTTTTTTTTCCCCAGCATCTTCCCTGATCTCAAGGGTCAACTTTAAGACCGCTTGAAGTCAATGGAAAAATTTTGATCCATTTTAAAGGGCTTTGAGGCAGAGCCATAAAGACTGGCTGAAGCAACTGCTAGCATTTCAGGAAAACCACAGCTGAATTTGGCAGCATGTAATTAATTACTGAAATTCAATATTGTGTTGCACAATACTTGGCTCGTCACAGAAGCAAGCAGGCACATTTTTAATATTTCTATAGCCCAATGCAAGACACATTTTAAAAGCCATTGCCATGAACAAGGAGAATGTCTTTCATTATGTTTAAAATTGGGTGTGTTTGGTTTTTATCCCCATCAGACGATAATGAAAACAGCTGGAGCCGAATTATTATAATTCAGAAATATTCACTGTCATATTCCTCTTTCAATGCATCCACAATGTCTTGTGGCTGTGAGTTGTGTGGAGTCGGGAAGATCAAGAGCAGTTGTGCAGCAATCCCCTGACTTTTGAGATGGGAAATCCCTGGCCTCCTCTAGCTGAGCAGACCACCTCCAAACCACTAGACAGTTCCCTATTTGATGTGGCATTTAGCTCATCAAGGCACAGATGTTTCCAGAAAAGGTTTCTTGTTCACTGTTAGCCCAGAACTCTGAGCAGTCAGTAGGCTGACGGGATATCTGGTGGATAATCTCTCCAACAAGCATGAAAAAGCTGCAGTAACTTAAAGTCCCTGAGAAATTGTTGTGTAGTGGATTTAGCAGCAGGGCTGGCTGAAGGACAGCAGATGAGAAGAACAGCAAACCTGGCCTATGGTTTGCAAAATACAGGGCAGTAAAATACTTTGGAGAGCTGCCTCCTTTGCTAAATCCCAATTTAGTGACTCAGCTGACAATGCTTAGAGACTTATGTAGAATATAAAAGTCTTCTCCCAAAAGTTTTATTTGCTTCACTTTTATATTTTTATTCTTACTGTTAAAGAAATTAGCTTTACTGTTCACCATCATAATGCCTGTCTGCTGAACATAGGATAATAAAACCATTTGTAATTTCTGTTTTAATGAGACAGAAAAGGAGGAAAGGGAGAAAAACTGCTGTGATTTGATATCTCTCTAGACATCTACTTTTATATTTTAATTTTTTACTTTAGAATGGACCCAGAATGATGCTTTTTATTTAATCTGTTGTCAAGTATTGAATGAATCATAGTTTCCCCTTATTGATCTGTTGTAATATTAAAAAATGAATAGTCGTCCTTCCTCCTCGGAGTGAAAAATTAATTCGTGTGAGAGAAGAAAGCAGGATATGAACCCTTATTGCTCGAGCAGCTCGCTGCCAGTCCTGCGGCCTTGCATGTCCTGGCCCTGTCTCTTGAGGTCCAGCTCTAACACCTCTGTTTTCACCTTTGGGCTTGTTTATGTTGTGGCAAATGGCAGTGAACCTGCGAGATGTGCCTTGCCAGAATCCAAAACAAATGGAAATGAAATGTTGTCCCCCAGAGGGGGGTGACCTCAGCCTGGGATCAGAGTCTGGCTGTGCCAGCCTGGGGAAAGGCAGTGTCGGTGCCCTGAGTGCCTCTGTGCTGTCACATATTTGTATTTCTGTGTCAGCTTCCCTCTGCACCAGGCCAGCTTCTCACTAGAGGAAATAAAGTGCTGCAGAAGAGAAAAGTTTCTTCTTACCATGCGTCTGACATACTGCAGTAAGCAAGGTGTCTAATTAAAATCCTGCTTGAACTTTGATCTCCTGTTCTTGCTTTCTTAGCAGCAATGAATGTTTGAAAGGATGTTTTTACCTGTACTTTGCAATGTAATTAATGTTTCCCTGGCCTGCTTTTCATGTATAACAGCTCACCCTCTGTCCAGTTGTGAATTACTGCCTTTCCTGAGAGTGCAGAAATCTGGATTGGTTCATTGTTTTACTGGAAAAAAAAAATCACAAAGCATAATTTAACATTCCTCCTTAATGCAGTGCAGTCTGACCTTTTTATTATCTTACACCTTCCTCAACCTGTTTACCAACATTTCAACCTCCTCATTAAAAGTGAAGAATTGTGCAACTGCTCAGAAAAGGCTATGAATATTGACAAGCACTTGAAACAACAGCTCTCTTTCAAAGGGCAACTGGAACTGGTTTGCAGGCTCTGAGAACAGTGTGGGCTGGCAGTGCACATCCTCCTCTCACTTTAGGCTATCATGGCAATTTCCCAGCTAGTGAAATCTCATCACAAGGTGGTGGCTTGGAAAACATGAGACGAACTTTTCTGTCATCAAAGAGCAAGTGGTTTGTTTGCTTTATGTTGTTTCCCTCTGAGAGCTATGAAGAAATAGAAGTTTACATTATTGAAATGTGCATTTGTGAAACAGCTTAATGGACTCATGGAAGAAAACAGAAAAACAGAAAACAGAAAAAAAATAAGGGTTAAGAAAACAACAGTGGAAACAAGAGGGAAGCAAGTAAACAAACCCAGGATGTCAGCACAAGGATCTCCCTTTCTACTCACATTCCTCATAGCAAACTTACTGGGCATTGCCCAGGAATGGGGTAAAATAAACCTGGAGATTTACAAGCCCGCTCACAAAATGTGCTGCTGTGACATCAGGGCATCAGATGCCCTGCTTTCAGCTCCTGCAGAAAGAAACACCACTACGTGTGTGCCTCTTGCCTAATGAACAGGCAAAATTAACAAAGAACATGAGGGAGGAGAAATAGAAATAGGAAAGCAGCTTGGAAGAGAGAATAAGAGGCTTGGCTCCATGCTGGCTGTGAGTCAGGAGCTGCCCTAAACATCCTGACCTGGAAGCTGAGGAGTCTGAACAGGGTACACAAAGATTTTGATCTGTTTAAAAGTTAAACTGAGCAAGAGTAATGTAAGGTGTGTGAGGTGCATGTGTTCTGTGGTGCTGTTACAAGTCACTTTAAATTTCAAGGAAAAAACATGTCAGTGCACATTAATGCACCAGAAAAAAAAAAAAGAAAAAAAAAAAANAAAAAAAAAAAAAAAAAAAAAAAAAAAAAAAAAAGGGCAGAGAGCTCAGCACTTGAAAAGTGCCACTTGAAAGGAATGACACGATGAACAGTTTAAAAGCCTCTGAATGGTTCTTGGAACCAGGAGCCCTACGCAACAAAGATGCAGAAATTCCCTAAATATTTTATTCCAGAACATCATGTTCTTCTTCTACTGACATTAATAAATATATGGAAAATACACTTATTAAAGGTTAGGTGGAAAACTATTCTGAGAAGGTGTTCTTTGCAAATGTCATCCAGCCTCGTTGCATTTCCAATTTGGGAGGAAGGTTTTATACGTCGTTTCGGCAACAGCGTAAAAATGCAGATGATTCACGTATGGAGAGTTATTTAAGAAAAATGCAGATGGCATCTTGGGCAGGAGAAGGTATTTTGATTATTTGCAATTCCGGGGAAAACTGAGTTGAAAAATCAGCATCCAAACAAAGGGATTGGAGCCTACATTTCACTGTCGTAGCTTTGCTTGGAAGAAAAAGATTTTATCTGATAAAAATATGAAAAGCTCAGAAATTCCTAACAAAATTAAGCTATGAAAGAGTTGATTCATAGCAGTTAATGAGAACCATTACAGTTTATTGCTTGACTTTTCTCTCCCTCCTTTTGTCTCTTGAATCATTTGAAGAAAACTTCTTTGAACATGGTGCATTGAGATCAATTGATTAAATCTGATTGTCCTTTTGCTCCATTGGTTGCCACTGGAAACGAGCACATTTAAAAAGAGCCTCCACTCCTTCTTTGCAGTCTGTCTGACGAAGGCCAGCAGTGCTGATATACATTCAAAAGCAAAATTGGACAGCTGTTGTCATTTTGCTGATGAACAGTTTCTCTGTTACACTTCTTTCTGTCATAATCTTGGAAAACACCAGGTTATTCCAGCCAGATTTTAAATTGCCTGGGGGCTTTATTTTGTAATTGTCCCACAGATTAGAAACCCAGGTAGACCCAGGTGCTTCTTTGCAAATGATTTATGGAACTGGATTGCTGCAGAAACAATGAAGGACTTTCACAAGTTTTCCTTTGGAATCTTACCATGGCAGCCAAATACTGACTAAACAAATATTTTCCCAAACTCACTGTATTCTTTACTTTCTTATAAAATGATTAGAATAATTCTTTAGACTGCAAGTCACATGCCATTGTAGATAGGGTTCTTCATGAGACAGCCTTGATTCAACTTGAATTCCTGTGTTCAGCTATCAGGGTAGAAAATTAACAGGTTTGAGGACTGGAGAAGGAACAGGAGGACAATCAGTAGCCTGTCTGCTCTTACCTGCTGTGGCACTCCCCAGTGCCACTGTGGCTCTCCTTTTTTACTTGTGTAATGCCTGGACAGCCAGAGCCAACCAAGCACAGCCACGATTTCAGGTCTCAGTGCTGAGCCTTCACCCCTGCTGGAGGACAGAACTGTGTTATCATTAAATTGTCACCAGGCTTATTCAGCTGCAAATGGGTGAGGCTCCTGTTGAAGCTGTTCAATTTGAACCAGAGCCTCTGGAAGAGGGATATGGACAGAAATCATACGTGTTCTTAATATTTAGCTGAATCTATTTATTGAAGGGGGCTCAATTAGCTGGGGGAAGTACCTTAGATTTCCCTTCAAGTTCTAAATTTAAACTGTCAGGGAGTAGCCTGGAAGAATATTTCAGATTTCATCTTTTAGTCAGAATACAAGTTTTTATGGGCTACAAATACTTTGTGCTACAATTTCTGCTTAGGTGGTAGCCCAGATTTCTGACAACATTTCTCTGAAAAATGTCAACAAGTACTTTTTACTTCTCTGTCAGTCTAAAGCCCTCCCCAAGATCACTCCTTGCCATGTCAGTTGGATTTACCCAGAAGAGAATTGGATTTAGTCTCTTTTATGGAACAAAATTATCAGTCAACAATTAGAGGACAGCTGGGCTTTTTGCTACTTGTGTTTTTTCTACTTGGCATGGGGCACTGCAAGCCCCAGTTTAGCCCAGCTGCTGCTTTGGTCGTGCAGTGTGGTCTGGGCAGCACTGCCACCTTCTCAGAAGAGCAGCAGTCTGGACAGGATGAATCCATTTAATTTCAGAATGTACTGTGCTCATTGATTGAAAATACCTTTTCTTTTTTTTTTTTTTNGGTTTTTGTTGTTTTTTTTTTTTTTTTTTTTTTTTTTTTAGGTGGCTATCAGGCATTCCTGGTGTGATTTCCTTGTTCCTTTCCAAGGCTTGCAGTGACCTGTTTGAGCTGAGGGTTCCTGACGGGAGGGATCTGCTCAAACTCTTGGCAGCTGAGGCTGAGCTGCTGGCACAGAACTGCAACCAGGAGAGGGGATCCTGAGCCCAGCTCTGCTGCCCTGAGCCAGGCTTTGCCAGGCTGCAGCAGGCAGGGGCTGGCCTGGAGCTTGGTTATCAGGAGGAGGGAGCAGCTGCTGCTCGGAGGAGCAGAGTCATTGTCCGGCTGGCGCCGTGGGTCTGTAGGCATGACAACCCCAGGGAATATTAACGTTAATTGAGGAACATGGAGATTAAACTCAGGGTCCCAGCTCCTGTGTGAGCATGATTTACTCCCTATGGTAATGGATCTATTTATATGGATGGGCACAGAGTGTACCTAATGGCCATCATCTTGAGAGGAGGTTGCCAGGAGGGTGAGGAGGCGAAGCTCTGAGGACAAAGGAGCCACGTCCCTCCATCACCCCTTTTCTAGTGTTACAGATGTCCTTTCATTTTATGGTGTTACAGACATCCTTTCTTTCATTTTCTGGTGTTACAAATGTCCTTTATTTTGTAACACTGAAAAATATAGGGAGGAATGGAAAAAGGAGAGGATGTTCCACCCTAATCCTTTGTTCCATGAGACCATCTAACAGAACATTGTTGGAAATCCCTGGCGGAGGGTTCAGACCCCATCAGGAGAACACTTGGGCTTTTCTTTGGACTGCTACATTGAGGGGATTCTAGGCATGACAGAACCTTAAAGGTCATCTTGCTCCAGCCCTTGCCATAGGCAGGGACACCTTCCACTATCCCAAATTACTCCCAGCCCCGTCCAGCCTGGTCTGGAACACTTCAGGGATGAGGCATCCACAGTTTCCCTGGGCAACCTGTGCCAGAGCCTCACTACTCTCTGAGTAAAGGATTTCTTCTGATCTAAATCTCCTCTTTTAGTTAAAAACCTCTCCCCCTTCTCCTATGATTACCTGACCATGGGAAAAGTAATTTTCCTTCTTTTTTTGTAACTTCTTCCTGTTTGTGTTATTTCAGCACTGAACAGTAGCAACTCCTATGCATTATAAGATTTTCAAGTCTGTTTTGTGAGTAGCAGATTCACAAGGCTGAAGGGATTCTTGAGAATGTGGGGAGGAGAGAAATTACTTGTGAATTTCACTTGAACTTGAATTACCAGATGGGAAGAGAAGGAGAAGGTTAAAAACCTACCATTCCTCAGCATTTTGAAAAAGCTTCACTCCAAAGTTGTCCATATAGTTAATTTTCATGTTGCTGTGTTTCTTTTTCCTCAAAAAGCAACCCTGGCTTTTCATACTGACATGTTATATTTTGATGTTGGATGAAAAGCTGAAGTAACCCCAGACAGACAAAGCACAACCCAGGATGAATTTTTTTTGTAGATTCTTTTTTGGT